>VZRR01004499.1:60494-230307 GCA_013398015.1 Oreocharis arfaki | reverse complement strand
CTTTTTTTTTTTTTTTTTTTTTTTTTTTGCATTGATGGTAGTAGGGAATTGTTCTACCTGCTTCTACCATGATTTTGAAAGTTAGGATGGGGCTGCACCTTCACATAGGCTTCACCACTGAGGGATTTTATATATGTACATATATATGTGTATATATGTATGCATGCATGTATATATGTGTGTGTGTATACGCGTGCACATGCACACGCACTTATATATATTTGTGTTGATAGACTGAAATTTTGTACATAACTCACCTGATTAGGGTGCAGGAATGAAATAAAATTGTGATCATAGCCTGTTTTCATGTAAATGAAGTAAAAGGAGAAAGAACTGAGTACAATTACATAGTAATACCTTTTGGGGATGTAATGTGGGATGGTAAATATCAATATATAATATTTCAGGCTCTACCAATTTCAGCAGTTTTTCCCAGGCACTTAAAAAAATATAGGAGTCAGAACAAATGTCAACAACACCACCACCATGAACACAAAAAACCCCCCACAAACAAACAACACCTCCCCAAAGAAAACCCTAAACAACAAAAAGCCTTTCAGAGTCTGATCTTGATTTCAAGACCTCTTATTTTCTACAGGCAGGCAACTAAACCATACATCTTATGGATCCTGAAACTCTTACTAGCTCTCTGTATGTCCTTGGAAAAAGTTTAAATACCTTTTTCAATAAATGGCAGTATCATAGCTGTATCTGGAAGAGAATTTTGACTCCAAGTTACCTTGCCAGCCAAAAGAGATAGCACTTTAGATTGCTGTATTTTTCGCATACAGTAGTTGTAATATGTAAGTAATGTAATAAGCTAATTTTAATGTAATTTTAAGAAGTAATCTAAGATACAGGGGCGTTCTACCTTCCATTAGCTAAGATAAATTTACGTTTAGTCGAACAGCCTGATTAAAGTGAAGTTCTGCAGCTTTAATTAGAACAGCTTTTGCCATTCAAAGTCTCTTTTTCCCTGGTTATTTAAAGCTGAGTGGGCCCTAGCCTTTTGGATTCTGAATTCCATTTTTAATGTTCATTTGGAGATCTCTTCTCAAATACTTTCTTGACCTGATCTTTATATAAATGTTCTTCACCTGATCACTGCGTGCTAAGTACTGTCTTGATAATGGAAAGATATTTTTTAAGGAAGCAGAGAATTAGTGGAAAAGAGAGTTCATGTCTTGTATTAAACTTTCCTGTTCTAATGAAAAACTTTGAACTTTATTTACAGGAGCTTTAAAATATATCTACCCTTATGTATATAAAAATCCAGCTTAAGAGAATTCCTCGTTTGTGTTTTACAACTTTCCTGCTGCTAAATAGTATCTTCCATGACTGCAACTATTAGCAAAAAGGTTATGTTTCTGTAAGAAGAAAGTCTTTGGAGGAGTGAGGGAGGGTGTTGGAAAATTGTTTTAACTTTAGCACAATGGTATATGACCCCTTTATTCCTGGTTAATGCCTAGTTTTGTACCCTACAGTGGCTAGTACAAATGCCGGAAGTTATTGTGGCCTTGTGTTAAATCCCTATGTCTGTGACTAGTAAGTTGTGTTCCAGCTGATACTTCCTTATTTATTTGTGCTAGTGATTAGTGTGTACTAGGTGATACCTTATTTTTGAGAGCAAGGGTTGTGTATCAGGGCAAAGAATGATAAGAGAAGTACATAATGACTTGATGATGTATTTGAGGTACTCTCAAGGAGAAAAGATTCATCAGAAGATCCGGAACTATATCCAAACAAGTCTATGGAAATAGTTAGCATGTATAGCTGTATTCAAAAATGTGATGAATATATATTAGTTTCAGGAATATAACCCAGTCTGTTAGGTTAGTGAGCATAAGTGCTTTGAGGAGAATTCCCCATGCATCCAGGGATGCTAATAAAGTAATGTCAGCTTTCTAACCTGACAAACTGGATGGAGAGTTTAATTCCCTGTTTTCAATGACACTACTGTAGAACATTTGTTCTGAGAAGCAAAGCAGTTTAAAAAAAAAGTAAAGTGAGATTAACCTAAACTGTGGTATTAAGTACCATTAAGAGTTAAGACAGTTTTTTTGAATAATGTAGATGATAGTAAACATTCTGTGATTACCCTGTCATTGTCAGAAATGTAAGTTTTTAACTTACTACAGAATTACTATGTCCATTTTAGTGGGAAAGTAGCACTACAGTTACCACCAAGAACAGGAGTGATGGTTGTCAGATAAAATGGGAACTCATAAGCAGGGAATTATCAACCCATTGAAGCATCCGTAATGCAAGAATTCATATAAAAAGATTTTGAGAAAATGTATCACATGAATATTTATATTTATTGCATTAGGACCATAAAAAAATGTTTTGGATGTCAAAATTGTTCTGTCATGGTATCTTATTTGTTTGACTGAGACTTTTATTTGTTTCACCTGTTCTTAGGTGTCCTGCAAACTCCTTTTCCCCATAACCAGCTCTTACAGTTCATTGTATATAACCTGGAAGATCATGGAGCTCATGAAACAGAAGTCTGGAGTTACTAAATGGTTATCTTCAGTGAAGTCATTGCTACCTTTTAGCACTCAAGTCCCTCCTCATGTTTTTCTTTTGTTGGCTTATCTGCTGATCCAAGAAAATGGAGACAGTCTTCGTGATGTACTCCAGACTACAACAGAAATAGCCAAGGCTGATTATTCTCAGGTAAGGACTTATATTTAGTGGTTTGGGACTTTTTTCAGGAGTTGGGTTGGATTTTGCAGCTTGGGGGGGCAAGGCTGCCACAACTTCATGACCCTAGGTCTGACGAGTGGCAAGGCTATTACCTGCATTCCCAGTAGGTACAGTATGGATTCCTCCAGCAGCAGTGCGTAGATGGTCAATGTGTTGACAACATGCCCTCTGGATCTCAGTCTCACCAGCTGCTGGTATCTGGACGTGGCAGTTGCTGATGCGGACTGCCCCTCATCCTGCATAGACGTGCGCACACATATACCCTCAGCTCGCTGGAATTCACTTTTTGTGTGTCACTTAGAGCAACACATGTATTATGTCTCTGTTTCGGAGTATTTTTTCGTTGTTTAGACTTAGGAAGGAGACTGGCTTATTTGTTGATATTACCCAAGAAGTATGAAAATATAGTATGAGGAAGCTGAAGAGGGGCTACCAAGTAATTTCTAACTTCTGGTGACGTGATGAATTATTCTCTATGTTCTTTTGTGGTTACTGGAAGACTGCCAAGTCCCTAGTGACATCTCTATTCTTGCTTCTTAGAAATACATGTGTAGTCTTTGTCTGCTTAAGTACTGAATTCAAGCTAGAATTATGCAGGTTGCTTAAACTTACCTACGTAATCTGGAAAGATAAAGGGAGTTGTCTGGAAACAAGCAACATAGTGCAGAAGGCATTGTACAGAAACAACCATAACTTATTTGTAAAACAGGAAGGAGAGAAGTGTTGATTCAGCTTTAATTTATGCCATAAAGACAGGCCTTATTTCCTTTGTTTTTTTTTAAAATTGCTTTCTTCTATAAGAGTTTGTATGTTCTACAGCACAAGAGTTAAAAAAAGTTAAAATTTTGACTGTATTATATAAGTACATGTTGGAAAGCTGATAGCATACAAATTTTATCTCCAGGAAATCTTATCTTCAGGAAAAAAAAATCCTTTAATAAGCAGACAGGTTAGAAATAGGATGGTTTTGCTGGAATATAACACTTTTTATCTCCTACAAGCCATTTAGATCTCTTGTTGAGAGGAGGGATGCAGAGATAATCAATGAAAAGGGAAAGAATGTAAAACTTAGAGGTAATAAAACTGTGATCTGACCATGACAGTGTGATCCTAAGCCAGGAGTCAGAAGTGAGTCTTCCAGCTATATTTCCTCTTGTAACTGAGACAGGTTTTTGAGGGAAGACACAAAGCTTAAGGAAACATATAACTGTTTTGTTAACCAACTTTTGTTTGTTGTTTTTTTTTTTTTTTGCAAAGTAGTTATTAGAACTTCATTTTCTCACTTAAGTAGGAAGCACCTAGCTGTGTTCAAAGGGCAGAACTAAGCAAAATGAATTGCACTGCTGTGTAAAGCAGAGCTGAGCTGATGTAGAACCACCTGGGCACCTCTTTTGTAACTTAGTTTTTTCTTGAAAATGTTTCTGTAAGTCAGTTTTCGAAACTATTATGAGTGGTAGACCTCTACTATGAGTAGTTTGACATGTCCACTAAATAGTTTGTAACCAGGGATCCAGGTCCCAGTCCTTGTGAATTAATTATTCTCTAGGAAGAGGGGAGGTAAGACATTTATCTGCCCTGTTGTGGGAACCTTTCTTTGACTTCTGATCCAAACTGCTGCAAGTAAGGCAGTTTTCTTCTTGTGCCTAGCTGGCTGTATAAAAATGACCAAGATAACTCCAGGCCTTTTATAGTGGGTTTCTGTTTTTGTAGACTCTCTCTAACCTGTTTTATTGCATTGGGTCTTTGAGTTGGATGATGAATCAGTTGCATAATACAGGACGGGGAAAGGAATAATGCTTTGTTTATTAACTATTTTATATAGTTGTTCAAAATGCAGTTTACCAGTCATACGAGAAAAGCAATAACTTACTGAAAAAATAACTACTGAACTAATACGGTATTTGAGCAGAATGGCCTGAAACCTGACTGTAGGGAATGACTGTTTTGAATTTCATTGGATTAATGTAAAATAGCTCCACTGACTTTAAATGAACATGTTTAGAGACAAATCGAAGAGCAAGTCAGCAGAATTACAGAAGCTTTAGACACATACGGGGAGAGTAATTTAAGCTGAAGCTGTTCATGTTTAGCATTATGTGAGTGGGTTTTTCTACTTTCTTTGTTCTTATTTTAAGCCAAAGCTTTTGTTCAGCAATACAGTAAGATTAATGGACATACTCTGTTGAGCTAACTATGGTGGTCAGACTACCTTAGAATTAAGAAACCTTCCAGGTTCTTGAAAAAGTCAGCACTGGGAAGCATGGCTTTTGTCCAAAGGCAATGAGATGGTGAAGTTCAGACTTCGTCGTACTTTTTGTTTCCTTAGTGATCACTAGAGGTCCACGTGAATTAGAAACCTTTGCTAAAATGCAGAACTCAAACCCTGATTTGATGATACTTTCTTACTGGCTCAAATTTTGTCAGCTAATAAGGCATGTAGATGGAGAGCTTTTAGTTTTTAAAATTACTGCAGGCTTTAAAATACTTTTCTGCAAAATATGTAGCATAATCAGGCATCTTTTTGGTAGTATCACATAAAACAATCAATATAATTGGTAATGTAGCAGATGTTCTGCTAAGTACTATTTGAAAATTTGGTGTGGGAAGAATGATGTGCTTCTTCGGGATGATGGAGCATCTGTTTCTGTTCCTAGTCCTCAGTTAAGTGCAACCAAGGACACCATATTCTCCAGTTAGCAATATCTAATGCATTTCTATCTTTTAAGTGTCATATTTTACTCCAAAAGATTTTAATGCTTTGAAACTTGAACTTACTGTCTGGCTCATTTGAACTTAGCATCACCTGGCATCTGTCTTGTCTCTGACAAGTTATTTTAGTTCTGAGTCTGCTTAATGGCTCCACAGAGATTATTACAGTGTAACACTGCACTGAAAGATTATCACATTGTTTCTTTTAGGTTCAATGCTCTCTGTAAGGCAGGAAGAATTACCTTAGACTTGTCACATCTTTCTCTTGCAGTAACAGTACGGAGAGGGAAAACATTGAAGTTCCTGGATGGAGGGAATAACTGATTATTTTAATAAACTCAGTCAGCAGTGTGATGGCAGATAACACTAACATATTGATGGCAGAGTTATACTTTGGGAATTGCTGCATTTGGTTCTGTGTTTTATTCAGTTCCACTTAAATAAATGGTGCTTTATAGAAGATGGTGAAAGTAAGTGGTTGGAATGTAAGTTAAGAAAGTGAAAAACTCGTCACAACAAACTCGTTAGGCATTTTGAGTCTTCAGTTCCTTAGGGCACTTTCTGAAGGATGCAGTGGAAGGTGGTGTGCATCATAGTAGTTAGAAGGCTGTTCTGAAGAAGAAGTCAGAGGACAGGTATGGAAAGAAGAAAACAAAAAGTGGATGTTAAGCCCAATCTTATTTTTTACCAGTCACATATGTATTAACTTGAATCTGTTCCTTTGGTGTTAGCAGCACTTAAACACTCGGTTTAAAGCCAGATATTTGTAGCAGGCATAACAGGTATATTCTGGATTCTTTGAATCTATGAATCATGTCCAAATCAAAGTAAACTTGGGCTAGAAGTTTACTAGCTACTACTTCAGCACCTAATGTTGCAGAAGTTAAATGTCTAAAGGGCAAAATTAAGAAGTGTCCACTTTTGAGCCAAACTATAAACTACCTGTACTCCAGCAGAATATATAGAAATGCTGAGATGTCATGGTGAAGGTCATAGCATAAAAAGAATTGTGTGGTGGGGTTTTTTGTTGTAGGTTGTTTGGGTTTTTTAGAGTGATCTAGATGGTCAGAATTTCTGATACTAGTGACATTCTGTTTCTTTGCCATTCACAAAGGGACACAGTGATTGTAGCTGTGGATGTTGAATTGAAAAGCCACAGGTGATTGCAGTGCAAAATCTGAGTCGAAGAATTTTGTTTCAAAACAAAACAGAGTCAGAAAGAGAAAACGTGCATCAAGACTGCCATCCTCATTGCTTTCATGTTTATTCCAACTCTTCACAGAGTTCACTAACAGTAGCTCCCGTTTTCACACTGAATGTTGTTTATATAAGGAGTCAGTTGTCTCTGAAGTAAACTGATGGAGCACTTAAAAGGCATTGCTAGGTTTAAAAATAATTACCGTAATTGATTTTGCAGACATTGTTCTGGTTATGCTTTATTTTTATTTTGGGTTTTTTTCCTTACCTTCTCCATGAAGAGAGGCTACAGAATATTTCTGTACATGTATCTCCTCTTTCCCCACTGAGTAAAAGCATTTTTTTGATGCAAGATTAATGGCTGTATTATATCTGGTTTTAGTTGAAGCATTTTGGAGTAGTGGTTCTGGACTTTCACTATGGAAGAAAGTCTAGGAGACTTTTTTAAAGGCTGAGGAATGAAGAGTACTACATGGGCCGTTAGGCTTTCTGAAGTCAAATTGCTGCACAGGCTGCAGAGACACTTAAGAAAGATGTAATGCAGTCTTTCTAATTGGATGAATTGTGCAGAAATTGTTATTACACTCTGTGAAACCCTTGCTGTGCTGCAAGGAGGAGAAATCAAGTCATCTGACTGAGGTCACTGGTGAATGTAGCACAAGATCTATTACTGTTATTTGAGGATTATGATTCTATAGAGGACATGTGTTCTTTTATGGTCTTTCAACTGCTGGAATGAACTATTTTAGTGGTAAATGACACCTTCTGGGAAGTTCATCTGAAGATGCATTGTTTTCTATTCTTTGGGGTTTGGAAGTGCATTAATACCCAAAAATGTAAAATACATTATTTTGTATGTGTGTAGAAAGCATGTTTAAGGATATGTTGAATTGAATTTGGCTCGTTCAGATGGTGCCTGATGCTTTTTTTCTTTGATTATGTGAACTTTAGTGAGTGCTGTAAGGAAACAATCATGTCATAGTCCGAGCTTGTGGACAGACTCTTCATGGTTGTAATTTATTGATTAGGATCCTGCTAGAGTACATGAAACTTTTGAAAACCTAGCTTATGTTTTCTAAAAAGTGCTTCTGATTTTTGAGAGAAATTTATATTATAGTTTTATAAACAGAAATTTAGCTACATTTGTGCACTTATCTGAAAAACTTATTCCTTCATTTGTCTGAATTGTCCGGTAGTTTTGTCTTGCTCATTGAAGCAAGAAATGCTGGAGTACTGTATGCTTTCAGGAGCCTTCTCATTTCACTGTCTTGCCTACTAGGCAACTAGGTTGATGGTTGATCTGCCTAAATTCAGCCCAGAAATGGAACTTGCTGTCCTCCCTTAGCTTGTGCTTTTGAAGAAGAACAGCTGTCCTGTAGCTCAGAAAAAAAAAATCAGGCCACCAAACGGCAGAGAATGCTTCTCAGGTGTATTTATTAAATAACATCATTTTGTATCACGTGTTTAGTTTTATTTTAAAAGGGAGAATTGTTGAGAAACCTCAGCATCATTTTTGTGATGCGAATTATTTTTAAAATCGACAAACATGATATTGAAACCCTTCTTCAGATTCCTAATGACAGACTTGACCTAACTTCTGCATCCTTTGGTACCATGGGGAATGCAGAAGGTAGTGTTGACGAGCAGCATGCTTCCCACTCTGAAGCAGTTTCCTACCTACTGGGAGCTAGTGAATTGTCTTACCAGTTTTGTGGAGCTGTTATGCCCTTGATGGAGATGTAGCATAAACTTAGTACTGAAATTAATCCCAGCACTGTTTGTCCATTATATGAGGGTGGTGGAGAGAGGAGCAGCAGGCAGCTTTGCTGTACCAGAACATTTTGGAGTTTTTCCTAATCTTACTATTGAAATATACAGTTCAAAACAAACAGACTGTAAAGGATAATACTTTTAAAGAAGTTTCTACCTGTCTTTACAGTAGCACGTGCTTAAACATTTCCTAAGAATTTAATGAATCAAACTTAGTATGTGCTTACTAGATGTGAAAGTTGTTGTAGAACTTTGATTGAATGTTTACTGTAGAATAAACTTTGTAAGAAGATAATTAAGGTAGGCAGAGGACTTGTAATGAGCTTCCCATCACAGCTGACGAAGACTGGGCTTAAGTAGACTGACTTTAAAGGGTTCAAATGCTATTATAACAAAGGATTATGAACATAATTTATTTTGAATATTGTTTGGTCTCACTGTTTATGTGTAGTCCAGTGTAGCTACAACTGAAAAAAATGAAGGAAGTAGTCTACTGACTACTTGAGCTTAAGATGAAACAGAGTTGCCCAAGAACTTGCCTCTGGCAAGCGGAAGGTGTACTATGGGAAGAAATGGGGAGGAAGCAACTTAGGTAAGGATGTTGATCATTATAATGGCATATCTATCATCTCTGCTGCTGTCCTTTGTAGCCTATTTGCCCAGCACAGCATTTATCAGGGGTGGATGTGGTTTAAAGAATTGACAGTATCTTCTTATCCTCTGAGCTTGGGAGCTCAGAGCTTCCAATTATTCTGCTGCATATGAAACTTTTTGGATAATTTTATTAGAAGACATTTCTTCCGTACTCATATGTGTTAACAGTTGTATGAAAAACTTATGTATCAGTGGATCACTGGAGGAGCATGTGTGACCTCCTTGAGAATTTTGTACCTTAACATGGTGATGCATCTTGCTGTGTTAGTGTTAACGATCACCCCTACCCCAAAGATATTGAATGCCCACTGCTTACTCATCACCCTGCAGTCTACCTTGTATCATTCAAAGATTTGGGTAACAGTAGATCAGGTGATGTCTTTTTTTTCTTGACACTCAAGATAAAACAGGTGCCCAGAAATAAAACTGCTTTCCTCTACCAAGTCTCCTATATTCAAGGGGGCTTTTTGTCTACCTGTATTATTTGTTTTCTGTGCAATCTCCCTGTTACCTAGGGCTTGATTTAGCCAGAACAGGTTCATGCTATGAGGATGTTGAGCCTTTGGTACTCAAGTCTTCTTTTGGGTTCTCTTTAATCAGGAAATTAATTTTAGTTTCCTTCCTGTATACTAATGTACATAATTTTCTCTCAGGCAGTGATGCTGTCGCTTTGGCACGTGGGTAAAGTGGGCAAATACAACTACCTTGTGCGAAGACCAGCTTAAATGAATCAGTGCAGTTAGGGAGTGGGAAGAAAAGGTTGGCCAGCAAATTAAATCTCATGTTTTGAGTGCAGGTTTCACTTTTCTGTGTTTCGATATTAATGCAGACATCTTATTGCTGAATTTTAATTGGGACCAGAATTTACATTAATCAATTCTGCCGTGTGCTAGAGAAGTGGTATAACTTACTTCCCCAATGTCCTTTTCTACTTTAAAAAAATACCATGACAGCTGGGAACATCAGTGTTTTCAACACTTGTTTTGTTGACAAATCATTGCCAACAAGGTACTGCGAAGAAACTTATATCTAGCCTAGCCGAAATCAGGACACAACAGAAGCTGTAAAACTGTCCAACTTTTCTTAAATCCAAAAGTTTGAAAGAAAGGGCAGGGAGGCTGCCAGTGGGAAGTTGCTTTCCGTTTCAATCTTTGCTTTCATCTAATCAAATAAATACTACCCTAAATTCTCAGCCTCATTTATTGATTGTGCTTTGAAATATTTACATGAAGCCCATCCTTTTTCTAGGCAGGTCATAGGGTGATGACTGATTTGATAGGAGGTAGACAACAACCTTGAGAAATGGAGAAAGAGGAAGACTAGTCAATTCTATAAAAATCTGGAAATTTTTTGGATTATAGAAGGATTTATTCTATTTAAGAATGTCAAGTACTATTTGGAAAATGGAAAAAAATAATGCTTTATAGTTAATTCATTAGGTAGTAAATGCAGATTCCAGAACTTAGTTTAAGTTTGTGGAAGCACAAATCTAGATTGCTGAACTGTAAAGATAGTGATGTCTTGTAGAACAAACAATATTTTCTTTTGGTCTGTGATTTGGAACCAGAACAGAGTCAAGTATGCAAAATCCAAGAGTACTTGAACTATTAATTATTATTCTTCCTGTTGACTGAGACAGATCTTTTTACAGTGAAAAATGTTATTATCTGCTCATGTAAAAATGCATGTTGAAACAAACGCTGTAGCAGAATTTTCCAGGTTTTTTTAAACCAATATCTGTATAAACCGCTCTCATAGATAGATCGATAGATGGATTGATATGTATGTATATATATATGTGTCTGTGTCATATATAAACAGCATATATATTTGTGTGTTTGTGTTTTAAGTAGTCATAAAACCAAGCTGGAAGAAAAATGAAGACATCATGAGTAGATTTAATTTAAGATTAGATTTAATCACACAGTGATAAGAAGGTGCACAAGGAAAAACTGTAGCACCTACAGGTGTGAAAATACTGAAAATCTGATTAAAAAGGGAATGGAGATAAATAAGTCTCCTTTCCTCTATTGTCGCTTCAGCAGCAGCCCTCTGGAAGTTTTGAACCATACAGTAAAGAATGCAGTGAATTATATTGTATTATATGGCAGGTTTGTCATATATAGAGGCAGAAAAAAAATACGTAAAAGATATGAGTTTCTAATATGTTGGGACAAGTTCATTGTCTCTTGTAAGGTGTCATGTTGGCAAATTTGGCAAATTCAAATTTATTTCATACGTTTGTTCTATTTTAGGTCCCAAATCTGATCGCAGTTCTGATATTTAGATTGGGAAGACCTTTGGAGCCTGCACTTTACAGGGATATATTGTATACGTTGCCTACACTCGGTGTACATAAGGTCAGAATGAAAAATTGAATAAAATGAAAATTGTATCAATAAAAGGTTGGATATTTATAAAATTTATTTAGACTAAGCAATGTATAGCTTGCTTAACTGATTTTTAAGCTTCTCCATTACTTCATAATGTTTTGGATTGGATATGATGTTTGTTTTAAAGTGTAATGTACATTATGCTTTACTGTCTACTCTGTATGATCATTATATACATCATGAGAGGATGCTCTTGGACTTCATATTTGTTAAAGTTTTTTGGGAAATAATTTTCAGTTTATTTCTGATATTCCAGTTGGACGGTTATTTCCTGGTCATACTTGGTTGTAAAATAATGATTTGTAGATTAGTCTTAGTCCTTGGACATATAAAATAACAATAACACTTCATTAAAAATTTCTTTCAGGTTTGTGTATCTCAGATTCTACGTGCCATACATATGCTGGGGAGCACGCCAAAGCTCAGAGCAATTGCTTCACGGCTGATGACGTCACTATGGGAAAGACAGGTTAGAAAATCCTTGTAGTGTCACTGTAATAAGTCCAGTTGAACAACTCATTACCTGTAACAAAGGAAGGAAATAATTTTGGAGCATTGCTGCTACTGGTATGTCATTACCAGCACTATAAAATAAATGGTGTTAATGGTGCCAATTCTGATCTTGTTCTAGTGGAATATTTCAATAGTATGTCTTTCATGAAACTTTCTTTTCATTTCATGAGATCTCAAACTGGAATTAGAAAAAAAAGTGTTTGAAGGGCATCTTTCTGCTTTTCCCTATGTGCAGTAAGAACAACACCTTAGTTTTGTGGTTTAACCCCAACCAGCAACCAAGTACCACCCAGCCATTCACTCACACCCCTACCACCAGTGAGACTGGGGAGAAGATCGGAAGGGTAAAAGGGGGAAAACTGGTGGATTGAGATAGGCAGTTTAACAGGGGAAACAAAAGCTGTGCACACAAGTGAAGCAAAACAAGGGATTAATTCACTGCTTTCCGTGGGCAAACAGGTTTTCAGCCATCTCCAGGAGAGAGATCACGTGTAATGCTGGCTTGGGAAGAAAAACATCATCAATCCAAACCTCTTCCCCTTCCTCCTTCTTCCCTCCGCTTTGTATCCTGAGCATGATGTCATATGGTCTAGATTTGGTCAGTTTGGGTCACCTGTCCTGGCTGTGTCTCCTCCCAGCTTTGCAAGCCCCCCCAGCTTCCTCACCGGTATGGAGTATGAAAGGCAGAAAAGGCCTTGGCTGTGTGTAAACCCCGCTCAGCAATAACAAAAACATCTCTGTTTTATCCACCCTGTGTCCAGCACAAATCCAAAACACAGCCCCATACCAGCCACTGTGAAGAGAATTAACTCTACCCCAGCCAAAACCAGCACAAGTTATGTGACAAGCATTTGTTTCTCATTTTTTAAAGATGCGATAGAGACCTGGTCTGCAAAAGCCAGTTAGAAATCAATGTGGCGTTAGAGTCCAAGAATGGAAAAAAGCAAAATATGGTATGCAGTAGTAAAAATCAAAGTGGTATTCAGAAGTCTTGTAGAAGTGCTACCAATTGAAAATCCGGTCACACTTTTGAAGGTGTGATGATCATTTTTAAATGAAATCTTCTCTAGGATCGAATTTACCCAGAGCTGCAGAAGTTTTTGGCCATGTCTGATATACCCTCTGTGTCTGTTGACAAAGATGCTCAATGGGAAAAGTTGATTGCTAAAGCTGCTTGTATAAGAGATATATGTAGGCTGAGGTAAGTGCAAGTGTTACCCATCCTATGTCTTTGTAAGGGGAAACAGTTGTTTTCAGAAAAGCTGAATCATTATTTTTACTTATTCTGGTACATTAATTGTGAGTAATATTTTTCTAGTTGAGACGCTGACTCAGCCATTGCTAATCTGAGCAGCTGCTAGGTTTGGGGTTCTCTGTTATGACTAACAGGACACACATATAAATGCTGTTCAAATTATATGGCCTTCATCCTGGAACAAAAGATGCATCCTATACTAATCCAGGATAGAAACTTCAGGCATAACACTTCCAAATTAGGGAAAGGGAGAGATGAAACAATGGAAGAAACAACTAATGGTCTCTCTTTTGATCTATTCAAAGAAAGATGGAATGTTTTTTCTGAAAACCATATTTTGTCACATGCGTATTTTTGGTCTTTATTCAGCTATAATACCACAGAACACTGTCATACAAGTCTAACTGGATGATACATTGAACCTTTCTAGCTCTAACAATCCATGAATATCGGTACTTGATTTGTAGTTCCTGTAAAGAGTAATTTTAAATGCATTAGTATTTACTTCCTTGTTTTTTGTGCACAATACCATCTTTTCTATTTGTCACTTATCTTGGGTTCCAGTTTTCACTTTTCTTCTTGAAGATCGGTTACTAACAGCTGAGAAGATTCATATATCTTTTAAGCATCAACTAAAAAACCAAGGTCCTAAAGAAAATACCTTTTCCTTTACCTCCTCAACCTTCTTCAATTTTGCCAAACAGTATTTTTCACGAAATTTTTAAGAAGTGAAAAGCAGGAGAGAAATTGCAATGCACCTATGATACTCTTTTTGCCAGGTAAATGGTAGTTCAGGTGTATGCACATTCTTCATGCATTTAGAAATTATTTGGAAGAAAGTGTGAGCAAATAGATAAGTCACAATTTACCATGCATATAAGTCACCTACCAGATACCATTTACCAGAATCTCTTACAGAGATAGTATGAGGAACTATTGAACACCTTGCCCACCACAATCCAATAAAACTGAATGGAAAGCTAAAGCAGTCCATGCAGTCACTGAGGGAAAGACAAAGGGCATTGCAGCAGAAAAAAACCTGGAAAAGCGTAGCTATTTGATGTAAGAGGGACAGAAAACTTTTGGTGCTGGTGTCTCCACCAATACACCATAGGGACTATTTGCAAGAGACTGCAACAAAGAAGCATAAAATACTGTCTTTAATAGCACATTTGGGCTTTCATTCTCAGTCGCTTCTTGAATGATGTAATCTTTTGGTGTACACAACATGCTTAGACGAAACTTTCTATAACTTAACCACTTCATGATCTTTTATTTGGAACTTGATGCTTGCTGATGAAATTACCTGTGTAATTACCAGCCTTTAGACCTCTCTGTCATGTCCTCCTTGTTTTTAGGGGTTTTTTTTGTGTGAACTCCCACTTCTAGGCAGTTTTAGTTCTCGCTTAAACAAAACAAGCAGTTAATAATTTTTTGTGTGTAAGTTATAGCTTGTGTGTATGTGTGAATATTGCCTTCTGTCTTCATCTTTTTTTTCCTTTAGGCCATACCAGCATGGAGCAGACATGTTGGCTGCAATTTCCCAGGTATTAAATGAATGCACAAAACCTGATCAAGCTTCTCCCGCTGCCATAGTATTACAGGGTCTCCGGGCACTTTGTGAGGCTGAGGTAAGATTAAATTGGCTTGTCGTTGTGTTTTGAGTTTCGCTTGTGGTTCATGAACTTTTTTCCCAGTTGGCTTTTTCTTGAGAGTACATTGAATTGCTGCGGAATTTCTTTTTCTTCTGACAAATTTAATTCCTCTCTTCCAACAAAAGTCAGTAGTTCCTGGGAAATTGTACAGTGACCTTCTACCACGATCAGCCCTGCAGTGCATGGGCTGAAATTTTAAATCAGCTTTGCGATTTGCTGCAAAGACATCCTTTCATGCATCTTTCCTTGAGATTTGAAAAGAAAGACTGCTTGGTATATAATTCTGATTAGCTGAAAAGCATTTAAATAACCTAATTTTTATGTCTTCTTATTGGCCTACCCTGCTGGGTTTCATTGATAGAGTGTACCAGATAGGACATGCAATCACTAGCAGCTGGGAGTCTTCTCTTTTATCGTAATGCATTCATTGCTTACTGATGAAGAGGACATGTAAGCTTTGGGACAAGCTGCCCAGAGAGACTGTGCTTTGTCCATCCCTGGAGGTTCTCGCATTCCTTCTGGATACAGCCCTGAGCAACTGGATCTGATCTTCTTGTAACCCTGCTTTGAGCAGGAGGCTGGCCTGGAAATATGCTGAGGTCCCTTTGAGCCCAAATTGTACTGTGATGCTGTGGTGTCTCTGAGTCAGGAGACAAGGCTCTTTGTTTCCGCATCCCAGACAGTGACATCTCGGGAGTTGTGATGCAGGCACAGACATGCTGTGAATCTGCTCCTGACAAAGTGTACTGTATAGGCCATCAGAGTAGTGGATTAATTATATCCTGCAGGAATATTTGATTAGCCATTCTCTGCCGAACAGCAATTTTATGTTTATCCACTAATACACTTTCACTGCAGTGTTTACTGCAGTAAGGCCAGCCATTGCCACAGTATTTGAAATCACTTAGCAGTTCAAGAACAATGTAGTGAATCATTCATAGATACCAGTATTCAATATAATTAAAAATCTTCAGACAATGGTTGCTAAGAAACAATTTTTTTCAGGATAATTTTTTGTTTGCCTTTGGTGTAGGGTTTGGCTCTTCTTAAGGTCACATAGATTCTTTGAATGCTCTCCTTGGTATTGAATCAGTGTTTTCCCAGGCTGGATTATATTTAGAGTTTGTCTTGCAAAGAAGCAGGAGTTAGATATATGATAAATGTCACATCCTACTCTAATAGCCTCATTTGAGAACAGATGTATACTGTACCACTGTTGAGGACTGGAAAGATACGCCTACTCAGGATGGAAGGAATGAAGGATGGAAGGAAGGACGAAAGGAAGGATGGACAGACAGACTTTGTGGATGTTACCAATTTTTCCTGTCCAAATGCAACTCGCCTTATTTCCCCAACTACCGTGTAATGTTGTGGGAGACCATATCTATGACCTAGCTATTCTGAAACTTTAACGGGGAATTCTCTTGTGGTTTGGAAAGCTGGGTGACCATTTAGGTTAAGTAATTTAGTCTGTCTCTTATTTATTATTTAGACTCTAGTTTGCAGTGCAGAAAGGACATAATCATAGAGATTGGTTTTGGTGTTTTCTGTCTCTGCCACTGACTTAAGGGAAAGGGGTATATTCTCTGAGCTTCTCCGTGTGCAGCTGCTTAGATTAGGATTTTAGAGAGCACCTCACTTTTAGTCAGCTTCTGAACCAGAATAATAAATTATGTTTTCATACATATAGTGTTGACTCAGTTGATGATGGAACTGTCTAAACCATATGCCTTTGTCAGGGTTAAGTTCTGAGAGTCTCAGAAAGGCTCCTTTGTAAAAGTAATGCGATAACAAAATGTGCCGTAATGTTGATTTCTTTTTTTTGGTTGACTCTTGTGTAAGAATAGTTTTCCTTTCTGCTGACTGCAGTAATTGTTTTGTATAAAGGTAGTGGCTTTGCTCCAAGTGCGTCCTACATGAATAGTGTTAAGAGTATAAGCCTGGCTTTTGGAGGTCTTGTAAGAAGGGCTAGGTGCTTTCTCCTCCTCCCCTTTTTTGTTTGGTAAGTATAACAAAAGGTTTTTAATGAATAATGCGCAATGACTTGCACATCAAAAATGGAAAAAACCATGCAGTTCTTGCCAGATCACATTTCCTGTTTGTCGGCATGTAATTTGTTTTTACCCAGTGATTTCAACAGAAGCTAGTGTACTTCATATGAGGCTATCCTGGCATCTAATTGATTTCATGTACCAAGTACAGTATGCAAGCCAAGAAAGAGTCAAGAATAAAATTGTTAAGCATAGTGTTTAAACCCCCTTTCCTTTTGAACATTGTTGTTCTCTGTTTTTCTCCTAAGATTTCTCACCCTTTTAGGGCAGTAGGTCACCTGAAGCAGAAGTGTTGTCTCTCCTCAGCATCTGTAAAATTTAGCTTTTAATTTTTCCCATCTGTAAGTCAGCGTTTTGTGCAGTGGCAAGCTTGCTATTTTAAAATAAATTTTAAAAATAACAAGAAAACATAAATGTAAACCAAAATGTGTTGTACCGAAAGCGCTGTGTTGTTGTTAATGTCTCCAGATGACAATGATATGTTAATTGGAACAAACCAGAATGATAAAAACCCACACAACAAAAAATGAAAACAGACTTAAGAACTTTTACTGAAGTATGACACTAGCATGTCTAGATCTGTAAACACACGTTTACTGAATAGCACCGATCCTTTTTTTTTTTCCAGACCGTAATTGGCATACCGGTTTTGTAGAGTAAAGTTCTCTTATCTTGCTAGTTTTCTAGAGTATTGTGCGTTTTCAGAGGACGGTTTTGTCGAGGTGAACAGTGTCTATGGAATCACAGGGATTTTCCTTGGGGATTCATGACTAGCCGATAAACTTCATCACAAGATATTTATCACAGTTGCCCATTCCTCCAGGAAGACATCATGTCAAGGTTATTACTGCTTTTATAACCTTTTTTTATTTGCTGTGGGTTTGTATGGTGTGTAAAGTACCAGTTTCCCACTGTTCCCATCCCCCCATTCCATTGGTTTACAGTATGTCATTTGGTAGGAGTTTTCTGTAGGACAGCTGTTATGTGTCAAGTCTAGAAAATACATTTTGAAAAGGAATTGTGTAGTCTTAAGCAAAATCTGAAACTTCTGTTAGAATGCTGGCTGTTTTTAAGACCTTTTTTCACCTCTTAGCTGAAGAGCTCCATTTTTCTTGGAAAATATGTCTGTTACTATAGTTACTAACGTGCTTGGCTAGCTAATGATTTGTTAGTCTTCCTAAATTACAGTATCAAATCCCACGAATGCAGGACTTCTTTTCTCTACATATTAATATATGTTGTGTTTTGCAGACAACTAACTCATTACGAATTTAATATTTCTAGATAGCTGATGAGGAAGTTCCAGTGCTAATTGATATGTCTGCCTTTCTGAACACTGGAAGACCTTTTTTCTTATTCTTGCAAACAGTCTGTTTTGAAAGAATGGAAAGAGAGGTATCGTTTTCCCTTGGAATGTTATCAGATGAGGTCTTTCTAGCCATCAGTGGTTGTTACCATAGAAACACACTCATGGGTTTGCTATTCCTGAAATGGATTCAACTTGAGATATGTCTTTGGTTTTTTAAACTGCACCCTGAAATGTGTTTTGCACTCAGTGAAGTGACTGCTTAATTTGACAATTACCTGCATTCAGTGATACCAAACATTGTGTTTTTTCAGTGCAGAGTACTAAAACTACCTTTCTTAATGCCTTTGGGGATTATCTTCATAAACATACCTTTATTTGATTTCGTTACGTAGATCAATTTGTATTTCTCAATGTCTTAGTTTTGTGTTGCTTTGTTGTAATTTTTTATGCTTGAAAGATATTTTCATGGCATTTTCTCAGACTGTTTAAACTCCTGATTTGCAGTTTTCCCTCTAGAAAGGCTGAAAATTATACTTTGCTTTACCATTGCTATTTTAAAATTTTTGTCTAGACTTTGGTTCTAAGCATACATGGTTTGGGGTTTGGGGTTTTCCTTTGTGTTGTGGTTCTGCAGAGAGGATGGGGTAGGGTGAATAGAGTTATAATTTCTTGGGGGTTTTAGTTTTGTTTGTTGAGTTTTTTGGGGTTTTTTTTTTTGTTTATTTGGTTTCTGGTTTTCCTGTTTTCTACTATCTTTGTTGCGGTGGAGCCTGAAATCTGAAAGACAAATGGTAACAACAGATTAGTTATAGACAGTATTATTTTAGATATGGTGGCAAAATTTTGAAATGTTAAGTTCTCCACGGGTAGCAACATTAGGGTTTGATGAAATACTGCATGGGAATTTCTTAAGTTAACAGGAAAATACATGGCTCGTTGCCAAGAGAACTCTTGTTTCCATGAAGGAGATTATGTATCCTGGAAGACCAATGATACATCCTGTTGTGCTCCAGTTACAGTGTAAATGCGTTCGGCATAAGGTATTAGTGTTTAGTATTTATTGTAGTCCGACAGTTTCCAGCAGTTTCTGGATTCCTGAACTTCAGTGTTTTGCATTTGTTCTGCAATTTTTTTTGGCTTTGATTGCTTTTGAAGGTTGAAGGCATTTTGTTTTGGAGGGTTCTCACCAAAAATAGATTCCTCGGTGGCTTCCTTTGCTTTCATCCTATTGATTTCCCAGAGACAGCTTGCTTTTTAGCTAATTTGACCAAGTTAAGTAGAGCACTGATGTGGTATGAAGATAGATGTACAGCTTTGTGTATTGCTAACAGTGTGCTATTTATTCCTACTGGTAGTTGCTTTCCCTGGTAAAGTACTGTGCAGTATTACTGTGTTATGTCAGCTGATATACTAGTGAATTTTCAACATGCTTTCTTTTTTCCTGTTTATGAACCGTATATTAGTTCCGGTTCGCGAGAAGGAAGAGCAAGAGCAAGCACTGGAAAGAAATGTTGTTTAAGTGAAGTTAGGATAGCTGTTAGTAATGATGCCTCCCACTTTGCTTCCAGGTTGTTTGCATCCGTTCTACATGGAATGCTCTGTCACCAAAGCTGAATTGTGATACAAGACCCCTCATTTTAAAAGCGCTGAATGAATTGTTTTCCCTGGTTCCCTCATTAACAGTGAATACAAATGAATTTGAGGTATGTACTTATGGACTAAGATGAGTCTTTCTTTTAGTATATATTTGTATATAACTTTTACATGACCCTGATTGATTTTGATAAAATTGCACCCACTACCTAGTTCAGATAAGTCAAATGCATGTTTATATAGTTTCACAATTTTCACTTGCATTACTGAGTCCTGGGAGAGAGGTGGGAAATTCTCATGCAAGGTTAATCCATAGTTTTCCTCTCTCAGAATGTGAGGACATGTGAATGGAGTTCAAAGCTGCACCCATTCCACTTTCCTAGCTCAATGTATGTTGATGTGGCAATAAGTTGTTTCAGGTAACTGCCTCTATTTCAACTGCTTTTTTGGTCAAAGAAAACATAAATGCATATTTCCTTTGCTTTTGTAGAAATTCAAAGCTCAAGTTATCAGCTTCCTTTGGAACAATACACAGAATAAGGTAAGTGATACGATTGAAAATGTTAATTTCTGATGTCAGTAACAGGATGTTAAGTTTTTTACTTTTCTGTCAAGACAGTGTCAGTAACCTCATTTTCTGATAGGGTTTTGTTCTTATTGCTTAACACTGTTTCTGAAGCAAGGTACTGCATGTGAAAGGTGGTAACTGAAGGTTCTAACTTCTGCCGTTTCCAAGGAGAATTACAAAACAAACTCTGCACTAGTATGACCTCACCTCGAATCCTGGGGGCAGTTTTGGGCACCACAGTGTAAGAAGGACATTAAACTGTTAGAGAACATCCCGAGAAACACTCACAAAGATGGTGAAGAGCCTTGAGGGGAAGCCATGTGAGGGGCGTCTGAGGTCACTTGTTCTGTTCAGCCTGGAGAAGAGGAGACCTCATCTCAGTCTGCAGCTTCATCACAAGGGGAAGAGGAGGGCCAGGCACTGATCTCTTTTCTGTGGTGACCAGTGACAGGCCTGACGTTGTGTCGGGGAGATTGAGGTTGGATATTAGGAAGAGGTTCTTCCCTCAGAGGGTGATTGGACATGGCAACAGGATCCCCAGGGAAGTGGTCACAGCACCAGCCTGACAGAGTTCAAGAAGCATTTGGACAATGCTCTCAGGCACGTGGTGACTCTTGGGGATGCTGCTGTGCAGGGACAGGAATTGGACTTGATGATCCTTGTGAGTCCCTTCCAACTCAGCATGTTCTGTGATTCTGTGAAACTGGTTTGACTTCCTCTGGAAGATTCAGCCTGGACACAGTGAAGCATTCTTGACAAAGATGCTGCTATGACAGCTAACTCAATTTATTTGTGGAGTATTGTAATGCAGTGGGAATGTTGGACTATCATCACCATGGGGCTGGTGGAAGAAGGGTATTTTAATTTAAGACTAAGACTTCGGTCAGCCTGTTTCAGCCCCATGATTAACCCCAGATGACAACTAAGTACCATGCAGCCGCTTGTTCACTCCACTTCCATGTGGTAGGATGGGGAGGAGAACTGGAAGAAGGTAAATCCCATGGGTTGAGACAAGAGCAGTCTAATAAATGAAATAAAGTAACTGTGTAATAATAGTAACAATGAAACCAACAATAACAACAATAATTATGGTGAAAAGGGATACGAAAAGACAAAGAGGAATAAAACTCAATTATAAACAAGTGATGCACAATACAGTTGTTCACCACCCATTAAGGGATGCTGAGTCCATCCCTGAACTGTCTGGCCGACTTCCCTGATATTATATACTGGGCATGAAGTTCTACGGTATGGAATATCCCTTTGGTAAGTTCAGGTCATCTGTCTTGGCCATGCTCCCTCTGAGCATCTTGTGCACCTGCTTACTGGCACAGGAAGCGGAAAAGTCTTTGATTTAGAGTAAGCACTTCTTAGCAACAGCTAAAACATCAATATGTTATCAACATTATTCTCATAGCTTGGATATTTGTACCTAAAGTACCTTCAGAATGCTTGCTATCAAGACAAGATAATTGGTCTTGCTACTTTGCATCGTGTATATAAAAAGTAAGCAATTGGGAGTGTGCCTCAGGAAAATATTGTTAAACTCTTCTTCAGCATTCAGTGATTACTTGATAAGCTCTTTGTATGTTGAGTTTCCAAAAGGCAGCAGTTCTATATGCTGTGTTTGTGATTTTCTCTTTCTTCCTGTTAATTTTCTAGGATGCCCTTGTAGCCATTTCAGCCTATAAATCACTCTCATCATTTGGCTCTGAAGAACATACAATTCTTCATCTTCCTGGACAGGTAGCCATGTTATGTGTTTGATAGTAAGCGCATCTGACACGTCCATCTGACATGGATTATATCCTCTTGAAAGGATATAACCTCCTTGTGTCTTGTCTGCCAGAAAACCAGGAGAGCCTCCTGAAGGAATACAAGCTCCTGCTGGTAACATGAGATGATGTAATGTGTGATTGGCATAGCTAAGTCTTATGAGCAGGGAAGGACACAAATGAAACTTAGGGCTAAGCAGTCAAAAGGTAGTTTTTTTTATTTTATTATTAAATTAGCACTGGTGTTTTGGGCAGCTGATTTGCATTTGATGCTCTTGTGTTAGTGCTTGCAATTGAGTCTTGATGTTAAGCAGCTCTTGTGGTTGCTGCTTCTTCTGTTGTGGTCACACTCATGGGTGGTGCTTTTGTTCTCGAGACAGGCAAGTGAGTTTGAAAAGTAGGTGGAATTTTTGGAATTAAGCTGAAAAGTTTTCCTGTGTTTTTGTTGTGAACTTTTACAGCATAACATTTTACTTTTTTATCAATAAAGGCAGTCAAAAGGAATTGAGGCGCTTACTAAAAGGCTTTTTAAGTATGCAGAGGGCTGTTAAACACTGAAACTTCTGATTAGTTGACTCAGTAACCTAACAAAATGGAAGAGTACAAGAAGATGAATGTAATATCGTCAATGTGACTTTTTTTTTTTCATTGTATGAGAGACTAGGCAGAACTCAGTAGTCCATTGGTACTTTATGGCATAGTGAATCCTACGGCATTGTAGTAAAAGTTTTATTTACTGCTTTATTATAAGATGGGCTTCATTTGTGCGTTGTAACTGGCTGTTGTGAAAAAGCTGGAATATGCAACTTTAAAATTAAAAAATGTACTTTATATAAATCAGTGAGAAGAGTTCAGCATAAACCTTACAAATGAAAAATGTGTTTTACATAGAAGACCACAAGATAAAATAAGGGAAATCTTTAAACTCTGCTGCAAGACTGAATCTTTCACAGTAGTACATAGTTCTGTATTACTGGTGCAGTTACTTTATATTACTGGTGCAGTACTTTACAGAAAATGATTAAATATGTTTTAATTGAAAGCAATGTAAATATGTTGCAGTTTTTCAAATTCCAAAAATTAATATGTAAAAGTAATGTCTAGTGAAAGTGTTCTATTTATATTAAAGTGCTAGTATAAAACATTGGTAAACTGAAGAAGAATCAGGGTGAAAGTAAATTTTTATGAATATTAGTTCAGCTGTAGGTGTCAAGATTAATTTTACTATTAAAGATATGGATTTACACATCCTGTGATTTTTATCAACCAGTGTTGCCTTTCAGTCAGGTAGAAGAAAAGCTTTTATTCATTTAGCTTCAAATTTATGAAATGGAGTGAAAATAATGAAATGAGGAACTTTTCATATTTAGTTGGTGTTTTTGACGCTTATAATCATGAATGATAATTAGGATTTGGAATTTTTATGCTGATACTTAATTTTTAAAAAATCTTCCAGGCACGACCAGAAGTTGACTCGTTGGAAGAGATAGACATGAATGAAGATGAGGAGGATCAGGAAGCAAATCTATTGGTTCCGGGTTCTTCATATATCAAGCTGTTGTCTCTAACACCAGTTGCTGTTTTAGGAGGTATAATATATCCAATATTTGAGGTTACTTTGCAAATATGTGATCACAGTGATTGTACAGACATATGGCTGTTTTATAATGGAGTGTCATGTTAAAGTGCAGCCTTTTTTTTTCCTTAACAAAGAATGGGGAAAAATGTAAAGTAAAAGTTCAGAGGAAGATAAAGCCCCCAACCTGTTTCTAGGAATATGGTGGGACAGAGGTCCTGATGCTGGGAAAAAATGTTTATAGTTAAAAATTCTTTACCTGTTGTAAAGGGAAAGCCAGTTCATTATTATTTATTTGAAGTACTCATTGTTTCATCACAGTGTGACTTCAGTAGGGAGGACTGAGCAGGTATTTCTAAAGGCAGCTCTGTATTTTAGCCCAGGACAGATTGAAGTAAAATAAATTTTGTATTTATTGTTTTGTAAACAGAGTATTAATGGTATGAAAACAATGCTGTACACAAAGTCTGCTTATTTAAGATATCGGTTCTATGCTTAATGCATAATTGTAGTGATGCATATTGATGCTGAAGTATGCTTCAACTAATAGTTTCTGGTTGATACACTTGTTCTGAAACCTGGGCAGTTGAATTACCTTCAGTATTTGAGATTTTTGCCTTACGCTTGATTACTTTTAGAAATTCTCTTTAACTTACAGATAAAAGATTTGAGATATTGTGCCAGGACATAGGCACTGTTATTTCATTCTTTACAGAATACATGGGATCTTGATGTGTGATTACAGCCTGTAAACATTCCCATGAGACAGTAGGTAGTGTTTTGTAGTGTCTTCCTCCAGTGGGGGCTTCTAAAAAAATGCATGTGTTAACCTCTGCATGCATTGACATCTGGAGTAAGTGCAGCCGAACCTAGAGAGTCTTAACTAAAAAATCCTGGAAGCTTTGTAGGGAAGAATGACATAACCTAGTTCAAGAGTGATGTACCTTGACAGAAAACTCAATCTGTGTAATGAATGCTGAGATAGCCAACTTTCTAGGAAGATGAAAAGCCAAAATGGAGTTTAAAGTGAACAGACCGAATTCAGAGATGCAGCAACCACAGACTGGTATCAAAACATGCTTGAATCCAAACAGTCACAGAACAGTTTCTCCCTCAGAGGTGTCTTCTGACATTGTTCGTTAACACGGAGTCCAGAACACTTGAGCAAAAGCTTTAGTGACTGGCTGGAGTGGTTATTGAGTTAATTGCTTCACCAAAAGAGTATGAAACTGGATTAATGAGGCAATGCCCAAGACAGGCCAAAAGCCACAGACTCTCTGTTCTATGGGAGCTGAATCTGTTTCATCTCATCTGCTGGAATTCTGGTGGTACATGTTATTGAGATTAATAACATGTAACTACTTACATGAAGCATTGGAAGGTGGAGCTTCAGGTAGTATTTTGTTCAAACTCCTTTAAAATTGGTTTGTCACATCAGCTTTCGTATTGTTTCTATGTATTAGATTCCCAGGATATCAGAAAGAGTAAGAGAGCCTTATTATTTATTTTCATAGTTTTTCATTCTGGATGCACGAGGCTTCTCTCAAACCTGGTAATTCAGAGAATTAAAAATAATTCATGAAAAGAACTATAAGCTTGATGTTGTTGTTGTTGTTGTTATTAGTTATAGTGGTAGTATCCTTACTGCAAAGGACATGATGATAATAACAATAGTAACAACAACAATGCTAATAATAATAAAAATATTGTTCATGTGATGCTAGTTATCTTTATTTACCCTCAGATTGATTTCAAGCACTGAAATGCCGTATTTCTAGTGTTTGCTGCACATCTAGTTGTTTCACTGAATTTATCCAGATTTTTTAGTTTGAGTTATACTTGTCAGTCTAGAGCCTTGGCTTGTCCCCTGCCTGAAGAATTGCTTTGGAAGGGCTCATTGTATTTACATCATTTGGCATAACCAGCAAATGCAGAAATACGACAGCAGTGATAAGGGGTCTCTGTCATTGTGAATAGTTTCCAGCAGAGAAATAGCTCCCTCTTTCAGCAGATTTCTCCCCTATTTTTGTAGCCACCCTAAACAAAAAAGCTTTTCTAAAGAGTGTAGAGCAGGTAGGCGGATAGTGTTTTCACGTCAATAAATACCTACTCTTCCAACAAAACAGAAGTGTTGAGGGTTGAAGACAAAGACTGAGAGTTTCTGCCTATATCACTGCAGAGAAAATTGCTGACTGCATTCTGTGGGTTTTGTTTGAAGGATATTGGCATTACAGGTGGAGGAAAAAAATCCCAGGATGCAGGTGGCCTTCCTGACTTGCTACAAAAATATGGTTCGGACCGCTACTCACTAGTGTCCTATCAGCATGTGCTGCTGTTACTGTTACTTTTGTAGTGGTCAAAGAAGGCAATCAACAGCTCATGGAACAGTTAAGGTTGTATTTCTTTCCAACTTTAAGTATACCCATGACAGTTTTGAATAAAGTAGCTTTTTACAAGAAGTTCCTCACATTTCTTGTTTTCAGCAAGTTCCCGTGATTTTCAGCAACGCTGTTTCCCACTACATTGACACTACAGGTGGAGGGAAAAAATCCCTGGATGTAGACGTCCTTTCTTCCCATGCTACAACATCAGATTTAGACTGCTGCTCCACTGTGAAGTAGAAAAGAAGTACTGGTGTCGTTCTAGGGTTTCCACGATTAGTTTTGTCTCTCAGTCACGAGACTCTCACATTCCCTTTCTTCTCCCTTCATTCCATTGCACTTTGTCAAGCATTTGAAGAGTTTGCAACATCACTTGTGAAACAGGAGATGACCAACATGCCCCGTGCTGTGTATCATTCCGCCTTGAGAGGAGGGACCACACGCTCAGACCAGGGGAAGACAGTGGCAGGTGTTCCAAATTTCTTGCTGAAAATGTATGAGAGGAACAAGCAACCAGGCATGACACCAGGCCTCGCAGGTAAGCTGTCACTTTCTTGAAGTAGACAAGTGTTTTGACCCAAAGATTTCTATGAATCGAAAGGTGAATCAGCTTAAGGAAAGATGTTTTATGCCACTTAAATGTGCTTGCATATTCTTTTGAACTGTTGGCTTTATTAAGTTAGCCTTACTTTGCTTTGGGCTCTCCCTTTACTCTGAGTGTTGGCATTGACCTTTCTGTTCCCCTTTCCTCCCTCTTCCAGCTGGCATGTTGCTGTGTTTTGACCTCCCAGTCCACATGGGCAAGGATGGCAAGCCTATTAATCGATTTCTGGCCAGCAGGGGCCGCAGTTTCCAGCAAATGTTGGTTGCCCTCATTCATGAGGTAAGTTGTTGCTGGCTCTTCTTCACTTTTCAGGAGTATTACACCTCTCTCCCTGCTTTACTGTCTCATTTGTTTATGCTCATTAGATGTTGGTAGCAGCTAGCGATAGCATGTATGAACGTATCATAATTAACTGAAGTTGTTGTGAGGGAGAACTAGAATCATAGAATCATCCAGTCAAATCACCAGCCTACCACCATGGTCACCCAATCTCACCAACTTAAACTGAACGTGTAAATACTTTTTTTAAGGGCTCACTGCTGAAATGCCTCTTCTGAAAATCAGAAGAACAAACAAAGGGTGACCTCTGCCTTTTCCTGCCTTGCAGACTGCAATACATATGTGCCTGATACCTGTCATATGTAACCGGTTGTAGATGAATAGCAGGCCTGAACAATGATGAGGCTCTTTGGGGAAACAGTATCTGCACCTTGCTAAGACTTGACATTTTATTCTGTCTCTTAAATGTTTCAGCTCCCTGACCTATTTGGCTTGTACCACTGAAACCATGCAGTTACCTTTGGTGTGGTTTTAGAAAAATGGTGTGAAATAAGCCCTCACCTAATTTTTATGGAAAATAAAGTATTTGCAATGAGGTCTGTCAGAGAATTTTGAATTACAGTACTTTTTGGTTAATATCAAAGGTCATCTTTGAAAATTTTGAACAACAGTAAAAAAGAAAAAGTAGTTCAACTGGATCCCGGGAAATAAGTGTTCCTTTCCCAATTTTATGCCAATGGGAGCACCTTTTAACACAAGTGAAAGTGCATTAAACTCTTTATAAGTTCATAAAATAGTTCCATTAATACAGCCATTTTGTATTTCTTTGGGGGCTACTTACATGCATCTGAGGGGGTGATCTAGGTCCTGATTTTGTTTTGTGACTGTCATCCAAAAGTTATGAGGCATGTCTGCTGTGAAGGTCTTCTGTGATGCTACTGAAATCACTGATATCAAGCACTTTCAGTTACGAAATGGCTTTAGCACAAGGTTTGAGTGGGAAGGTTGTGTGTGCTGGGTTTGGAGAGTTTTCTGTGTAGAAACTGAAAGTCTGACACTAGAACGCAGGCATATGCCGTGGATAATGTATGGGTACTGTGTTCTGATCCTGTGGTGCATCCACATGGCTCCCTCTGGACTTTGTTCTCAGGTCCTGCTTCAGCGTTTTCTGGAGCGAGCAAACCAGTTCTCTTTGTAACAAACCCGTCTGCAGCGTAGTTTGCCTGAAGTTTCCACTCAAATGATGTAAATGTGTGCCATGCCGAAGTTGGCTACTTCTGGCTAGTAGAGTCTTCTGGCTCTGTATCATCTCTCAAACACTTCCATGTGCTAGCATACACATACAAATTCTGCTTCCCGTGTATCATCTGAATCATTTTGGTCCTTCAGAACTGAAAGGGCACAAAAAATAATATTCATGTCTTGTAGCCACAGACACACCACATGGATCCCAGTGGAAGTTAGGCCAGGTGTACAAGGACAAAAGCCAGTCTGCACCAGTTGGACTGGGGTATAGAAATCCACCCCTGGCTCTATATCATGAAGTCAGTGTCAGCGGGATTATGAAGTACTTCAGATGTCAAGTTCTTCTCTCAAACTAGAAAAATTTTAAAAACCCACCATGAAACACTGATCTCAAGATATCTGACCATGTATGCAAATTTAATAGATGTTTTCCGTCTTGACATCTTTGCTGCTAAAGAATGAAAGCAGAAGCTGGAGATACTACCCATCATTATCACACGAGTGTAAATTGATAAATGTTTTCTAACTATTTGGAAGCTCCAGTGGAGAGCACCAGGGGAAGTCCACAGGGATATTTCATATGTCAGAGGAACTGATTTAGAGTAATGAGTTATGAATGAAGCGTGAGTTTCCATAGTATCAAGAAAGAAAAGCTCTGCACTATATGTAATTGGTTCATTCAGAGAGACTTGGGTTCAGTGGCAGAGGTTCTGAAGAGAAACATGTTTAATTACAGTATCATAAAAAGCATGTGTGGAAGTTTTATATGAGTCGAATTATAGTGAGATGAAGATCAGTTCCGAACTATGTTTTAAGCACTTGCCTGTTGCCCTAAAGCATCAAATAAAATCTCTGGTAAAATAAATACCTGTATAAACTAGCAGGGATTATAAAATCCAGCAGCACATCCAAAATTTACTTTTCTTGTGTGAACAAACTACCTTCCTAGAAATACAATCTTAAAATGGTTTGCTGGACAAAACATGGGGGTTTTATTGTGGTGAATGTGGTGAACTGGATCAAGTTAGTGAATATATAGTGTGACTGGAGACAAATATTTTACCGAGTATCTCAGTACTTTTACCATGTTGATTGCTTCAAGGTGTAGTAAAACTAAAAATAAATCCAAATATGTTTATATTTTAAACCTAAACACAAAATATCTTCAGGCAGTGCTAAATGCACCCTTTTAGTGAAAATCTACAGTAACTGTAAAATTTTGATAAAAAAATCGGGATTTCTGTTTTTGGTTTACACTGCTTCAAGAGTCAAAGTTTTTTCTTACCTTTTTCACTTTATACATAGAGACAGTTGGAGTTAGGGTGGTCAGAAAAAAGGTGTTTGGGCCTTTGGCTAGATGAGGAGCAAGTCGCTGGGCTCATCAAACTAGATTTCCTGCCTTAATGTTTGTTTGGTTCTCAATGTTCTCCTGGAGAACAGAGTTTAACAGTAAAGACAGAGCCTAAGCTATAAAACTGCCAAATTGGTCGAAGAAAATTGGCTTAGTAGTACCTAGGTCCATCTTATTCTTGCAGTGGCTATAGGAATTAATGTGTTTTTGCAAAGTCATTGCTTCACAGTTCAACACAGCACACTAAGCAGGTGTTTTCGGGGAGTTAAATTACCAGAATGACACTTCTTTGCTGCGGCTTCGACTCCTTTTTATTTCAGGAGAGGGAAGAGGTCATAGGGGTTAATCCTTATAGTGACTTTTTAAGTAAGGAGTTTTCTGTTAAAAAGTCTTAGAGTTGCCTTTGAAGCATTGAGGTCTGCATAAAGCTCTGAATAAAGTCTGAGGCCAATGTAAACATCAAGAAAATAAAATTAATTTGTGATAGCAGGCATCTATTTATTTTACCTCAAAAAATCTCCCGCAGTTGGCATATTCTTAATTAGGACTAAGCAGTCACCACCATACTGGGATAACGTTTTTATGTCTTCAGTGGTTTGACGTATGCTCACAGCTATAAAATATGAACCTACAAGTTGTGGATCTGTGTGTGCATAGTTGCCATTATTGCACTTAGATTTTGGCAGCTGGGGCAAGGTGAGGGGCTTGAAAATACCCGTTTCATTTTTATGAGATTCTTCATGTGTAAAACTGTGATTCCTGGTATTCTGCTACCAAAAAAATAAAAGAGTTATGTGAGGTTTGTATGTAGAGGAAAGATTTTCTTCGTGTTTGTTGAAAAGTCTTAAAAACATACAAATATATATCTGGGTTTAGCTGCCGTTCAAATGTAACAGTAACAGCAGCAAAAAGATAATTTACTATTCAACCTTTATGGGCCAGACTTATTCTAGCTGTTCTAGCTGAGGAATTGGATGCATCTGTGATACCTGTCATCAGGATGAGACTAAAATGCAGAAGGGGTTTTTTGATGTTATTTGGATGGGTATTTCACAGGAAGAAGGAAATAGGTTCAATAAACTGTGGTGTTTCAAATGCTGGCTCTATTGCTCTTTAGTGGTCACTGGTGAGTTGAAAGATGAAGATCATCATTTTCTCAGAAATGGGGATGTGCTGTTTGATTATTAAACAGAGCTTGTCAACCTCTCTCTGAAGGGACATGTAAGTTACTGTAGTCACAGTGGTCAGAAGTTAGTATAGACCATGGGTTTTCTTTTTTCCTATGGCTGCCTGGATCACAATGTACAAGAAGTCCCCAGATATTACCTGTGGCTGTTTCAGGTTTTGCAAGTAATACTTCACAGAAATTCATAGGAATAATTTCTTACCCGGATTAACTTAATCTGTTCTGGAAATGACTTAGGATGAATAGTCACATGTGTTCACATCAAGTACCATATGTTTTGGTGGTTCTGTTCATGTATGTTTTGGGTTAACGTTATTAGGCTTTCAGCTAGCTATCCATCCTTTTGTTCTTTAGTGGAGATGAAGACGACAGTTCATCCTGCATGCAGAATCACGAAGGCAGACTGGTATTGGCAGACCGGTGTGGTAGATGGTAGCTTTGGCACTCTGAACCAGTGCAATTTGTAGGGGTTTTTTAAAATGGGGAATGGTCCTGCCTTTGCATATTTCTCAGTATTCAAGCACTTTCTATGTGTTGGAAGTAACACAAGTTACTTTTTTCTATTCATGAGTCATATTTACAGGCAAAATTGCGAAGTTGAGTTGCAGAGGTGAGTTATGCAGTATTAAATAATTCCCTGCAAGTAATAATCATGTTAGGCACTCTGTATACTCATGGAAGAAGCATTCCCTGCATATTTTTAAAGTATGTTCAATTAGATGTGCTGTGATGACGTGCATCTTTGAAAAGTAAAGTGAAAAGCTCCTTCTGTGCTTTTCTTCCCTGCTGTGGTTTTGATGTAATCAAGATACTCAAGAGCTTATTCAAACCTTGTATGTGAAGTACCTTAAGATGATTATTGGATTTCCTGGAGCAGAATTCATTGTACTGAATTCTTCTGTGCCTAGATGAATGTAGTTCAGAAAACCAGCACAAACTATGAACTAGTTTGTGCTGGCTTTCTGCTACTGAATTTACTGAGTGTATTTCCTTCTGTGATGAAACAGTATTCAGAAATTAAGTTTCTGACAGATTTTTGTTTTTCTTTTCTTCAATCTCCTGTGCCTTAGAGAAAGATGATTTTTTTTTCCACAGAGGAATGTTAGGGGGTAGATTTGGAAGTATAAGCATGCAAGTATGGTAAAAGGAGCCTCTAAGCAAAATTTAAAATTAAAAGAGATATGTTTCACTATTTCATTGATACAGATACGTAATTCTAGCCTTATTTATGAAATCCTTGAGGTAGCACTTTAATTCTAGCCTTATTTGTGAAATCACTGAGGTGGCAATTTATATGTCCCGTATGTGAGCAGGGCATTTAAATGCATGCCTAAACATTTCACTGACATAAAGGTATTGTCCCAAACACATACAGGAGTAGTATCTCCTGTGGTTTGCCAGCATTACCTGTCGTGCGTTTTGACGAACATGGTCTATGATTTTTTGTCTTTTCAGTGAGACATGTCCTTCTTAAGCATCAGTCAACAGGCTCAGGTTACTAGCCCCAAGCTCATGCCATTTCTTACTGTCTCAGATATCAGGTTGCAGCTCTTCCTTTAAAACTGCTTGGCTGCTTGGTCTGGCCAAGCGATGTTCTTAAGAAACTCTCCGTATCAGCGTGGCAGTGTTTCACAAGCACTTGCCCTTGGTTCATGGTTCCCTTTCCCATGCAGCCTCATTCCCTGCACCTCCCCACCCAGCCAGTATTTTCTTACGCATAAACTATGCACTCAAAAAACAATCTGAACTTCACTTTCCACCTGTTCCTGTGGTTGCTAGTATTAATTAGCGAACACTTAGTGTAGTCGTTGTAAACCTTCATATCCAGTGATAGATGACAAGTAAAGGCTGCTGTACTGAAAGGTTGCAGTACTGCTTATATGAAAATCTTGAGGACTGTGTCTAGTCACTTTCAGTTGTAGATGAATTTTGAGTGTTCTTTGTTATGTGAAGGTGTTCAGTCCCCTCTCGCTTTCCTCGTATTCCACATACATGCAAAATGTTTACTGCCATTAAGGAAGTTAATCAATGAAAAGCACATGAGCAGTTCCATTGTCATCAAACACATCTGCAAATTTTAGATGTTCCTAATAGACTGCATTGTCTAGATGCTTTAAATGTCACAAGATACCTAAAGCTTTGTAATTAATTCCTTCATGAACACCTGCAGTATTTTGTTGTCTTGCATAAGTGTGGATTACATGATGAACTTCACAACTCACTAGGAGACTAGTTAAACCTGATTTACGGAATTGTTTAGGTTGGAGAAGACCACACTGGGTCCAATCTTTGAGCAGTCACCACCTTCTCAACTAGACCATGGCACTAAGTGCCGCGTCCTGTTGTTTCTTGAACGCCTTCAGGGATGGTGAATGCACCACCTCCCTGGACAGTCCATTCCAATGCCTAACAGCTCTTAACATGAAGAAATTCGTCCTGATGTCCAGCCTGAACCTTCCCTGGCACAGTTTGAGTTTGTACTCTTGTTCTGTCACTGATTATCTGGGAGAAGAGGCTGACCCCCACCTGTCTGCACCCTGCTTTCAGGGGGAGAGCAATGAAGTCCCCCCGATCTTCCTTTTCTCCAGGCTAAACAGCCCCAGGTCCCTCAGCCAGTGCTCATAGGACTTGTGCTCCAGATGCTTCACCAGCTCTCTTGTCCCCTGGACACACTCCAGCACCTTGGTGTCCTTCCTGAAGTGAGGGCCTCGGAAATTAAGACAGGATTCAAGGTGTGGTCTCCCCAGTGCCAAGGACACAGAGACAATCACTGCCCTGTTCATGCTGGCCACACTATTGCTGAGCCAGGCCAGGATGCCATCGGCCTTCTTGACCACTTGGGTACACACTGGCTCATGTTTAGCTGTCTGTTGACCAGCAGAAATCTAAGTAGTCTAATGCACATGTCTAAAATAGTTTCAGAGTAGAGGCAGAGGGGAGGACTGGACTTGCTGCAGATACCTCGGGAACCCAAGGAAAGCGGTTTTGACTGGAAACTTGTCTGCTCACCGACTTTTGGAGGAATTGATGAGCAGATGAGAGGAGGCTGTGACTGTAATTTTGACTGAAAAGGAAGGAGTAGTGTTAATGAGTCATTATTAAGATGAGATTTCATTTTTTTACTGGGCATATTTGTATTGTCTGTGGGATAGAGTATGTTATCTTTTTTGATTGACTTTTAGAATGTTTTTATTTGAATAGATGTATTAGTAGTTATTCACAAGTGTTTCAGGTTCACTGAAAGCAGTGAGCATGAAGCTTTAGCACAGTCCTTTGTTTTTGTTATAAAATCCAAGTAAAGAAAGAAAGCTGACTGCTTTATGTAGATCATTAGGGGCATAAAATAGAGATGAATAAGCAGAAAGACTCAGGAAAATAGTGATACAAGGGGAGGTCAGTTATTTGTCTTGGTTAACAGTTCTGCTTTTAGAAACATCTAAGATCTTCACAAATTATGAAGAAACATTTGCCAGTGCTGCTACTTGTTGTGCTTATTGCTACACATGGTTCCACTGTCTCTCTGGGATCAATTATTTGTTGCACTACCTGAAGCAACCACTGTTGACTGGCCTGGGTAATGAAGTTGAAAGTAACTTGGTGTGGGTAAAATCAGAAAGGAGAATAAAGTGTGTTATCATTTTAGTTTCCTACAGCCATGTGTAATGGCCTGTGGAAGTGAGTGAATGTTTGTCTACAAATCATGGACTGGAGAACATAGATTCTGCATATTTTAGACTTAATGTAACTGCATCTAACCTTTGTGGTGTGTTGCACAGGTTAATATTCAGCCTTCTGAATGGCACCACTCCATACTGCTGCCGCAGTCCTGGTTAGGATTTATGAGTCGAACCTACAGTGCAATCCTGCAGGTAATTTTGAGGTATATAATATTATGGACATTAATGCTTATTCAAGAGGTATGGGTTTTAATTTTATCAGCAAGAGCACTCATACAAATTACAAAAAATAAAATAAGAGTAAAACTTAAGGTGCTTAATTATAATATTTGTAAAAGGGAAATGAAAAGGTGTCTTCAGTTAACACTCTCTGGGGTACTTTGTAGAAGTGCAGCTTCTATTTGCAGTTCAGGTTCATGCAGGTTTGTTCATGTGTCAACTTGCAGAATGTGTCAATTTTGAGAATTTTTAGAAGATGAAATTTTAGCTAGAGCTCTAATGTATTGCTCGGGTAGGAACTTTGTAGTAGTAAGTTCAGGAGACAGAAGCTGTTGAGGGATGATTCATTGAAAAGAATTTCACTTAATCAGCATGCAATCCTGCCACTCTGCAAGAGTCTCCTCTTAATTTTTTCAACCCTATCTAATGATTAGGAAATATCTTAAATTCTGTCTTTTGTTAGGTTAGCTGACCTGATATCTAGACCAATGTAGTATCATCTGGTTTTCAACAGGAAAATTTTCTAAAGAAAGTTTAGCAAATACCTGCCTTCTGGAATGCTCTCTTTGTATTACTAGAAGGGCTTATTTGTTTGTATTTCCAGGCCACATCAGCCATTTTCAGCAGGAGCAGCTCAGGTTGCTGAACAAGTTCTAGAAGCTTTGACTGTGCCTTGTTTTGCTGTGCAGCAAAACATGTGCTTCTCTCACGTTTTCAAAACAATTTTTATCTTGAGCATCAACAAAATGCATGATCCTAAACCAAGCGAGCCCCATTCCAAAACAAGCATCAGATATTCACATTGCAGCTTTAGGTCTTGGGATACATTGTTGCTTGCATTTACTTACTTTTCTATTTTGCATCCCTTCCAAGGCGAGATTTCACAAGAAGCTTAGCATTTACCAGACTTTTTCTGAAGGATCTGTAGGATTTTTTGCCATTTTGTGGGACAGTAGAGCCTGTTTGTTGCTTGTTACTTACTCCTTATGCTTTTGTAGTACATTTCATCTGAGGTGGCCAAAAGAGATGACAGTATAGTATGAGTAGTCTGGATAGTACATAGGTCAGTATTTCTGAGCTGCTGTACTGCCTTCTTTTTAGTCAGTGTGTTGTATATACTCCTTTAATCTCTGTGGAGGGTCGCTTTTTGAGTGAGGCCTGGATTTTCAAGATTCATTGTGGTGTATTATCTGGTGGGTATGTACACCCAAACTACAAGCATTCAATACCAGAAAAACACAGCATATGTGCCTGTATTTTTTCACTTAAGGCATAATAATCTGTTAAGAATCGGTAATCAACAACCTAAACAAGTGAAGTTATAGTTCTGTTGGAGACAGAATGTTAAAACAAAGCTGCTTTAGATATGTTTAGATAACATATGTATAACGTATGTTATAACATGTTAGAGGGCACAGTCTGTGTCACCTCTTTAAATGTACAGAAGGAATGGTGTAGGAAATCGCAGGGAGGTCAGTGTTACGTAAAGTAAAAGGATGAGGAATTCTGCTTTTAGTAGAACATCAAGAAAGTGATGTTTTGCTGTTAGAATCCATTTTGGCTAGCAGGCTTCTAAAGCTCACTCCCTGCTTGTTGTAGCGCTTCCCGAGGGAACTTGGCTCTGCGTGTACTAGATAGATGCCTCAGTATTTGTGGTTGTTTATGCCTCTGCAGTTTGTTTTTTTTACTCGGAACAAAAAATTATGGATTCTTCTTAATATATTGTATATTACAGTGGGATCCCATATGCAAAGCAGTCAAGATCACTTACGAGCTAGGCCTTAGGTTGAGGGCTACATTTGTTACCCGACTATTCTCTGAAGAAATCTTATGGTTGATGTAAATCTTATGATGTTAGATCCGCTCCTGACTTATTCTACAATTCTGCAGGGGAGGCAGGCAGAGCTGGATATGCAGTTAAAACATGGAAAAGAGGATCCTGAAGAGGTGCAGTACAAACAATTTACAGCCTGGCTATGGTAAGGACGTGTCTGTGTGCTCCTGATCACTTGTAATGGCAAATGGTGGGACAGAGGAGGGCAAGGTTTTAAAGCCTTTAATTTTGCAAGTTTAAAGACTGTATGAGTGCTAATGAAAAAAAAAAAAACCAAACCAGAACAACAAGCAACCACCAGGTACAGTGAGCATGGTAGGAGAGGGGAGTGAAAAGAAAGACTATTCTGTAACAGATAAGTAACTGTAAGGATTTCCATATGCACGGGTTCACAGGTACCTTCCCTTCTGTGGAGCCTGAAAACTTTGCAGGGTGAGCATCTGGAAAGAGTGAAAGAATATGGGGGTTTTGTAGCATGTTAAAGGACAAGGGTTATGCAAAGATAAAAATTTACGTCTTGAGAGTTTAATGAGCTGTCTCACTGAAAATGCCTGATTAAAGAAATGTAAGTCACAATGTGATGTATGTCATGGTGGACTGACACACCCCAGTTCATACAGTAAGTTTGCATTATTGAGCGTGAGGATGTTGTTTAAAAGCAAACACATGATGCACACCGTGATCCATATCCTCCACTAATTCTGTTTCAGTCGGGTGAGAAGTGTCTCTCAGTCTGTCAGGATTTAGCCATGTATGTGCATGGCCAGGAGAAGAAGGTGGGAAGTGGGAGTATTCACAAGAAAAAAAAACTACCTATCCATGGAGAGTATAAGTATCTGTTTCAGTGCCTGCTCGTAAGTGCATTGGAAACAAAGTATGTACAAAGCCAAAATGCCTTTTGTCTGTTTCAATCAAAAAGGTGTGTTACTAAATCCCACTGAAGAGGAATTCAAAATTTGTGTCTCTTTTATTCCAGCCAATTCTGGAATAGAGACTTTCATTTTAAGATCCAGAATGATACAGTGTTGTAGAAAAGATCCTTTATTAATGACTGATCCCTTTCTTGATGGGTATAAAAAGGCCTATAGCAATGCTGCTTTCGTAGATGTCTCCTGCAAGAATTTCTGCTCTATATTTCCTAAATGGTGATAATGTAAGCTATACCAAAAATGAACAGAATTCCCTTTATCAGGAAAGAAATCAAAGCAGTAAGTGAACTGGAGCCCACTAGTAGCTTTCTTTTCCAGTTCTCAATTAATGGCTTGGTTCCTCAGGGCTCTAACTTCGGTAGCCGTTAAGCATTTTTGTTGCTCACTGGCTTTAACCTAATTGTGGACAACATGGTATAAACTTTAGTGTTAATCCTTTGTTGTGTAAGTAGTGTGCAATTTTGTATTGGCTTTTACCGAGTTGTAAATGCTTGTAGTGTGGTGGGTTTGAAACTGTGTGCAAAGCAGTGTGATTATGAAGGAAAATCTGGGTAGGTTTCTTTAAAAGCTTGGGTGTAACTCACTCTTGTGACATACAGCCCTGTTTTAGGAGACATGTATTTTCAGTCTAAAATTGTCTTTTTCTGTAGAATGACCTTCATGGCCATGATAGAATTGTATGTTTTAGAACAGACGATCTCTCTCCTCATCCACACCTGTCAATGTAGGAGATTGATTGCATTTCTGCTTCAGTCCTGATATGAATGCAAAACGAAAGAACTGAAAACAAGTAGCCTATTATAAGTCAACTACAGTAATGTGGAAGAAATTATAACCACTCCTATGGCTTTAATTTAAATTGATTCAGGTTACGATACCACCTAATAGCGTAACTGCCCGTAGTAGTTTCCAGAAATACAGTAAGTGTTGAATAAATTGTAATGCTTGTCCGTTATAAAACATTCAGATTTCATTATTCTAGAGCATAGCACAGTGATCTGGAAACTTATGTGTTTGATGTGCTCAAAAAGTAGATTTATGGCTATTGCATGAACCAGCATTTTGCAGAAAGTGGTATTAAGTCAAATAAAAGCCCTTTATAAAACACTGGGAGTGCACAGAGACATGAAGAAACTTTGGATGGTACATAGATATTTTTACAGATTAAATGCTTGTAATTGTTTTGCACTAAATCTTCTGATAGGCTGATGTTGACTCATGTGAGGCATAAGAGGAATTTAGCTGAGTTCATGCTATACTATAATGAACATGGTGCAAATTCTTTCTGTTCTCTTGCAGGGTCAGAGATATGTTGACCGATGTCATCAAAGGTGCTTCCAAGTAAGGACTGCTAAATTACTAGAGATGATGTTTTTTTCCCATATTTTCAATAAAGAGTGGAACATTGCTCTTTTTCCTCCTAGATCTTGTTAAGATGATGATTTTTACCTTCATTAAATTTAAAGCACCCAGGTTTCATGAGTGTGTAGATTTAGAAGTTTCTCTCTGAGGTACATCATGAAATGTAGCCTTTTAGAAGCTGATGATCAAATCAGCAAAGGTTCCATACGTGGATTAGAAATTATTGAAGGCAAGAGATACTGAGAGACTTCAAAGAACAGTTAAGTACCTTCTTGTAATTATTTGTAAGTACCTCTTACCTGAAAGGAGATAGTTTCACTGTTCCAAATGATGACATTCCACTAAGACTCGTGTATCTCATTCTAAAAAGCAAAATAGAAATCCAGAAAATATTTTTACCATGATAATGGCATCTTTGGATCTGAAATACATGCCAGATTGGCAGGGTAGGTATATTTTTACAGCAGCAGTCAAGACAGTTTTTAGAAATGGGAGACTGATGCGAAGAGTCTGTATTGGTCTGTAAGCAGTGTAATACAGTTGTATTGTTCAGCTGCTTTTGTAAAACAGCTTAAGAGAGTTCCATCAGGATTATATTGCGGTATGTTTTCCTGGAAATGCTGGAATATCAGCATACTTCCTTATGTGCAGCTGAACACAGCTATATTCTCCCTCTTTTTGTGAGTGGCAGATTTTCTTTCTTGATTTCCTTAAAGCTTTGCCCTGTCATAGAAGTTAACACTCTTTGAAACTTAACATTTTCCATGATATTAGTGTTTTTGTAGCATAGGGAAATAATTTAAAACTTTTTATAAGATGGTACTTCAATAATGGCTGCTCTGCTAAATCTTCTGATGCTGTTGCAATGAAGAGGCATCTGCCTCTCTAGCATTCTCCATTTAAAGATATTTTTGTTTTGTCCTCTATGGAGATGGTACTAGCTAAGGCCAGCTGCTGCATTTCTGCACGTGCTACTTGCTCTGGAGACTAGCAGTCCTCATTATAGTGGAAGGAAGCTTCTGTTTTTATACAACTTTGTGTGTGCTGGCCTTTATATAAAAGATAGACAAGAAAAAAAAAGACTGAAACATTTGTCTCCTCCATTCTTTCTCTAATTCCTGGAGATGAAATGTAACAGGTTTCTGCTGAGCTAGAAGAGAGCCCAATGAAGTTGCCAGGTGCGAAGGCCTCCTCTCCTGGATCACCTGTAGCATAACTTTTCTGCTTTGAGATATATTTTCTTGCCAGTATCTCTGTTACGTTTCTTAACTGTTTGCCTTTTTCTGTTCAGAGACAGCCCAGTGGTGAAAGGAAACTCTATTTTCGCTTTAACTGGCCTTGCAGTTGCTGTAGCCAAGTATGAAAGCAGCCTTTCCTCAGATGCTGAAGGGATGCCTGAGGTGAGTGAATCTGGGAGAGTCCCTTCTCTTAGTGGAATACACAGAAGTAATATGACCAGGTGTTTGGGGGGCTGGTAAGTGGATGTGAAGTACTTTACGTTTTCAAGTTCAAACTTCACCATACTTAGTGAATGCCATCTGTCAGGTACTGTGATCTATACAGAAACAGGTAGATGTGTATGGGCCTTGTCACAAGAAGCATAATAACTAACTCATTTATTTGACAGTTTTTACAGATGAGATGGAGGTCACTCTGTGGACACTGAAAGCCAGCCAAACTCCTTTTTCATAATTTCTTAATTTTTGTCTCCACTGAACAGCACTTGATCAAAAGTAGTGTCTGGAGAGTCAGCATTGAGAAGTAAATGATGCTACTTACAGTACATAGGAATGACAAAATAATCTCATTCATGATGGATCACAGCTGGAACATCAGCAGCTGAGCTTCTTTTAAGGTAGAACTTGATCTAAGAAGAAATCATGATGACTATTTGGGTTTGATTTTTGCAGACTGAACCTGATTTTATTCCTATGAAACACTGGATTTCCATGGTCACGGAGACCCTCTTGAGTATTGTGAATAGCCGCTACCAACCTAAAGGTCAGGTCTTCCCGTGGTTCTATCAGGTATGTGCTGTTGTATTAAAGGCAAGGCAATATAATTCGTACCTGTATTTCATACCTGGAGTTCTAATTGTGAAGTTTCCTGGTTCTGTTTGAGCTGTAGTAGTTGGAATAGGGGAAAATCAAAACTTTTCTTGCTGTTGTTCTTTTTATATTTCTGTTTGCTTTAAATTTTTGTCTTTATTACCAAAATGGTAAAAGCCACATGCAAGGAATGTCAGGTTGCAATACATCTGTGCTGCTGTTTACTCTGTAGGTGTTAATTTTAAATTCCTGAAGTGCTGAGTGTTACTGCCTGGAAAGGAGTAAGAGAAAAAGAAAAAAAATACTCTCTTTTGTGTTTTTCTAGAAATCCTATTCAGGTGAAAATACTGCTAGTATTATAGCTCGATCCTGTGCAGCCACAGCTTTGTCTCTCCTGGTGCCAATTTTCATTGTATCATGCAAGGAGAAGATTGAGGAGGTCTTGAGTATGCTTACTGACAGGTTACCTGGAAAACCAAATGCTGACGAGTCTCAAGCTGTTCAAATCCACATGGGTCTTGGTTTGGGGATGTTCATCTCACGTTTGTATGAAGAAAAAGTCAGGTAAGAACTACCATATTTAATATAGCTGTCCAAATAACTTCCTTTTTCTGCATGTGTCCTTAAGCTCTGAGGAGTTAAAGTATTTACGAGTCATAGGGAAATGATTCTTGAGGGGCTTTGTAATGTTTCTTAAAAGGTGCCTCTTATTATCAGTCTTCCGCCATACTTTTTCCGCCTCCAGACTTATCCTAGGTATTTTGTCATTCTTTCACAATGAGTGACTGATTTTCATAATATCCTGAGGTACAAAGTGCCAAGCAGTCAGCTAGCAGAGCAACACGTGGCTCTTCTAAATGGGACTAGTTACACTAGAAGACATAATTGTAAAATAATTCACAGTTGTCATTGGTTCCTTTGTAAGTGGTGCTCTGGACACTGGATAGTGTTCTCTTACGTAATATGAGTTACACATGTGAGGATGGAGCTACAGTAGTTGTGTAATGGACTGTCTTTAAAGCATACTGTTATAGCTAAGTTGGCGGCACTGAGGTGTTCTGAAGTTGTTAGAAAATGCCTCCTTTTCAGAAAGGTTGGCCTCACTTGCAGATTTCTGATGATTCCAGAGAAATTAAGAAGCAGGTTTGGCTTTTTACGCCTCCATTTTCTTGAGTGCTAGGGGTTTTGTCTTCCTATATACCCACAATAAATGTTTAATTAGTACACAAGCACAGGTACTGTGTTGTACGTTCCTGTACAACTGTCGCTGTTGCAACACAGACGGTGAAGAAGAATGAAGGTTCAAGTTGGAGACAAGGTTGAGAGAAAGTGAATTATTCATTTAATTACAGGCGGGATTTATATAACCCTCGCATTGGTATATGGCAAAAGATCATCGGTCTCTGGTCCAAACGCCTCTCCAAGCGATTGGCTGGACTTCACCATACCTATTTTCGAAATATTTTCTACTTAGTTTCGTAACAGCTCTACGTACAAACAACACCTGCAAGATGTTTAGAAAACTATCTTGCTTGTTTGCGTGAGAACCAAGGACTTTCTCACAAAACACTTGCAAAATGCTGGACTTTTTCCTGCCAGCAGCTTTTCAGCATCCACACTAAACAGAGTTTATTGGCAGTTGTTAATTTGCTTGGTGAAGCTAATGTTTCCAAGGTACCTGCTTTTGTTAAAACTGAAGCATTGCTGGGTTCTAATCTTCATGCTTTGGTGTCTTGATGCCTTGCTGCCACTGACTCAGCCATGTAATTTGGGAATGGACTACCTCTGGATGTTTAGTCAGTGGGACAACTGAGCTGCACACAAGCCTTGAAAGGCTCTTAAAGAGAATAAAGTTACGTCAGCCCAGTGTTTTGGAGTATGTGAATCTGTGTTTTTGGGGGTTGTGGTTTTTTATTTGTGTGGTGAGGGGTGTTAAGTGAATACATTTATGGAACCATTTCTTACAGACTGGTTTTACTCTTTCACTGCCCTGCATAATTTGAAAACTTTGTCTTACACATCTTCAAAGTGCTGTCTTGCAACAAATCAAAACTCATAGGGATGTAGCTGTAGCTAATATCAGATCATAGAGTTAGTTTCCACTAAAGATGTCCTGTACGTTATGAAAATGGTGTGCATGTTTTATAAGAGGGGAATCCCTATGACATCTTTGCAGTGAGATGTAAATGCTTCTTTTTTTATCTTTAAGTTAGGGAGTAAGGTGGAGAGAGATTTACAGAGTTAATAGTATAAAGTGTCATGAATTTTCAGCTTGTAAATATTTACAGGTCTAGCTGAGATCATGTTTTATCAGGTACCTCCTCCCACTGTCCAGCATTGGATTTTTTTTTTTTATTTCTATTTTGGTTTGGTTTTGTAGTGATATACCTGGTCTACAGATGAACTTGGTTCTCATGAAGTCTGTGGATGTGTTGGAGGACTGCTGCTTTGACACCAGTCTGGAGTACAAGTGAGTTTCCTTTATTATTGATGATGCTTTATTTTGAACTCTACCTTTTTTATTTACACTTTCTTCCTTAATTCTACGTAGAAAAGTATAAGAATAGGATAAGAAGACAGCCTGTTCTGAGCACTTGCATAGAACCACCAACCTGTGCAGGCTGGAAAGGCCCCTTGGAGAACCACATCATCCCTAAAACAGAGTCAGTCATGGACCTGGTCTACATTGTTTAAGTTTTTACAGTCAAGGTTTGAAACCCTTAAGACTGGAGAAAATAAAACACAGTGTCAATTACCATAAGACAACTAACATAACATGTTAGCATTTTATGTTGGCAGCATTTTTCTTCCACAGTCGTCATTTCTCTTTCAAATCAGGAAAGGAGCCACGGTATCTTGAGTGGCTAAGTGTGAATGCATAAGGTTTTCTTTGATTTTGAGCATGACTCTGCCCAGCTCTTCCCTGTTCAAAAGAAACAGCAATAATTCCCATTTGCCTTTGCCCTCCTTTCTCCAGTGCACTTTCTGAAAAGCTCTGAGGAATCACAGCTGTGCACCACTGGGCTGTTAACCTGTACAGCTTAGTGAGGATTTCTGTTGCCTTTTGAGCGGCACAGGGTGAGACACACAGTACGCAAGGGCGGTACCAGCTGTACCCCTTTGTTGTGCCTGTTGCTGCTGGTTTGTGCAGCCTGTTAGCTGGAGATCAAAGCCTCACAGAAGAGCCAAGCCAGACTTTTCTGGCGGCAAGAGGTTGCCAGAAGAATACAAAACAATGGCGAGCAAGAGAGGGAACATTGAAGAGGGGGTAGTTTTTTGTGCTGTCTATGGTTTTTAAAGGTTAAGACGAAGTTGGTGTCTAGTATGAGTTCTCTCTGTGAGCAAAGAAGTAATGTACAGCTGTAAATGTTGCAGAGTTGTGCAAATTTTGTATTTCTATGCTTGTAAACTGCTATTCCAAGGGAAGGTCCTTTCCAGCCTTTTCATCTGGTGTGACACAGGCATGATCAGCTTTGAGATGTGAGCATTTTCACCAGTGTTTCACCTCTGCAAAACTGGTGATTTTCTTTTTCACCAAAAATAGGCTCTCAGTGTTTTCAGTGTAGTTCTGCTGAGCAGTGTAGATGTGGGAGTCGGTGCTGTCCGGGCTCAGGCTGCCCCCGGTGGAAGGCAGGGCTCCCTGCAACCTAATGCTCTGGCAGTAAAACACTAATAATGTGCTGGGAAATCTCAGATACCTCGTTGGTGACATATACCTAAATATTCATTTTATGTAGTTCACAAATAATGTAGCCAAGTGAAATCAATTGTTAGCTGCAAAAAGAGGAGCAGAGAAGGTGAAGTTTTATTCCTGCTTTAGTCCCCAGTTATGTTTTAAGTCTCGATTAATTGCGAATAACATAAAATACTATAGCTCTAATGAGAAATTACATTTTCTTTCTATGTAGTTCTGTCAACAAGTGGTAGTGTAAACTTGAATTTAGAACTCTTGTATATAAGCCATGTCCCAATTTTACTGGCTGTTCATGAATTCAGGTATACCAGTTACTTTAAAAGGTTTGTTTGATCTTTGTTGGAAAAAATATCACTCCCAAGACACCCTTCCAAGTCTTCTAGCCATGCTCAATCATCCTTAATCCCCAGTTACTGTAAAACATTAGCTTATAAATATGACTGAAGTTATTCTCAGATGTTTCTTTTTCACCTAGCTGAGTAAAAGCAGCAGTGCTTCCCGTTTTTAAGTTGCATAGGAGAAGCTTAGGAGAAGGCCTAAGATCCTAGCAATGTTGTTTTCACTGCTCGGTGCTTGCTACAAGCAGTGTCAGGGAGATGTGCAAGGGGGGAAAAAATCATCTCCAGATAAGAGCTATTTCTTTGAGCTGTTGTGGATGTGTGCCAGTGAGAGATCACCTTCAGAGCAGTAAGTGTCTCCTATGCTTTAGTATCTCATGATAGAAGCCAGAACTATTTGGAAGTTTTCTGACAAAACTGATGACTTGGAACATGTTATGGGAGCACACATGCAGAATTTAGGAAGAGATCTTTGGCCCAGAATAGAATTTCTGATAAAATCTGAAAAAGAGGCAGAGACTGTGGAGATATTTGTGCTAGCTGCCCTATTAGATTATGTCCTTTGCAACTATGTTCTGGTTGCAATTTTAAGTATCCTCAGCTCAAACAGTTACTTGTGCTGGGTATGTCTGCCCTGATAAAGCTGCTCCACTGTTGCATATGTAAATTTTAGTACATATGGACTAGAATGCACACCTGACCATTCCTGTTATGAAATGCAGGTGAATACCTTAGTCTCTACAGCCATCTTAGCCGCTCTCTGGCTTAATCACTAATTTCATTACTTTTGCAAATGGCACAACTCTTGGAAGAGTCTGACAGCACCAGATCCTAATACACCCAGTGAACCTGCAATTAGTATGTTTAACTGGGATTTCCAAGTTTATACTATCGGGATAAATCACACATAGAAGTTTGGATCCATACTTCCTTCATACTAGTTGGTGGTGCTTGTTGTTGGGGCTATGGGTTCTTCAGAGGCAGAAGGAACAAGGAGTCTGTATGTGTAGGACTTATTATTTAAATACACATTTTGTCTTTATGCCCTTCTTTCATCTGACATTTCCTGAAAAGGATGTGTGAAATAAAAAACATTTGTAAAATTGACTGTGGTAATAAATTATCTACAGGGCTAGTTATCAGGCAAGGCCAGGAGGTCTTCTTGCCCACAAACCTTGTTGGGGTTTAAAGGGAGTTAAGAGCAGCCAAAGCATACTTAATTCATTCTCTTTTGTTTTCTCTTAAAGCACTGGATGTATTTTAGGAGTGGGACTTGTTCTTTCATTTATGAGTCACAGTAGCCAAACAGAATCACAAGTGCATGTTTCTGCTTCATTGCAAAAACTCTGCAAATACCTGGACAGCAGTGAGGACCAAAGCAGGGGAGTCCAGGAGGTATGACCTATTTTATCACAAATTTTGAATCTTCCTTTTAGTTCCTTTACTTTTAAATCTTTTCCTTTAATAACTGTAGTCTTTTTACTGAAGTTTTCTATCTGTGGTACTGGAATGCTTGATTTCTGTTTTTTCTTTCACAATATGTGGGTTTGTGTCTGCTGGGAAAAAAAAAAGTGACAATAACAACAATAATAGAAATAGAATAATGTGTAATGCTGCACAGACATTAAGAAACTGCCTGAAAAGATAACAGGCATGATCCTTTAAAGGTCTTCTTTAATTCCTTAACCCCAAATTAAATTCTTGAAAGTTGAATCTTAAGTAACTATGGATATGGGTCTCTTACATACAGTTGTTTACTGCTCATCTGATCTACTAGAAAGCAGACAAGAAGTTACTCTGAGAGAGAACTTAAATGCTAATACTTCCTCCTTCAATATGCCTTCTCTATATTTCTTTGAAAGTTGGCATCACTACCTAATGTGAATTTCGTATTTGTGCATGCTGCTATGGCCCCATTTACTGTTCTCTTTATGTTTTGAACGCCTAAACTGAGCTCTGCTAAGTTTGAGCATGCATTTCAGGGGGTTTTTTTCCAGGTTTTTTTCCTGTAAGTTTTGACATGGTCTTGCTCTTATTATGGACCATGTACTCACCTGTAACTCTGCTGAGGTAAAACTTCAGAATGAAAACTGATGAAATTGGAATAGTTTTCAACAGAAAACAAAAATCAGAGCAAGCAGATGTTCTGCATGAGAAAAGCAACCCTGTCTGTACATGATGTATGTAAGCCTGCAGCAGCTGAGCAGTTCAGTTGCATAATCCTATTTTTCCTAAGGGAGTTAATAGAGATTGATAGTATTATTCTCTTCCCCCTGTTGGTAGTGTTCTGAAAGCTCTTTATTAAACGTCTTCTCGGATGGAGTTTAATTTTTTTGGCAGTACATATGTGTTGGGGATTAGCCTTTTGCAGTTTATGGTTCATGCATCAAAATTACTTACAGCTATGAAATAATTTATCGGTCCCCAGAGATCTTCAAGTGCGTTATTGAAGTTAAACTGAGTTCAATACAGCAACTTCTGAGATAAAAGGCAGCAGCTGTTTATCATCATGACATAGTTTGGGATGAGAAGCAAAACCTACCCTTTTCAATTAAAATCTCTGTAAGGATTTGTACAGATGAGTAAAACTTGGCCAGCACTCTAGGATGAATGCTACTGTATGAGATGCATAAGAGGCTCTTTCAGAGTTGTAAATAACTTGGATATAACCCTTTACTTGAGAAGTAATTTTGGCCTGCTGCAGCAAGAGGTACAATCTGCACGTTACTTGCTACAGGTCAAATTGTTGTCAATCTTGCACAGCAGGTGGGTGCTCTCTGCTTCCCTTACAGTCATGTGTTCTTCTGCTACTTAACTTTGGTACAGAGGAGGTTAAATAGTTGGCACACTTGTCTTGTTAGTTGTTCAGACTTCACTTCCTTATTCTCCATGACTAAGGCAAGAGAACAGAAAAGCAGTATTGCTGGTGAATCCTTCTGCAAGGACAGGAGGCTGGTGTTGTGGGCTATGTGTGAGAGACGGTTCTACGTGCTCATTTTCTGGCCTGGTGGAGCTGCTTGTAGTCCTGATGGGAGCACAGCATGCTCAGTATGCTTACATAAATAATGATCAGATGCTTGTTTTGAGAGAATAGCTACATTTGTGTGGAAGGTCAGGAGTTTGACCTCTGTAAAATCGTAAGTACTTCCAAGCTTTAGTTGTGTTTGTTTAACATTATTAGCATCAATGAAGAATCTTTCGGAGAGGGAATAAACATCTGAAAGTATAAATTGAAAATGTTATGTCTTTCTTGTCATGCTGGCACATTATTCAATGTGACCATTGCTACAATAAGCTTGGTTAGACACTAGTTAACGGAATTAAATTTTTGTTCAGGTACTTGCCTATTCTGTGGCCTGTTCCTGTGTCTCTGCTTTCAGTGTTGGAATCATAGAAGCAGCTGAGGCTGAGAAGGCCATGAGCAAGCTACGGACCTTAGCAGAAAATAATCAGCAGGTAATAATTCTGTATTTGGGCTTTGCTTCAGTTCCCTTTTTCTCTGTATCTATTTAGTATTTGATACTGCTTTACCCAGGCTGTAATTCAAGACAATTATATTGATCTATTTTCATCATTAACTAATACTGAATGTATTGTGCATATCATGCAATTACTAAGACTACCACTAGATTCATTAATGTGTGTAGTGTTTACGAGACAGCGAATTAAAAAGCAAGTTGTATGTGTTTGATTGCATTTAGAAGAGAAATTGTTATGTTTGGTGTCTTTAGTCCCTGCGTCCTGCCATTTTTTGTTTATTTTATAGCATATTTCTATAAATTCTTTTTCTTTGTGGGAAAGTAAATCAACTGTTCTCTTCTGAATTTTTGCTTTCCCTTAGCCTCCAGACAGTGTGTCATAACCACAGCCACAGCGTCCTCCAGGTGTATGTTTCATCCCTGTTGTCCTAGGATGTCCTACCCCTCAAATTGCCAAGAATAATCTCAATATTTTAGTGCAAATTCTTGTCTGGTTAATGTTTGCCAGGAAATGAAGGAGCCAGAGGAAGGCAACCATTTTGAATCAAATATTTGCTATTTTGCTATTACAATAATCAGCTGTTCAGAATGTTTATCTGAAAAATAGGAAGTCAGAGCTAACTACCTGTGCTACAGCTTTTTATCTTCATATCTAAGAAAATCTAAAACTAAGACTCTATGTGCCAAAGATTTAATCTCAGAAAATCCCATGTCACTTGACATGAGAAAACACTTGAAATTAGAACGCATCTGGTATTCTAGATAAAGATATGACTTCTAATTGTTGGGAAGTAATAAATATCCAAGTAATGCTTTAATAATAAATGTATAAAAGAATATAGAATCCTTGATAAGATCTGTTTTTTAATAAGTTGTTTTCACCTTACAGACCTACAGTTTTGCTTTAGCTTTGGGTGCAATAGTGCATGGATTGTCAGCTTGTGGTCATGGGAAAGCTGAAGACCTGAGTAACAGACTAATGTCAGCCTGGATAAAAATTGTGCTTTCAGAGGTAAAGGAGTTTGAATTTATATCCTGTGTTTTGTATTTGTTTTGTTGTTTTGGGATTTTTTGCATGGGTGGGGGCAGAGGAGGTGGGGAAGGGGTGGTGTGTGGTTTAAAATTAACAGTAGGGACATGATTTTCCTGGCTTCTGCAGGAATGATGCTAGGAAAAGCTATGACTGTCTGAGTATGCTGTTTGATTGATATTTGGAAGCAAGAGTATAACTTTGGGCTCTTCACTAAAGGGGAAAAATCTCTGTTTCTCTTCTACCTGGATAATTTATGAGAAATGCTTATCTCAATGAGGTCTTAATTTAGACATTTTTGCTAATTTGGAACAGTGTCCAAGGATAAAGTCGGCGTTATTAAGTGAAAATGTCTTGTGAAATTAGGTGCTGCTTGTCAAAAATAGAATAAAAAGAGGGTGATTATAGTGCCTTAGTTGTTATAATAATTTCAATTTATCTAGAAAAGTTAAGTGTTTCAAATCAGATTCTAAACTTACACATACAGATTGCCGCTGAAGGTAATTATTGATAAAGAAACTGGGTTTGAGTTATAGTGCGCTGGTATATTTTGTGGAATATTGATTGTGCTAGTGAAAAAATTGTCAATCCATGATGATTTTAGATTTAGAGAAGTGAGGAGGAAGCTCCTTATAAAGCTTTCATTCACCAAGAGGGCTATTAATATTATCTACCATGCTGGAGTCTGACCTGAAAAGGCTATTGGGATCAGAGGTGTACTAGTGATAGTAGTTATACTTTTTAAGTTGGAAGTAACAAGCATTTTGTCCTACAGTAGTGTTGTGTCATCACATTGACTCTGTGGTCCTGAATTATGCTTCAGGGTTCTCCAACAATGGAGCGTCTGGCTGCTGTCAGTGGGCTGGTTGCGCTGGTGGGCTCTGAAGGAGGCATGATACAGGTGAGAATATGCAAGCAAATGGTACGTTAATCTCATGGAGAAGTTTGGCTAGAAGGCAAGATGAGATGCATCCTCCCCATTCCTATGTCATTACAGCAACGACTGTAAACCAGGGCATCACATTTTTGCAGTAATTCACGCTGGGTACAAACCAAGCAGTATTGAATTGCAATGCATAAAATGCATGGGATCTCTTCCATTTTGCCATCAAAGGGCCCATGTGCCATGCCACTGGGGAAAAGTTTACAGCCACGTAAGCTTTCTTCTTTTCTCTCTCCCACTCCCCAGAGAAAGGCGTGGGTGAAAATGTAATCTGTCTTTTCAGAATTTGTTCTCTCTCTGTTGCTTCTTTTTTTTCCTCTTACAAAAGTCTTTCTTCTTCTCTGGCAGCTGAAATCTGAGAGCATTCAGTCCTCACAGTTTCAAAGTAAGCTGAATGAAGTGATCAGAGCCCTTACACAGGTAAGAAGGTAGCCTCTGTTTCCTCCTTTGGCTAATGCACTAGCATACCTTCACACCTTTCTCAAGCAAGCCAAATCTGTTTGAAAGAAACTACATAATGCCTGAATCCAGCTTGAATGAGGCAACGTAGGGAAATTTGTCTAACTAGTGGTTTATTGTCTCAACAGATAATTAGTTTCTCAGAGCAAATTGGTCTTCAGACAAATGCAGCAAGACTTCTGGGACGTCTTCACATGGCCTGTTTGTCTTCTACCCAGAACAGGGCATCTGGTAAGATGCTTTATTACTGCTGCTCAAAGAACATGTAGAAATAGCACATCACTAAAAAGACAGCGAGGGACACATTAGATAATACAAGTTAGACATTGCAGCACTATGAAGTGACATGACAACCTTTGCGTTGGAGATCTCATGGTTCTGTGTGCCTAAAGGTTGAAACATGAAGCAGGAATCAGTGTGCTGAATAGGATCCCCTACATCTGCTTTTACTTGCAGTATCAAAGTAAGGTTCTAAATTGTTCTGGTCAAACTTGTATATTGTTTCTTTATTTTTTTATAGGATAAACTGTAAAGAGGTTTTACAGTTCATATGGGACATGTATTTAGTATCTACTCTGTGCCTTTTAGAACTGATTAATCTGCCATTTGTTTTAGCACTTCCCACTATATAAAAGACAATACTTAAAAACTAGTCCATAACAAGAACAAGCTGACTTTTTACAAGTATTTTTCTAGAAGAGATGTCTGGTTAGCTGAAATAAAAAAAAAAAAAATAGTCTTCTGTGCCCTTTCAGGGCACCTGATACATCACTAACTTCAGCTGGTGTTTCAATTTCCATTGGTAAAATAAAGGCAGGATTACATCATTAATGAAATACCGATAACAGGCACAAACTAATGAAGTTGAAGCTGTTCACTTTGGTGTGAACTAAACTAGGAACCAAAAATACAAAATGTAGATGAACATCCCGGAGAAAAAAATCTTGACGTTTCTTCTCTTATGTAGGCCTGCATGCATGCATGCACGCCTAAGGTTACATAGATACGGAATGTCTCTGCTGTACTAAAATTCCTAGAATTTTGAAGCTCTCCCTTTCAAAGCCTAGCTTGCAGTGCCCACTATATTTTTAAGGAAGTTTTTATCCCTGGCTTTTCAGTTGATCTGTGAATTTGTTTTTTCAGATCTGGCACCTCTCACCACCAGAAATGTTTAGCTTGCCTTAAAGGTGAAAAGGCCAATATATCTATCAATCTTGTGGTCTAAATACTCTGAGTCACCTACGGAATCAGTTATCTCAAACACAGCTCAATTTGGCCTTTAAATTTGCATGGAAGCAGAAGGTTATAATTTTTGCTGATGTTTTAGAATATAACCAGTCTTTTTATCTTCACAGTTCCTCCAGATTTTAGCTACTTACCTGTAAACAGCTTTATCAGAGCAGCCATTGACTTTGCCATTGAAAGTGGAAAGAAAGGTGAGAAGGGATCAAACTACAGTATTCCTCTAGGCAATCTGTTATAGCTATAAAAGGTGGCCCTAAAGACTTGCTTTTATTTGCTAAGAGAACTTTGCTAAGTACAAATTTGGACTTCACTAATGTGAGGTATTTAAAACAAAACTTTAATTATACTTGAAAGGATAAGGCAGTATTGTATAGTTAGGACTTCAGTTTTCTCCATCTAATTTTTGGCTTTTAAAACACTTTCCCCTTCCCTCTCTGTTGGTGAGATGATGTTTCTACCCTGTAAGAATGAAAGTCAAATCACTTTGTTAGCTTGTATGCTCAGTTGATGCTCCATCATCAGACGAACTCTATGCTGCCGCTTGTTTCAGTGATGCGAGGTTAAGATTCTCTGTAACAGTGTGGTATTCTAACAGATTACTGCTGTGATAGATGCCAAGAAGCCTGAAGAAAGTATGGTCTTACATGAGGAAGCCTGATATAACATAGATGTCTTAGAGTAAAGTCTTAAGGAAGATAGAGAGAGAGGCTTACTCCTATGTGGAGCTAAGTGAGCTCATTGCTGTCCTGTGAAGCAAATTTTGCTTTCAATGGAGGTAAAAATGCCCGTGTTTTGATTCCAGGAGAACTGAGTTAACTTAGGTTGACATAATGCAGTATGTAGCAAAGGTTAGCGTTAGCACTTGCCTGACTCTTCTTTTGGCCTGCACCTACAAGATGAGGAAGGAAAGCAGTGTCAGAAAGCTTTGCTATTCTCCCAATAAGAAATGCAAAAATACTACCTTACTAAATGAGGAATATCTGTAATTAACTTGTAAATTGACTCAAGAACAAAGCACCAGGGAGTTTCTATTTATTAGTAACAAAAAGCCATTTTTGATAGGAGATTAAAAATGTAGCTGTTGATTATAAATGAGATGGCTAATTTTCAGATGCAAAAGGAAGTAACAGTGATTTTATAACACTTTCCAGTTCTTTACTACAGCTTGAACTACAGTGCAGTGTTCACTTTTTTTTGCTGAGCTGTTCAGCCAAGTATGTATGTATAAAATTCAGACTCTGACTGCATCTTCTGTTCTAGGCCCTGAATCTGTCCCAGCTGAGCTGGTGAAAGTAGCACTGGCACCCATTGCATTAGTTGGAGAAAGCCATCAGTATCCACCTGTAAACTGGGCATCCATTCTTTCTCCTTTGATGAGGCTGGACTTTGGTAAGAGCAATAGTTTCTTATTAAGACTTTTGTATTTGTCACAAGAGTTCTTTATTAATGCAGCTTTCACAAACTTTGGAGCCCTCTTCAGGGCTTGAAGTTAGTGCAGTGGTTAAAGTTTTATTATGCTTTGAAGATTGACTTTTTAGTGTTTGCAAGTATATATTTGTGATCACCACGTGGACACTGTTTTAACTGAAGAAAAACTAAAGAAAATCAGAGCTGAGAAGTTCCTTAAAATGTTGGTGGAAGTGGCCTGAATATGTCATTTGAACTATTTGCATGAGAGCCCATCATGAAACTCAAATAATTGTATCCTATTTTCAGTACCTGCCCATGTCAGAGGCTGTGTGCACCTTTTTCACATATTTGAACTGTTCAGTTGTTCATCTAGCTATCACTAGTTTGAAATACACTTTCTACTAAATTACACTGGGTGATAATTTTCAAAATAATGGAAAAAAATTGCTGTGCTGAGGTCTGCAGTTCTTATGAAACTTGTTAAATATCTGGAGGATTTTTTTATTACTGCTTTTCACTTAGGAGTCTTACTATTGTAAATCAGGGAATTTGCAGAGGAAACAGTACGTTTTCTTTGTGGCTGGTTTTAGATTTCAGACAGCATCATAGTCCAGGAATATTGACTCATTTTTCCTTCTGTGGATTGAATCTTATCTTTATTTGGGTGGGAGGGTTTTTTTTTAATTTTTCTTTTTCTTAGCATTCCCACATTTTTGTTCCTGAGTGAATTGAAATAACTTGAACAAATGCTGAGATTTCTTACTGAAAATGTGTGAATGGGAAGAGGAGTCTTCCAACATGTATGTGTTAAAAGCTATAAGTAGCATTTTTAGAAAAATAAGTTGTAATGTAGTGCTGTAGTAGAACATTAATCCTCCTTTATTTTATGAGTTGAGAACAAATTTAAAGGGAAAATTTCTTTGTAACTTAGTTTGTTTTCTTCTATTTTAGGTGATGAGGTAAAGCATCTCTGCCTTGAACTGGCTGTGACACAGGCCCAGTCGTCTCAAAATGCAGCAATGCTTTTGGGGATGTGGGTGGCACCTCCCCTTATCTACAGTCTCAGTGTACGTATGTCAGAAAACTTGTGGGAGCTCAGCACCTCTTTCATATGAAATTCCTCAGTGACAATGTTTAGGCTGTCTCACCAGAAAAGGATTACTGGGTTCAGAATTCCTCAGAAATTCCATTTAGGAAGTATTTATAGTGAGAGAGAGGTTATTCTGGGGCCTTGAAATTCATGGCAGACTTAAGACCTGCTACGCTGTTTTTACTTTACTGCTTAAGACCTTTTTCCTCTCTCTTATTTCGTGCTATAGCTCTGATAACCTGGAGACATAAGGCATGGCATGCAGGGAGAAAAAGTATCTTTTATTATACCAGCTGATAGTTTTAAAAAAAAGGTCAACCCTCATCTGTCCAAAAGCTTACCTACTTTTTCTGGCAAGGTCTCTTGATCTAGCTAACCAGTAAAAAAAGTTATGTCTTGAAAACCTTGCCTTAATTTTGTAGATACCCAACAGACTAACCTACAGTATAATCAGATTTGGGCTTATCCTTCATTGCTGTTCTGTTGTTCTGGAATTAAAATGTGGATTCCATGGTACAGTATGTAAAACTGCCTGAATCCCACTGAACACTTGACTGCACGTTTTTGTCATTTTATAAAAGTTCGGGAGCAGATTCATTGACAATTCTCAGAAAATTAATTGCTTGTTTCTGTGATCTCTTCAAGGAATGTTTTTGTTTTTAATTCATTAGTCTTAGATATGCAAACATTTGCTGGCAGTTTTAAGATGCATAGTTGATAAGGTGCCAAAACAAAGATTTTATTTCTGACTACCACTTTTCCAGCTGCAGTGGGAATTTGAGGTCACAAAACGAGGTGAGCCACGGCGTATGTAAGCTCTACATTTCATATAGGTTATTCATTCTTCTTCGCAGCTAGCAGCGTTAATGGTGCTATGGCTGCCATACTTCTGTCCTTGACGGTCTAGACAGTCTGTATGCTTTGTGCAGGAATGCAGTGGGCACCACGTAATAAAATTGCTCTGTCCATACAGAGATGTGATGGTTAGGGTTCACTGAAAGTAGGTTCTTCAGTTTTTAATGAAAACATAATATTGACATGTTTGAACTCTTTTTAGTTCAAACAATTCATCAAGAAGGGGAAAAAGAAAAGAACTGAGAAATATTTATGATTTTTAGTGCTTTTATAAGTGGTGTTTAAGCCACTTTTTTAATAATTTTATCCAACCATAGTTCAAGGTCAGTGAAGAGCTAGAATTTGAAAGTAAGCAAAAATTTTTCTTTTTCAGATGAAAACTCAGAAATACCTTTTCATGTCCCTGTCCCTGTGGATGCAACATGTTGCAGAAGACAAACTGCAGTCTTTTACCGAAGTGCTTCTGGTACAACAATTTGAAGTGAAGAACCGCACAAAAAGCCCAGAAATTTGCCAGTGTGTTCTACAGGGGCTCATCCAGGCAATGAAACTTCCCAACCCTGCCCAGTTTTGCTGGAGCTTTTTGTGTCAGGCTGTGGAGAAAATATATGAGCTTCTTCCAAATGAGGTTCAGGTAAGGAGTAAGTATGAGGTGTAAGAACACTGTAGCTAGATATTTTTAATGGTGGTAAGTCCCTTCTTTTTGCACTGATGCATCAGATCTGAAATATAAATTAGAGGTACAATTTTTAATGATAATAGTTAAACTAGCAGCATAATTTCAATTTAAGTTACTTTTGGTTATTTTAGAATATGACATTGTGAAACCAATCTAATGTACACTCCTCCCTCATAAATGATTCAGTAATGGGAAAATAGAGTATTAGTACTGAAATAAATGTTATTGAAAGAGAAGAAGTGAACAATGAGAAGGTGCCTTTTTTCCCACAGAGGATTCAGCTTCTCACAGTGATTTAAAGAAACTATTTAGCTACAGAAAATACCTCCAAGGAAAGGCACTTTTCCATTAAAAATAAAACAAACTCTTTGAAAATACTCAAATACCATTATTCTTGATGATTGAAGTATGTTGAATTCTCCAGCAAATACACTATGTTTAAAATAGATTAAGTAAAGTGAGACTAGAGGATAGATTAATTATTCATCATAATCATTAACAAGTTCCTAAACTCACCGATTTTGATGGTGAAGAAAGCTGGAAATAGACATTTAGACATGCATTTACTTTTTTGTTTGCAGAGAAGTGAACTGGAGACGTATATCGATGTAGCAAGATGTATCTCAGAAATGGCCGATTCAGAGATCGATCGCATTGTCCAGATCTCGAAGGTAATTTTAATTCTGATTTTTTATCACCAAATCATGTGAAACAAGCAACCTTGTCATTTTTATTGTCACCAGACTGTTTTAGCTCATCGGGAGCATTTAATTGTTATATCTGACATGAAGGTAAGAGTGTTCTGGATTTAATCTGCTGGCATCAGGGAGAAGCAGAAATTGTAAGAATCTATATCCCAGACTTTCTCAAAGCAACTGAAACACTCATGGTTTCACCTGGGAGCTTTGAACTGGAGAGTCTTAAGTAACTTAGGTGGGGGTTGTCCTCTTCTCCGAAGCAACCAGTCCCAGACAGGATGAGAGGACACAGTCTCAAGCTGCGCCAGGAGAGGTTTAGGCTGGACATTAGGAAGAAGTTCTTCACAGACAGGGTGATTAGACAATGGAATGGGCTAACCAGGGAGGTGGTGGAGACACTGTCCCTGGAGGTGTTTAAAGAAAGGCTGCATGTGGCACTCAGTGCCGTGGTCTAGTTGACATGGTAGTGTTCAGTCATAGGCTGGACTTGATAATCTCATAGGTCTTTTCCAACCTAACTGATTCTGTGGAGTTACTTCTGTTAGCAGAACAGGAATGGTGTGAACCAGAGTGGCATTATATCTTCTAAATCCCAGACCAATGATGCAAACAGCAGACCATAGTCCTCTTTGGTTAATATAACCACCTGCTTGAAATTGGACTGTAAATGCATCCTGGTGGCTCGCTATCCTTGAACTGGTGGATCTGTGCTTCTGTTAAAAATGTGAAATAACTGACTGAAAAACCTTTCATTCTTGACTTTATGTTCTATATTTACGTTCCCACTCAGAATGTTCCCTGATAGACAAGATGACTGAAGATGATAATAGAATAAAAAAGTTTTCATCTTATAGCTCACCAGTGGAATCAACTAGCAGTGGAATTCTTAGAAGCCAAAATGCTGAGGAGATTACCTGTGTGGAAGAACTTGATGTTTTCAGATCAAGCTTTTAAAAACAAGCATCTGTGACATAAAGCCCGCTGTTCTGTTTGCTATCAGACTCACAAGAGAATTAAGCATTCAAATAGGTTGTGGAAACTGAACTGTCATTTCCTTATGTTTTTTTTAGTTCTAATTTCACGCTGGAAAACATTATTTAAGAAAACCTCTCTTTGTCACTACGGTGTATCTGTCTTGCAAGAAGACTTGAGTTTCCAGAACCCAAGATGGTTCATTCCATTTCAAAGGGAAATGTAAAAATTAAAGCAGTATGAAAACAAGCTGTACGGAGTTAGACTTTGCTGAACTATTTCAAACAGTGTAAAGTTCAAGTAATATGTACAGTCTTCTGTTTAATAATATGTCCTGTGGAAAACTGAGCCTAATAGTTATTCAAAGAATTTCTTACTTCTTTTATAAAGAGGAATGCAGAATTTACTCTTCCCACAAGAAACATACATTTCAATTTAGCATGTTTTTTATTGCATTTGCAGAACAATATAGAGAAGGCCACGTTCATGAAAGTGTATCTAGTTTCTCAAGGCAGATTGTCTCTGATGAACTTGAGGGCCGTGATTGATCCTGTGGCTGGATATCACCGGAAAGAAAGTATTTTATGGATGCTCTTGCATAGTTTCTATCATGCTCGTATTGTGAGACATGAAAATACAGGTAAGATTAGGCTTAAAGAAAAATCAACAATACACTCAACAGATATTTATAAATCTACACTGATTCTTTTAAAATAATTTTAAGGTGGTTTAACCAAAGAGTTTCCAAATTTCTCCGCATTAGAAACCACTGTCTTCAGAATTCTTGTACTATTCAAATATCACACATTGCTTTTATGTTTTTCTCCAGTTACTTATTTTTCTGTGGTCCAACTACAAGTCATTTGTCTCATCAAGGTGGTACACAGACCGGATTTTTAACTAGATCTGTCTCCTGCTCTTTTTAGGGTAATGTTACAAATGTATATAGTACATCAGAGACCTCTAATAGTGCAACTCTGCTAACCTTCTGACTTAAATTCTGACTTACTGGTATGTGACACAGAAGGCTGGGGGGTGTTCCCATGAGACTGGCTGAACTAGGGAGATAACTTACTTTCCTGAACTCCTTGCACTGATTTAACACAGGAAATAAATTTCCCTTTTTTCCTCTTCATAACTATACCAGATAGTCATCTGGTGGGTTAATGATTTGGGCTGGCTCAGCTATGGGTCTGACAGAGCACAGGGGCTGATGCCAGAGAAGTAGGAGAATCGCGCGGGAAGATAAAGAAGGAAGAAACAAGAACAGAAAGAGGCAAGAATGAGGTCTCATTTTCATCGCAGAAGGGTCTCTGCCTGCCTGTGTTCACTAAACAACTTCTAAGCATAATATTGCCAGATGCATTAGCTACCAGCTGTGTTTGAAGAACTTCAAAGACTAGTGAGTTTTAATTGAGTGAAATAAGGGTTCTTCGGATAAGAGAGGAGACAGCATGAAAAAGGGCACTTGTAAAGATTACATGAAAGTAGTAATGTATGAAGTAACGTGGTCTTGATGGTGAACATTGTTACTAGTTTGTAGGCGTTAGAACAGATTATGGACAGCAGAACCTGAATCAATGAAATGTCTTCAATCCTTGAGATGATTTGAGGGCTGAGTTTATTTGCATGCCTTGACCGTATTTTACGGATCCTCTCAATACTGTAGGACCATTTTCACAGTAGTCCACACACTGAGGGAGTCGGATGTGCAGACTTGGTTAGTGGGTCGTACAGGCTGCCATTATATGAAATAATTCTCACTCAGCTTTTATTTTTTCTGTGTGTTCAGTGTGTTGCCTGCATTATAAGCAAAGTTTCTGTACTGTTTAAGGGCCTGTATGCTGTCAGTGGCAGAATTAATCAAATGTGATAGTGGTGTTGGTGATCCTTGTTCTTCTACAGTTGTTACTTTCTTGGTGTAATGATTTTCTGTGCTTGCTTTTTAATAAAAAGAAGTGCATTCTAGTGCTTTAAGTGAGTCAATGTTTGTATTCTTTTTCTAGGAGTTCTGAAAAGAATGGACTGGCTGTTAGACCTGATGGGCTACATCAGAAATGTAGCGTACAAGTCAACACCCGTACAAAATGTTGATCTGAAGGAGGTAATGCTGTGAAAATAATTTTCAGCAAGAAACAAAGGAGGTTCTGATATATTTCACATTTTTCCTTAGTAATATTATTCCCCATGCTTTTCTATTTTAGAAGATTGTGATTCTATCTCCATAGAGAAAATCTTCACCATTTTTGTGAATGAATGTGTATTTAAAACTATTACTTTAAAATAACCTTTACATTTAAGATAGAACCTTAAGGCAACTAAAGGAAATAATTTCTTCACATTTACTCTATTTAGAACAATTAAAGGAAAATTTTTGAATTCACTCATAGAACTGTCTAGGCAGATCAGAACTGTGTAGCTGCTGGTTCTGAGAGGGCTTGGGCAGTTTCAGAGAAATAATGTTCAGCTGTTTAGATCTTCTGTTTGAGGACATAAAATAAGCTGCTGCTTAGATCAGAAAGGAATTCATTACACTTGCTGCAATATTTCCCAACCATTTATAGCACCATAAGGGTGACCATCTCTGATTGCCCTCACCCGTCAAGTTGCTGTGAAAAAGTTATTTCCCCATTTAAAATGAATTGTGCATCAGCTTTAATCTAAAAGATTATTTTAGAAGAATGTGGTTTTACTTTTCTTTCCGTAGATATTTCAGTTTGAATTTAGGAAGAGGCTTATGCTGCTTCAAAGCATAGAATTATATTAAGAACTTTTTTGTTCTTGCATTTTGAGTTTTAACTGAATTTTTAGATGTTTGTTTTTAAGAGCAAGTCGCCATCTGGATTTTGGTCTTGGGTTTTTGGTTGGTTTCTTTTTTGGATGATTTTTTTGGTTGGTTTTTTGGTGGGGGTTGGGTTTTTTTCCCTCCTTCTGCATTATTAATTTAATAATGTGCATTTTTGCCTTTTTCCCATTCAGTGCACAGATTTCCTCCTGTGGCTGTTTGCAGCTTCTGTGGTGGCCTGGGCTGACCATGGTGCACCATTACTGCTTGGCCTCAGTGCTGACTGGTCACTGTGGAAAGACCACATGGCATTACCTGAATTATCTGAGGAACACATTGGCAAGTGCCCCACTGACAGGTTTGCTGTGCAAGAGACTCCCACTCTCCTTCCAAGCAGCCTTTCCCTTCTGCTGGCTAAAGAACCATGGAAAGAACAAACACAGAAGGTAATTTGCATGTAGTGATAATAAGCACTTTACAGGAGTCAGAAAGCACCCCTTTTTTAATAGTCAGCTTGGGTCTTAAGTAGATCAGTTATTTCCTCTATATTTTGTTGCATCTCAGTTGTAATCTCTCTTTATTTTTAATCAGATATGAAAGTAGTTTCTCAAGTAAAATTGGAGAGTTGCAGAAAAAAATAAAGAATTCCAAAGCTGGGAATCAAACTCTTAAGATAAGTACAGCTGGGAGAAGAGACTTGGGAGCTGCTTGTAGCATGTCAGTGTTTCAAACACTGAAAGAGATCCTCTGCAGTGGGACACACCACACTGTAAATTCAGAGCAATCAAAGATCTTCTGTACAGCTTGTAGTGTGTGTCATTTATTTTGAAGTATGAGTTGAAAATAAATGTGGAAAATTGCCTAATTTGTCTAACCTACTGTGCATTGCATGTAGTTGTTGTATGCAGAAGTACTGCTATTAATCTATAGATTAATAGTTAGCTGTTTTGTGCAAACCGGAATCTGTTGAGAGCTGGTTTCTCTGAGCATGCTCCTGTGCTCAGGGTTACCACTGGAGTCGGAATTCAGAATGTGGGAGGAATGCAGGGGTGAGCTGTTAGTATGCAAGTGCCTAATTAGGTTTTAAGGAAGAATGTGAGGCCCTGCCCTGAAAATCATCCTTATGAGTTTGAAATACCATATTGTCATCCAGGCACCCTGCACTGCCAGAAGAAAATAACAAAAAATGAGAGAGGTCAAAAGAGGAACAAAGGCAATAAGAGTTCTGAAGGATTTGTAGTAAAACATTTGGACAAGAGACTGATAAGAAAGAACTATATTAATAGGTTAAAGGTATGAACAGGCAAGATGGAGGGAAGCTATTTAGTGTGCTGCCTTCTTACGAAGAATTATTGCTGAGATAATGAGAAGGAACAAAGGGAGTTTCAGGTCCAGCTATGGGAAGAATTGTGCTGACAGGGAGATGTACTCTAGGGTGTTTTGTTTACTTTGAGCAGAAGCTTCATTGGCCACTGCCTCTGATTAGATGACTGAATTTAGCAGAAATCAAATGTTGTCTGTCAAACCAAAAAGAATTTGTTGTGTTCTGATACAGGGGCTCTTTTAATTCAGATTTTTCTTCATATTTCAATCTTCAGTTTATTGACTGGCTAATCAATATGATGGACTGTCCTAAGGAAGCATTATCAAAATCTTCCATGGACCTGCTGAAAGGTAATATATTTTTAATTGGGTCCTTATTTTTCCATAACTGTCAGTACAGATCAAAATGTAGTTGTTATAAGGAGTGATATTTTGTCTTTGAGGAGACTTTCACAGCTAAGTTGATGTTCTTGTCTGTGACACCTTGTATTTGTTGTCTCATCTGCTGATGCTTACAATGTAGCACTTAGGGCCCAAAGGACTTAGAGGTATATCTACTCTACAAGCTTATTTCATTGTTAGATCTGTCTCTTGTTTTTGAAGTAACCCTTAAAAATAAAATGCAACATACTATTGGGAAATCCTCTAGTACCAAAATACAAATCACATAACTTGGGTGCAACTAAAGACTGCACTGCGTGGAAGGGATAGGAGGTGGACTAGGACAGCCTAGTAAAGTGGTCTGATAAAAAAGGAAAGAGAAATGAGGGTTACTGAAAAGATATATGCAAAGAAAGATGGAAAGCAGACAAAATGTTGAATTATGATAGGAGCTGTAGCCCTAGCATGCATCCCATTGCTTACTTACATATGCAGGATCTGTGCAAGTCGTTTTAAGAGGACACCACAAATATTCTCAAGGGAAGTAAGTGCACTTTTGCTTCTTTCCATGGACTTCCTTTGAACCACCTGATTTGTTGGACCTAAACAAGGCTTCTTGAAATCCAGTTATAAGTTATTTGCATTACAAGGATTACTAGCCTTGTTTTGAGGTCTGCAGTCTTTAGGCATGCTCTGATAAATTCCCCTGTAGTGTCTGCTAATCTCCACCAGAAGCAATGCTAAAGGGCTGTTGGAGAACCTCCTCTATATATCAGAGAGTTCACAGTGTATTCTGAGAATGCTCTGACAGAGATAAGTCACTGTTTCCCTTGAGCTTTCTATTGTTTTTTCATTTTATGTATTAGAACATGAAAGTTCCATCTGAGTAAATAGACTGACTAGTTTGGTTACTGGATTTTCTCTAAAAGCATGATCCTTTCAAATTGAGTTAAGGAATCAGTGAGTTGCATTTCCAACCAACTGAGTTGTGAATTGTGCAGAGGACTTAATCTGTTGTTCCCAGTGCCTCCTATGTCCTGGCTTGCATCATTGCTCATTGAATTTGAACTTTCTGCAATAATGGTTGATCTGTGTGCCTAAGTGATAGACTAATTAGAAGATGATGTGATATGATTTCAGTAGGAGACATGGCACAAAGCAGAGGAAGGGCTGGGTACAAAACCAGAAGTGAAAGAGTTGTGAAAAGAGTCAGTAAAAGAACTAAACTTGTATGTGTTAGTAAAATTGCTAGGAAGAATACTCTCGCATCCTTCCCTTTGGACTGCACAACTTAATGTAATTTGTCCCTGTCTTCACAGTTACACTTCTGGCCTTGAGATCTCTTGCAGAGTTCAAGAAGAAAGCAGTGTGGACAAAAGCTTATGGGTGGTAGCTGCACACCGTACCTTATCTGATGAAGAAAACTGTCCATACTTGAAAACGTAATATTATTACTCAGGCATCAAGAAGCTGTATTTCAAAGAGGTTTCCTATCACAAGGTTTATTTTGGGTTTTTTTTACCCTTTTGCCTCATCACAAATATTCCTAAGATGAAAAACAATATTTTATCTTTACCTGATGTGTTACTGTTTTGCAAATGTGCTGAATCTCAATGAGAAATACACATTCAGTTTCAATTGAGTTGTTTCAGTGACATCTGCGAACCTCAAAAGCTGGAGTGGGATATTCCTTTAATTTGTGGAAGCTTTGAAGGAATGGCTGAAAATAAAACAAACTAGTAAAATTTGTTTGGATATAGTGTATTTAGTATATTTTACTGTAACAGACTTTGAATGAGCATTATTTTTTAACTGATAATTCTTCCTTTAGCAATAGCACAATGTTCTTGTGGAGTAGTGGCAACACATTATCACTATGTAGTGTGAGCACGGTTTCTGAAAGGGGTGGTATGTCAATTTTGCAGTGGCTTTATAAGGATGACTGAAATGAGTCAAGGATCCTGATGACTATTTTATCTGCAGGTCCAGGACAGCTGCAGTCTTCATTCCACTTGTAACTGGTTTTGTCTGCTTTACACTTCTTTGCACATAATGAGAGTTTTTTCTCTGCCTCTAGGGAAAAGAGACAATACAGCAACTTTTTTCCACGCTTATCATCTTAAATTGATTAGCCCCTGCTATTTTCCTAATTTAATACTTTTCTCTTTTTGAGAGAATAGGGAATTTTTTCCACTTTGCAATCTTGCTAAGACAGATCTTAAAAGAGCTTTTATATTTACCAGTCCTCCTTGCTGAAGTAGAGAAAAATTAACGAAGTATAATTGTTTGGGCACTGTTCCCTAGTGTCTTTCAATACAATACTGGTAAGAGCATTGCTGATTTTTAATTAGGTTGAAGGAAATTGTATTGCCATACATCTAGAAGAAACACTCCACTGGAGGAATTATCTTATATTCAGGACTGATAACATTTCCTCTGTAGAAGAAATTCTCATCTGACTTCTTGGTCACTTGGTCTGTTTGCCTTGGAGAAGAGGAGACAGAGGACAGACCTCATTGCAGTCTATGACTTCCTTGTAAGGAGAAGGGGAGGGGCAGGCACTGATCTCTTCTCTGTGGTGACCAGTGACAGAACCCGAGGGAATGGCCTGAAGTTGTGTCAGGGGAGGTTTAGGTTGGATACTAGAAAAAGGGTCTTCCCTCAGAGGGTGGTTGGGCACTAGAACAGACTCCCCAGAGAAGCGGTCAGTGTACAAAGCCTGACAGAGTTTGAGGAGCATCTGGACAATGCTCTCAGGGCACGTGGTATGACTTGGGGTTGTCCTGTGCAGGTCCAGGAACTGGACTTCCATGATCCTTGTGGCTTCCTTCCAACTCTGAATAATCTATGATTCCATGACTCTTTCTAGGATTTTCTCATCCAGTAAGGGTACTTTGTGAAGGCAGTGAGCTTCACGCAGCGATTGGACATTTCTTCCCTGATTGGGTGTGTGGAGGATTAATGCAGTACTTGGCTTGCCTTTCCAAAGTAGTGGATAATCAGTGGTAATTTTCTGCTGTATGTGAAACTCTATGCTGAGAAAACTATCTAAAGGTGAATGTGTAGAAGCGCTCACTGAAAGTCTTTGTTACCAAGTCAGTATCTCAGTTCATGACATTTCCATTTATGTGCACTTCTAAGTATCTTCTAACAGAGCCAAATACGTCACATTTTAGTGATGCCATCTCTAATGTACTATTTCAAACTAACTTACACCTTTAATCATCTCAGTTTGCATGTGTATTAGCATTTTAATTCAGATGAAATTTTGTCTTTTTTGAAGGGACTTGCTGCATGATGCCTCCTTACTGTGTTTCAGTTTGCATAGTGGAGCAATATATAAACATTTGAATTAACTGAATTCCTACTGATGTATAGTAGAAAATGTAAGCCAAGGGATGGCATAGCTGACTTGAGGGTGGCTATGCTAACAGAGCTGCAGAGAGCACTGAGAATTTAGGAGAATATCTAAAATGCTTCTACACCAACACACACAATACAAGAAATAAACAGGATGGACTGGAAGCCTTAGTCACCTCCTAGAGTTACGGTATCATTTGGATTAGTGAGACTTTGTAGAATGAGTTCCATGACTGGAGTGTTGGCGTGCAGGGCTGCAGGCTGTTCAGGAGGGATAGGCAAGGCAGGTATGGCAAAGGAGTTTCATTGTAAGGCACAGGTTTCACTGTACATTGCTTGTAGTTAGGAATAATGTGGTTGAAAGCCTCTGAGTGAGAATCAGAGAGATTGAAAACAAAGCAGATGTCCTTGTATGTGTCTACTGCTGTTCATTCAGCCATGATGCCAGGACTGATTATTTAATCTATAGGCAATGAGGAAAAATCTCTGGATCAGTAGCCCTTGTCCTTATGGAAAATTTCGACTTCCCAGACATCAGCTGGAAATGCCAGGCAGCTGTGACAAGGAAGTCTGAGAAATTCCAGAAGAATGTTGAAGATAATTTCTTGTCACAGATATTCATTGTGACAACTAGGAAAGATGACCCCCCCACCACCTCCTTCCCATTCCCTCTCCTCCCAACTTGCTGTTTGTGAATAGAGAAGGATAAGATGGGATTTTCTGTGAGTTTTTTGTCCACAGTGATCATGAGTTTAAATGATGAGTTTAAATTTTTTGGTGTACATGAGAAACAAGTCAGCAGAGTTGCTATCCTAGATTTCAGGATAGCAGCCTAAAACCGCTCAGGGAGCTAGCTAGCAGTGTCTTCTGGGAACCTGATTTTCAGGGCTTAGAGATCCATGAGGGCTGGTCCATCTTTCAGAACAACCTTTTAGAAGCACAGGAGCAAGCAATCACACTGTGCCAAAAGTCAAGCAAGAAGGGCAGAAGAGCAGCTTGGCTGAACAGGAACTCCTTTTGGAATTAATGAAGAAAAGAAATTGTATGATCTCTGTAAGCGAGGTCAGACCTCATGAGGTGATTACAGAGCTGTGGTTCCCATGTGTAGGGAGAAAACACAAAAGTCCAAAGCTCAGAGTTGAAACTGGCCAGCATTGGGTCAGATAAAAGAAAAAGAAATTCTGGGTATGTTTAGAGCAAGAGGAGATCTAAGGAAAATATTCAACCAATACTTGATGGAGATAGTCACCTGAAAAAAGGATGAAGAAAAGGCAGAGGCATTTTTAATGTTTTTTGTTGCCTCAGTCATTAATAACACTGATAGACATTGGTCTGGCCTGTCCTCTCAGTCAGAGGACATACAGCAGCAGTGACTTCCCATTTCTGGGCACTGGAACTGTAAATGAGCAGTTGTATCAGTTTAATCTTCGTAAGTCCATGCAGCTTGATGGGATTCATCCCAGAGCACTGGAGGAGCTAACTCTTGGGAGTCTGGGGAGATTCCTGCTGACCGGAAACTGGCCCACATTATTCCAGTTTGCCAGAAGAGCGTGAGGGAAGACCCAGGGAGCCACAGGCCTGGTAGTCTGACCTCATTACTGGGGAAAATTTACAGAGATCATACTGGTACTATTGAAAGGCACTTAAAGAACAATACAACCATCAAGCAGAGTCAACATGAATTCACAAAGGGAAAGCCCTGTGTAACTCATCTGATACCCTTCTATGATACAGTCACCCACTGTGTGGGGCTTTTGGTACTCTCCCTTACAACATCTGTCTGAACAAGCTGTTCAGGCCTGAAAGTAGTGAGATGAGTGGGTTCATGGTGCACTGGTTAAAGAACTAAAGAACTGATGGAAGGGCAGAGCTCAAAGAGTTGTAGTGCATGGGGCTGACAAACAGTCACCAGCAGCGTTCCTCAGGATTCGATGTATTTATCCATGATCAGGAGGCATGAGTTGAATGCACCATTAGTACGTTTGCTGATAATACCATACTTGAAATTTGCTGTTGACTCTTGAGGGACAAGAGGCCTTGCAGAAAGATGTGGATAGACTGGAGCATTTGGCCATGATTATTGGCTTGGAATTTAACGAGTTAAAATGGTGGATTCTGCGTCTGATACAGAATAGTGCCTTATGTAAGTCTAAATAGGTAGATGAGTGGCTGGAGAGCAGCCCTGCATAGAGAGATCTGGGGTTGCTGGTATCTCAAGATATAAAGATTTAAATTCACAGAATCACAGAATTGTTGGAGTGGGAAGGGACCTCTGGAGGGCAACACACCTCTCCTCATTGGCTCCTCCACCACTTGCACTAAGAAGTTATCTTCCAGTGTCTGCAGGAACTTCCTGGACTCTGTCTGCTGAGCCACGTTGTACCTCCAACAGATACAGGGTTGTTAAATACCCAGAGGAGAACCAAAGCCTGTGACCTCAAGGCTACTTCCAGCTGCCCATAAGAAGCCTCATCAACTTCCTTGTCCTGATCAAGTGGCCTGTAGTAGACACCCACAGCAGTGTCACCCATTTTAGCCTGTCACTTAATTCTTACCCATAAGCTCTCAATTAATTGTCTGTCCCTGGGCAGAGCTTGATGCTCTTTCACATAAAGACCAACTCCACCACCTCACCTTGCTGACCTGTCTTTTCTAAAGAGTACACAGGAATCCATGACAACATTCCAGTGGTGAGCTATCCCACCATGTCTCTGTAATTGAGATCATGGCTCTGTGACCGCACAGAGATTTCCAGTTCTTGTTTATTCTTCATGCTCTGCATTTGTGTACAGGCACTTCAGGGAGGCAGTTGAGCATCCAGGTTCGCTGGAAGGGGTGTAAGAGGGTTCTCCATAGGCATACACACCCTTGATGTGGTCAGCCCTAGGACTCTCATCTTGAGGCAGCCAGCATTGCCCTGGTTGGCATGGCCCACGCCCCATGAGGAAGTAATGGCATGAGCACTGCCACTGTGGACCCCACCCACCAAGTCCTTCAGTTTAAAGGCCATCTCACCAAATTGGCCAGCTCTGCTGCCAGAGCTTCTCTTGCTGTATTTAGACAGGTGGATCCCATCCCTTCCTAACGCGCTACAATCACTGAAGTACAACTCATTGTCATAAAAGCCGTTGTCTTAAACACCTTTTTGCCTGCCCATTCCTGAGCTTTTCCAGGAACTTAGGTGAGGTGTTGGAGCTGAAGTTACAGTGGCCTGTTGTGGTCACACCTGGAAGGCTGACTGCCTCAATCTCCCAACTGCCTGCCCCAAGTTACCTCTCTACCAGAAGAAGGTGGGGAAGTCTTCTGTCATGAACTTCCTGCCTTTTTCATGCAGTTTAGGTTTGGGGATCCTCTCCATAGTGAATTTTAAAGAATCCTGTTCCTATTCCAGCCTTGTTGGCAGCTGTAAGATTCAAGACATAACTTTTTTTTAAGATGAAACAATGAACATGGTTTAATTTCATATAGGTTTGACCTCAGCTGGCTTCCAGATGTCTGTTCAGCCCCATCTCTTCAACAGGACATTAATTCTCCCTCCTCAACAGGACAGGGAGAAAATAGGATGAGAAAGTTCACAGGTCAAAATAAAGACAGAGCGATCATTTACCATTCACTGTCACAGAAACAGATTCAACTTGTGGAAGAAAAATTTACTGCCAATTAAAAATAGTGTAGGATGGAAAGAAAAAAGGCAAAACTAAAATAACCTTCCCCCACCGCTTCCTTCTTCCTAGGCTCACTTTACTCCTTCATTCCTGCATCTTCTACCTCCTTTCTCCCCAGGCAGTACCAGGTGGGTAGGGCATGAGGGTTGCGCTTAGTTAATAAAGCTTAATGTCTGCTGCTTTTCTCCTCACACTGTTGCCCTGGTCCAGCCTGGGGTCCCTCCCATGGGATACAGTCCTTTGTGGTTTCTTCTCACAAGCTTCAGCTTTTCGAGCTCTGCTCTAGCACAGGTCTTTTCCACGGGGTACAGTCCATTAGGAAAAAGCTGCTTCAGTGTGGGTCCCTAATGGGCCACAGTTCCTGCTTTGCTTGTGTGGGCTCTCCATGGGCTGCGGCTTCTCTCAGAGCACAGCCACCTGCTCCAGCCTGGGGACCTCCACAGGCTTCCGTGTGGATATCTTGTTTGGTGTGTTTCTCCATGGGTTGCAGAGGGACAACCTGGTCCGCCATGGTCTTCTCCATGGCCCGCAGGGGAATCTGCTGCAGTGCCTAGAGTAGCTCTTCCTCTCCTTCTCCATTGACCTTGGTGCCTACAGAGCTGTTTCTCTTACATTTTTCTTACTCTTCTTTCTCGCAGCTGCTGCATAACATTTCTTACCTTATTCTTAAGTTTTCAGACAGATGTTGTGCCATCATCTTTGCTGTTTGGCTCAGCAGTGCCCTGCAGCGCCTCAATTTTGGAACTGGTTGGAACCAGCTGTTTCTGGCACAGGAGAAGCCTATGGCTTCTTGTGGAGGCTGTTCCTGCAGCTTCTCCATTGCCAGAGCCTTGACATGTAAACCCAATACAGTATCATGTGTCATGTTTTCTCCTGTAGGGTTAACTCCAGGCAGCTTGGTGACAAACACGTTAGATTGAATTTCCAGGGGAAAAATGTTCATGTTTCAACTGTGAATTTCCAGGGGAAAAATGTTTATGTTTCAACTTTAGCAAGTTATGTAGTGGTCTGATGTGNCAAGGCTACTTCCAGCTGCCCATAAGAAGCCTCATCAACTTCCTTGTCCTGATCAAGTGGCCTGTAGTAGACACCCACAGCAGTGTCACCCATTTTAGCCTGTCACTTAATTCTTACCCATAAGCTCTCAATTAATTGTCTGTCCCTGGGCAGAGCTTGATGCTCTTTCACATAAAGACCAACTCCACCACCTCACCTTGCTGACCTGTCTTTTCTAAAGAGTACACAGGAATCCATGACAACATTCCAGTGGTGAGCTATCCCACCATGTCTCTGTAATTGAGATCATGGCTCTGTGACCGCACAGAGATTTCCAGTTCTTGTTTATTCTTCATGCTCTGCATTTGTGTACAGGCACTTCAGGGAGGCAGTTGAGCATCCAGGTTCGCTGGAAGGGGTGTAAGAGGGTTCTCCATAGGCATACACACCCTTGATGTGGTCAGCCCTAGGACTCTCATCTTGAGGCAGCCAGCATTGCCCTGGTTGGCATGGCCCACGCCCCATGAGGAAGTAATGGCATGAGCACTGCCACTGTGGACCCCACCCACCAAGTCCTTCAGTTTAAAGGCCATCTCACCAAATTGGCCAGCTCTGCTGCCAGAGCTTCTCTTGCTGTATTTAGACAGGTGGATCCCATCCCTTCCTAACGCGCTACAATCACTGAAGTACAACTCATTGTCATAAAAGCCGTTGTCTTAAACACCTTTTTGCCTGCCCATTCCTGAGCTTTTCCAGGAACTTAGGTGAGGTGTTGGAGCTGAAGTTACAGTGGCCTGTTGTGGTCACACCTGGAAGGCTGACTGCCTCAATCTCCCAACTGCCTGCCCCAAGTTACCTCTCTACCAGAAGAAGGTGGGGAAGTCTTCTGTCATGAACTTCCTGCCTTTTTCATGCAGTTTAGGTTTGGGGATCCTCTCCATAGTGAATTTTAAAGAATCCTGTTCCTATTCCAGCCTTGTTGGCAGCTGTAAGATTCAAGACATAACTTTTTTTTAAGATGAAACAATGAACATGGTTTAATTTCATATAGGTTTGACCTCAGCTGGCTTCCAGATGTCTGTTCAGCCCCATCTCTTCAACAGGACATTAATTCTCCCTCCTCAACAGGACAGGGAGAAAATAGGATGAGAAAGTTCACAGGTCAAAATAAAGACAGAGCGATCATTTACCATTCACTGTCACAGAAACAGATTCAACTTGTGGAAGAAAAATTTACTGCCAATTAAAAATAGTGTAGGATGGAAAGAAAAAAGGCAAAACTAAAATAACCTTCCCCCACCGCTTCCTTCTTCCTAGGCTCACTTTACTCCTTCATTCCTGCATCTTCTACCTCCTTTCTCCCCAGGCAGTACCAGGTGGGTAGGGCATGAGGGTTGCGCTTAGTTAATAAAGCTTAATGTCTGCTGCTTTTCTCCTCACACTGTTGCCCTGGTCCAGCCTGGGGTCCCTCCCATGGGATACAGTCCTTTGTGGTTTCTTCTCACAAGCTTCAGCTTTTCGAGCTCTGCTCTAGCACAGGTCTTTTCCACGGGGTACAGTCCATTAGGAAAAAGCTGCTTCAGTGTGGGTCCCTAATGGGCCACAGTTCCTGCTTTGCTTGTGTGGGCTCTCCATGGGCTGCGGCTTCTCTCAGAGCACAGCCACCTGCTCCAGCCTGGGGACCTCCACAGGCTTCCGTGTGGATATCTTGTTTGGTGTGTTTCTCCATGGGTTGCAGAGGGACAACCTGGTCCACCATGGTCTTCTCCATGGCCCGCAGGGGAATCTGCTGCAGTGCCTAGAGTAGCTCTTCCTCTCCTTCTCCATTGACCTTGGTGCCTACAGAGCTGTTTCTCTTACATTTTTCTTACTCTTCTTTCTCGCAGCTGCTGCATAACATTTCTTACCTTATTCTTAAGTTTTCAGACAGATGTTGTGCCATCATCTTTGCTGTTTGGCTCAGCAGTGCCCTGCAGCGCCTCAATTTTGGAACTGGTTGGAACCAGCTGTTTCTGGCACAGGAGAAGCCTATGGCTTCTTGTGGAGGCTGTTCCTGCAGCTTCTCCATTGCCAGAGCCTTGACATGTAAACCCAATACAGTATCATGTGTCATGTTTTCTCCTGTAGGGTTAACTCCAGGCAGCTTGGTGACAAACACGTTAGATTGAATTTCCAGGGGAAAAATGTTCATGTTTCAACTGTGAATTTCCAGGGGAAAAATGTTTATGTTTCAACTTTAGCAAGTTATGTAGTGGTCTGATGTGGACTTACTCTAGCTGTCTTCAAAACTGTCATCTTATTCAGCTGCTCTATATGTTTCTTCACATTGTTCATACTTGAATCAGTTTGGGTCAGACAGAAGCTCAAAGTGGAAGTACTGTTTCTCTGCTAAATTCCAAATTTCTGTTTGCAGTGCTTTGGAAAAAAAAATCCCAGGTTGACACTATACTGTTCTATGTGTGATCTTGTTGCTTATGGTCTGCAAATACTTGGTGATCACAATAGTCTGCAGGCATTGTCTGCCACATGTATTAAATAAATAAAAATTCTAGTAGGTGACCTTTCATAACAAATTAATTTAGCTTCATTCTTTCCTTATATAACCTCTTAGGCTGCATGGTTTAAAAAGTCATGCAGGCGAAAGCCTCTTCATATTGTCATAGAGTTTACTTTCACTTTAAATATTCTCTCTTACTCCTATTATCTTGCCTCCCTTCCCACAGTTTTCAGTCAGCTAAAAAAAAAAAATAGCCTCACTTTTCTCCCCCACATGCTTGAATTGAAATGTAGGTGATAATCAGTATGGATGAAACATCAGAAAAGCTCCTGCCTCTAAGGAATTATTTGGCGCTTTTTGCGTCTACAAATCACTGAGTGTTGCTGTGTATATTCCTCATTCCCAACATTTGAAAAGCCTGTATTCTAGTTGCATTCTCACAGATTATCCTACAAATATATGAAGAGCAATATAATTGTGTAAAATGCCTAGAATTTTGCACATGGCTTTTGATAGTCATTCAGTTCCCTTTGAAGAACAACGTGTATTTGACCTGACTACATCACATTTCCTTTGCATGCATCTGTCTGCTGTTCAGCATGGAAGAAAGTTGTTGTGGGGGAAGAGACAGACATGCCAAACACATGATTATAAGTGTTTCTTTCTGATGCTTAAACATCCCCTTGAATATATAGTAGATGAGTACCTTAACACTTTCTTTTCTGATTTAGCTGCATTTTCTGGAATCTTCTTTTGATAACTGAAGGATGGGGCCAGAATGCAAGGGATCTTTCGTGAATACCTGGGCTAATCAGCATGTCAGTCTCATAGGTCTGCTGTTCAGCATGGAAGAAAGTTGTTGTGGGGGAAGAGACAGACATGCCAAACACATGATTATAAGTGTTTCTTTCTGATGCTTAAACATCCCCTTGAATATATAGTAGATGAGTACCTTAACACTTTCTTTTCTGATTTAGCTGCATTTTCTGGAATCTTCTTTTGATAACTGAAGGATGGGGCCAGAATGCAAGGGATCTTTCGTGAATACCTGGGCTAATCAGCATGTCAGTCTCATAGGTTGCAAAGGTTCTGACTTCTGCTCCTTGAGAGATTCCAGTTCCAGCCAATTTATCATTTCTATGTGAGGCACATACATGTTGGCCTAATATAAAGTAATCTTACAGATTAAATGATACTGTCATTACAAAATATCTGTAGTGAATGAGAGAAGAATTAATACTAATATGAGAGTGTGACTGTGAGTGGTGGCACTCTTCAATTTTTTCAGAATTCTGTAACATGTATTAGAAAAAATGTATTAATTTTAAAAACTCTGGCCACTTGAAGTCAAAACTTCCAAAAGTTTTCGAAAGCTGCTCCATATTTGAGGTGCATTCAAGAGATCTGCCTTTTCTGAAAATTCTACACAGCCAGATAATGTTCATGTGAAGAAGAGTTTTGCATTGAGAAATCTTTGCCCACTTTGTTTTTAACTATGACGTGCAGCAATCCACTAGGAATATATTTTGTCCTTCCAAACAAAATATCAACTTAGCTTCTTTTATTTTTGATGTTGCCTGTCCCTAGGTGTGCCATTCTCTCGTAGAAGAGGTTCTGGATGATAAAGCACATGCCTGAATCAAAACACAAAATGGTGTAAGAACAAGGGAGTAGAATTCAAACTGTCTTCAATTAATTTAGAAGGAACAGTAAGAGCCGTCATCTGGCAGCCTTGTACGGTTTCTTCCATATACTTAGGAATAGAACCCTGCATCATAAAGATGAGATTCTTCAAATTCATGTTAAGGCCAATGACAGAACAGAGACTTCTGTATGGTGCAGCTAAATTCAGTAGAAATTTTCCCAAAGTATTTTGATGAAAAGGAGGAGGAGTCTGTTTACATGCAGGTTTTGGAGTGACCTTGTTTTTTCATCCTTTTGAATAATCAAAGCTGTAAAACCCTTAATTTAGGTATAACTTCTCATCTCACGTAGGAGTTATGAGTGAGGAAGAGTTGCACAGAACCAGAGTATGATCAAATGGGAGTTGATTTTTTTTAAAAAAAGCAAACAAAAAAAGCCAGTTTCACTAAATAGCTGTAAGGCTAGGATCACTGAAACAATTTTTGTTGGTTGTATTTTTATGCCTGCTACGCATGGTGTATCTTGCAAATTTAACTATTTGTAATTGAAAGATACTGGAAATCAAAACAAGTAGTGATGCACTTCCCTGCAGTGGTCTGCAGGAGATGTGGCAGAGAGAGTTAGAGTTTGTGAAAGGCCCAGTGCTGATTTGATTTTTTGTTGCCATAGGCATCCCATCTGTGTTGAGACCCAGCTTTCTGGAAGATGGGATACTTACCTGTAAAGAGCACTAGCAGGTACATTTTCAGAACATAGGGGAAGTAGATTGAGAAGGTGAATGGAAATGGTAGCTTGATGGAGTATGTGCCAAAGGATTCAAAATAAGGCAGGGATATACAAATTGCAAATCCTGTAAAAAAGTGATAAATCTTTAGTCTAAAGGAAGCAGATGATCATCAAAAAGCCCAATGTACAAGTCAATTACCTTTTATATACCTATACATATACATTTGCATTCATGTTTTATGCATGCATTATTCATGCATTTATTATGCATGTTTTCTCCTTGAGTTCGGTTTTGTAGGTTTGGGGTGCTAATTGCTGTTAATACTAGAATTAATAAATGTGTCTTATTCATTAACAAGTTCTGTCAGAAACAAGTGCTTTCAGTGTGTTCTCAGTGGGCAGAGTTCTTGGTGTAAGTATGATAACCTGCTAAGTATGGCTTGAGCCAGTAAAGTCAGCCTCAGTGGGGGAGAAGCTTTGGAACTTGCTGTCTAATGTGCTCAGTCTGGAAGGGAGGAATCCATACGTCATTTATGAGAATATTTTTCTGCTTTACTCAGAAAAGAACAACATTTTCCTATATTTGTAAAAACTGAAACAAAACCAAGCAAACAAAAAAACCCCTAAACCTACCAGACACAGAATCCCCAAAACCCAGAGAGTCCTTATTAAAGAAAAAAGAAGAGAAAAGAGAGACAGAGGTGACATACAGGTTCGCATGAAAGTACATGAACATTTATGACAATTTTGGCAACACATAAGGAACTATGTTAAACACAAACGGCAATTGAAGTGATCACATTTTATTGAAGAATATTAAGGAAGCAAGTGGTTGGTGCCCTTCCCACCTCCTTACCTTTAGCCAGAACTGAAAGGGGATAAAGTGGGATACACAGTGAGAAGTTGAGCCATGTTAGTGGTAGGTAGTATATGCCCATCCTTGCCAACATATTGTAAGTGTACCTGCAATAAGAGGAAAGCAGATGAGCTCAGAGGAAATTATTATGTCTTTAAAATAAAGATACACTATTGGAAAATTCAAAGGAATTGCAGAAGAACTTGGAGCTGTCTGAGTAAATTTCAGAGCGAGCAACAGTTTTTGTTCAGGCTCCAATGCCTGAAAGTAGGTGGTTCATTTTTTCAGAAGGGTTGTCTGTGGTGCTACCTTACAGCGGGCAGACTGCAATAAAGCCCTTCAGACAGAAAGCATTATCAGAAACCAGCATGATTTCATCCTGGTCCAACAGAACATGGGTTTCAGATGGGGGTGTTGCAACTGAGAGAGGCAGGCAGAATATGACTGTTGCTTGGGACCGAGAAAATTCTGATTTATGGCTGCTGAGCTAGCTGAATCACTGCTGGAGAAGGTTAAACAAGTAGGCAATTGCAGGTACTTAATCTTCTGTAGTACATGTGCCCCTCTCCTGGACCTCAGAAGGGATAGTAGGTCCAAAAAAAGCATTGGCTCACCAGTGCATTGCAGTGTTTTATTCTTTCTGTGGCTTTTACTGGTGCTCATTGAGAGACCAGAATGCCTAGGACTTTACCCTCCAGAGGCAACCTAATCTTGGTTTGAACTTAAAGTGGTACAGCAGCTTTCCAAACACTGGAGAAACAGGTCTGATTGCATTTTTGGTCAGCTGAAAGACTTTTTGCACTGCGGCCTTGCTAGAGATATGTAAATCTATTACCCAAGACTTTCTGACAGATTAAACTAGTGTTAAACAAACTTCCTGTATTCCTTTCTTATTGATTAATTTGATTAATTTTGCATCATACCTGGACTGTAGAAGAGTGTGATAGGCTGAAAATGTACCATTGTCTCTCAAGGTTGCCTTCTGCAACCTCAAGATTGTCTCAATTTTTTATTATTGTTGCTTTTAAGGCTGAATCACAACCCGGTATGAAAAGGAAACAGCTACTCCCTCTCTATACAATTCCATGGGCTGTTGATGGTATAAGCAGGAAAGACCAGGGATAGGAAGCCTTGCAGAATTTGCTCTCAGTATAGCACTAGCAATGATGCATAATAGCCCTTCAGGAAAATTTATGTCCCTGGAAGTTTATGTGGAAAACCTTGTAATACTTCAAGAGTAGTTGGCTAAGGGATGGGATAGATCCTCTTGCACTTTCAGGCATGAACATTTCTTTGAGGTATTAGGACATGGCACAGGTGCTGTAAAATAAATCGGGTAAGAATACTAAATTTGTATGAGTTGTACTATGGTTTATTTGAATTGGTCATTTGCTGCTATAGACCACAGTAGCTTTCCAGTTAAGCAACTCCTGTTACTGCTGTGGTGCTTAACTCTGTTCTTTGGCAAGGGTAGAAAAGAATGATGCATCAATAGGACTATTATGCACTGACACGACTTTACAGCCAATATTGTTTGTACTTCTGGCATTTCTCCAGCTGCACCGAACCCCTTCATTTCGGATTAGGTTCTACTGTTTTAGCTTTACAAACTTCAAAAAGAAATAGGATGGAACTATAAGCAAGATAATTAATACAAGTAGTAGCCTATTAACATATGTAGCTCAAAATACTCTGAAGCTGGCTTAAAATCTTTATCTGTTCTGTCTGACACTTTCCTGTTTCAGATCTCTTTTATAACATACGTTTCCTTTGCTGCCAAAATCCATATTCTTCAGTCAGTCTGCTACGCAATATATTTAAATTAGCAGAAAGCCATTTTAGCAGAAAAAGAAAGATTTTGCTGCAATGCATAGGTTGCTGTGAGAGCTGTGTCTTCTTAGGATGCTTCTTAATTCTGTATGTACTTGCTCTGAGTCTACAAACTGAGGTGCACAGAGGCTTATGTTACATATGAGAAATATTTGTTGTTCTTGTGGTGTGATATATGCCCTCCTACACCAAAACTCTTAGTCTCCTGCAGCAGGAGCTCTTGGCTTTTTGGGAAGCACAGTACAATTAATCCGGAATAATCTTTCTGCCTTTGTAAGAAGTTCTGCTGGTGCTGCCTTACTGTGCTATCAATCTTGGATCAAAGTGTATAAAAAAATAAAATAATACAGCAACAGGATGGTAATGGCAACCAGGATGGTTTCAGGAATTCCTGTTCTCCAGAAGGTAGTTGTGATTTCCCTCTAAATTTTTGTTTAAAACATCAAAGCCTTTGAACTACAAATGTTAATGCAGTCTGCTAATGCATTAGTCTATCTTACGTCTGTAAGTTCCTCTGCCTCTTAACCATGTGGATTTTTTGTAAAAATCATTAAGTAACTTAAAAGGTTCAAGCTTTTATTTTAAAATGGATAATATGCTTTGCCAATTTGGAAACAATTAAATGAGCCTGCTGCACAATGTGGGTGGAGTTCTGCTGGCAAGAAAAACCCATTTTCCCCTCATGGTTTTAATGTTGACTCCTTACCTGACCACATCTAATAAGTTCCAAAGGAAAAATAAAACACACACGACGTATTTCCCTTGAACTTCTTCCTGACTGTTGATCACGACAAATAAAACAATTATTCTCTCAGTGATCTGAAAAGAAAAGAAAACTTTGAATTCAGGTCGCACCTTCTGTAGCTGTTATTTCTGTGGCATTTTGGCAAAATAGGAGGCCACAAATGGATGCAGTTTTCTTTACACAAAATCAGCAGTAAATGTTTTGCTTCATGGCCTGCTTTTGTTCAAGGTCCTTCAGCAAAGGGAAGTGGAGACTGCTGGCTGCGGCATCAAACACTGCTTACCTAAGTGTGGGAGTTTGCTTGCCAGCTGGGATGACTTGTGTTTGTAGCCAAGGAAACCTGTGGATGAGCCCACAGAGGTCATGGAAACAAGGACGATTCCTGCTGCACCTAGGTGCGTGGAGGGCTGGCAGGGATAAGCTTCCTTGCTTGTAGGCTGTGTGGGAGGCAGTGGGATAGAGAGGGCCCTTCTTGGGGGAGGTTGTATGCGAGAAAGTACTATTCTTGCACTCCCAGATCTGTTTTTCATGTCTTGGAGATCTGTGTCCCAAGGAATCTCTTTCATGTAAGATTTGCAGAAAGAAGGAGGAAAACTAGAATTCCTTATCTTTCTTTCCATCTTATTCTTGGTTAGGGGAAGTGGGTTTAAACTTGTCACTTGTGTGAATGATTGCCACAGTATTTATGTCCTAGTATTTTTCCAGTGGTTGAACTTCATCCAACCCATAAATGAAAAGATAAAAGTGGATTAAACAGGCAGTGTCTCCAGCTTAAAATAAATACATTGGTAACATTAAAGCTCAAGAAATTAAAAAGAAGTGTGTCTTTTTGCAGCTTTCCTGACAACTTTTCTAACAGTATCCATGCCTTGTCCTGTAAAGTAAATGTATCAGTACTGCCAAGAGTTGTTTGTCAAGCTGTCCCAGAATAGTAACAGTTCACTCTGATTTACATTCTATTTGAAACTGTTGAAGTAGAAAACATACACCTAAGCAGTTGGTATGAATTGATATAGTTTCACTAGGTTTTTTACCCAATGCCATGTCTTCCATAAGGTACGTTATTGTAATGATTTCGCAAGCTAAGATGTCAAGTTGGTTAAAAGTTACAAAATGAAAGTGGATTACCAAGTTTGTTTTTATAAGCGCTGTTATTCTTCATTGATTTCCTCTTACTCCTACCTTAAACGAAGTAAGAATTTTGCCTCTCAGCAAGTTTGTGTGGTAGTTTTGCTACATAATGTTTAAGGGTTCCTGCATGGACAGTTTTGGCCACACACTCTCATTTTTTGCAAACCACACTTGCCAGATAAAGTGGCCTCACTTCACTATTCAGCAAAATTACGTGAGAGTAATTTTTCATACAGAAAGAGATCATGTCTATCCCCCAGTGATCTGGTTCCTCATCTTGGAAAGCACTGAGGGGTCACAATAGCTAGAAATGGTTTTCCTGCTTCTCACCCTCCTCTAACTGTCATCTTGTGCTGTTGATCCCGTAGGTCCCTAACTGAGGAACTGATTTTTGAAAAGGTCAGATGTTGGCAGAATTTTGTACAGATGAGTCAGGAAACAGAAAGTGAGAGCTAACATGTCCTGTGTTCGTACGCTGATGCTGAGGAACATAGCAAAAACATGGGGGAACTGGAAGTCTTGATGCAGATCTGAAACCAGATAGAAAAGATACAAGAAACACAGCAGGGCAACCATCACAAGAAGGAAATCAAAACAAAGGTAAAAGCCATGTGAGCTCTGGATGGGATTGTGTGCTGGAGAAAATAAATAAAATAGAATCTGAGTTAAATTTGTTAGATAAAGAGTGGTAAAGAATGCAGTATTGGTGGCGTGGGCATTTTCTTATTGACCCTAAAATCAGACTGAGATGTGGAGAGAGAGATCTGCAGTATTGTTAATACAAGAGTTATTTCAGAGAATTGCCACAAGTAGTTGTCCTAGAGACCAAGGGTTTTATCACCATAATGAAAAGATGGACATGTTTTTAGATGTCAGAGCTGAAAGATTTTCCAAATGGTCACTCACTTTTCAAGAAGTGGCTGGGTGGAAATGTGCTAGAAAACAGCATGGGATAGATGATCAGAATCTGATCCCATTTCAGTGAGAGAAAGGACTTGCAGTAGGAACGTAGTTACCATTTTAAACACCAGTTTGAAACTTCAGTTTCGGACAGATACGTGCTGACCAATGAGACAGAGTGGCTATGGAGACCCAAAATTCGGCCATATAATCTGGAAGTGGAAGAAGCTGTGGATTTTCTTCTCTCCCCAGCATACAAGAAGAAACATGAGGCAGTGAGAACCACCTAGGTGGGGCTCAGCAGGTTTCCTCCATCAGAGATTCAGAGAGAGGAAGAGGAGCAATGGAGGCACTCAGCTTTACTAGTTACACGTGACGGAACTCAGTAATCAGACTGTAAAGCATGTTAAGCACCTGCGAGGGCAGGAAACTGGATGTGGCACTGGTCCCTGTGAGCTATTTTGTTCCTGTTAGACTCCAGTCTCATCTGGCAAGCAATGAGCTGCACAAAGCAGCCACCAGCCACTGAAATTGGAAAGATGTGGCCTTGCTCTGGAGCACATCTGTGGGGCAGGACGCAGAGCTGGCTCCTCAGGACAATTGTGATGTCCCCATGAGGACAGACAGTGGCATCCTACCTCTTTATCTGCAAAAATCAGGAGGTTGCCTGCCTGCTTGCCGTTACTGTCTTTCCTTTCATAGCACTCTTAGCTTTAGGTAACCCACACAAATCAAAGGTAAATGCAGGGGTTAGTCAAAGTCTGGGGACATTTTCTGCAAGTGAAGAAGCAAGGTGCTGCTTGGAGAAGAGTAGTATACGTTGATATTGTGCTTCTGGACACACATATCTGTATGCCTTTATACATGGAGTCATGTACATATATAAATACACACACATATAAACACATAGATAAACTACATGTGCTGCTGCTCAGCTGTGGATCATTTCCTGTGTGGATCATCTGTTCTTGCATGAATGAAAATACGATATTCTCTGTTGCTACTCTCTTGCTTTAAAATTTTTTTGAAAAGCACAAAACTGTAAGTCTTATGTTTTCACATTCATAAAAAGGAAGTATGTGCTAACATATCACAAAGCATAAACACAATGTTTTCAGTTTTCATTCCTTCTTTAAAATCAAATTGGAATTACCTTCCTTTTCTGACACTGATCTCTCACAGGATACAGCAAGTTCTGTAGAGTGACGTAATTTTCTGCAAGGCAGCCTGAGTTTTTTAATCAAGTAAGCGAAACAGAGCAAATTTGGCTAGAGAAAATAGCGTATTCAGTTCCGTTTTTAATAACCATGACTATGCAATTTCATAGTCAGTACCTGAAACACTTAGCCTGAAACATAGCTCTTCAATTTAGTGTCTGTTAAAACAACAAAAGAAAATGAGAAAAGTGCCACTAAATATTTAAAGTTAAAAATTAATGTTTTTATCACAAAGCCATAGTACATTGCTTTTGGTTTGGTAAATCAAATCCTGTTTGCACAGGATGAAGAAATGCTGTTTGTTTCACAAAAACACCAGTCTTTTCTTAGACCTTTCCTCTCTCCTTGCTATGGTACCAGTCCTGTCAGCCTTTACTCCCTCGCCAGAATAACAGATTTCATTATCTTCTGTTTTTGTGACAACAATGACATGTGACGTGTTCTCCTGCCCTCCTCCAGTTATTTAAGTTGTAAATGGCCTGAGAGACATCCCTTTGCACCAGCTTTGTGACCATCCGCTGCCTCACTTTCCTCCAGCACATCCATCACACAAGACTCACCTTTCTTTCATGGTGTGACTTGGCCTTGGCCTACCTTGCTCTTCTCAGGTCCCTGGTGGCCTGAGACTTTGTCCCTCAATGAGTTTTTCCAAAAGACTCCTCTGAGTTTGTTTTTCCACTATCTGTATTGTGTATCTCAAAGTGTTTTTCTTAAATGCTACTAAACCACGACAAATGCAATACTCGGCAGAAATCTTTCACTCGATTCATTTAAATCTTGTATTTGCTATAATGCCTACAGAACAACCTGCCACCACAGGGCCCTTTCACAGCTTGTTTTAGTCAATATTAATTTATACCTCCACCCATGTGCTTCCCTGACATTGCCTGAGCCAGCTGTTCTCTCATCCTAGCAATCACCCGAGGTGAACTTCACTGTGGACATGCGTGCATATGCCTGTTATGAGGGATGCATACAGAGATACGTTTTAAGCTGAGAGTCAGAAGAGGTGGTGGGAGCACAGAAACAGACAGCCACTATCAAATTCTTGCACCTTTATCAGTGCCCTGACTGTGCAGTAATGTAGTAGGCTGCAGCAAGGTAAACATCTCTTAACTGTCCTTCCCAAGTTCATTGTGGAAAATACAACGTTTTTTTTTTCTTCCTAAGAGGCAATGAAGAAAGTGTGACGAGGCATGTGGGAGCAGTGCTGGCACACAGCTGCTTAACCTACACTCTCTCAGCAAAAGTGGGTAACCCACGTGACAGCAGAGTCTCCACCAAAGAGCTTATACATCTTGTTTGGACAGCATGAGACTGCTGCTAACATCAAGGGAAGAGAGTTGTTTGCGGTGAGAGTGCAGCTGGGGGAAGAACTAAGTAAGGATCCAAAACCATATTTGATGTGAGGTGAACACTGAGAGTCACAGAGTCGTATGATTCCCTGAGCTGCCTCTCCATGCTGCCCCGGAGAGCATTACACAAACTGCACTGCCCAAGAAAGGTCACAGTTTTCTTGCTCAGAATATCCATTTCATACTAATGTCATTTGTGGCAACAGAGAGCAGTGTTTGTGCAGGCTTCCCTGATCTCTGCCTTCTGTAAGTCTGGCTGGGAAAGAAACAGACTATGTCAGGGCTGGGGAATGTGTAAACTCTGCCAGGACAAGGCTTGCTTTAATGACTAAGAGCAGGCTGCTCTTCTTTCCAAGACATATGAGATTTGTTACAAGTCATAGTAGATAGGAGACTTTTTTCTCCCCTAGATCAGTGTGGATTTAGGCAGGGAAAAGCAGTTATTTGCATTTTGATGAATTTGCTACCATACTTAGTGAGCAGTGTAATGAACAGAGATCTGTATTAGTCAGTTAGTTAATTAGTTATTTAGACAATTAGTTAATGGAGATTTGAAAAGAGGAACATCTTCGCCTATTTGACAAAATATATCATTTGACAAAAATGGGCTGTCCAGAAAACTAAAAACACAACTAACTACTCTTGGTCTTCTGACTGCTGAGAGCAATACAAATTTCACCATTATTCAAATACTAAGGACTAGAAGGGTTGGAAGGTAAATTCAAGTCATCATTTTGCTTTTTCCAATGCATTAAGAAAAAATACCAAAACCTGAGATAAACACTCAAAAGGGAAAAAAAAATAGTGTGGCAAGGAAAACGTCAGAGTATCGTCTTACTTTCTGCTATATCATGTGATCTTTTGGCTGGTTTTTTGCCTACAGCTGAGCATATGACAAACTAGTAGGGAAAAAGACCAGCCTGGTTAAATAGAGAACTTATTGGAAGTCAGGGAAAAAAAGATAATTTATCACCTCTGGAAGGAGGGGAAGATAACTTGGGGGGACTACAGGGATGCCAGGAGGTTATGTAGGGAGAAAATTAGAAGGGCTAAGCCCCCCTGGAATTTAATTTGATCACTGCAATTGGCCGCTGATCCACTTCTGCTGGTGGCCACTCATCTGGATGTTTTCTGGATCTGTGCTGGAGAGCAAGCATGGGGTACTCACTATTCAGTTTCACTCAAAAAGGAAAATGTTGACACGACACTTCTTTCCCAACCAACCCAGTTCTGAGGAAGCAATTCCTGCAGTTAGCAAACTACCAGCAAACCATCAGCAAACCAGGCTCCCTGAGGATGGGTACAGGTGTAACATTCATGGTAGTTCAGCCTGGGCTTGTCCCCAGGGACAACCATAGCTGATGTGTGTCAGTCATAAAAGAAAAGTCTTGAGGAACGAACTTGCCTGCAAAAACCTGGGGAGGAGACGGCTTTTGTCAATGCCAATGAGGATGTGCAGGATCTCCAATACAGATAACAGCTGGCAAAGGCGCATTACAAGTCCTATGGAGTAAAATGTGTCAGCCAGTGAATCTACAGACAAAATGGAGAGGAAGATTAGAGGATGGTTATACAGCAAAAGTCTGGAGCAACTACTGGGTTTGCTTTTGCCCTATCATCACTGGAGATGACAAGAAATAAAGTTTATGCAGCACCAAACTTCTGGGTAGCAGAAGCAAAGCTTCAGGGAGTGGAAGAGGCAATCCACTCTGTGTGTGTGACTCTGACACAGAGGCAGGAAGCTGAGAAAAGAATTAAATTCCCTGTACTTAATGCATGGGCAAACACTGTGCAGGATGTGTTGGTTTAGAGATACCACGTTAGGCTATTTCTAAATAGGAGGAAATGTTGAGGAAATGCATGAGAAATTTCTAAACACTAGGACATGTTGAGTTCCTGCCTGTATCTGCCCTACCTAAAACAAGTAGTCCAGAAAGTAGGCATTTTATATGCCTACAACTGTCCACCATTAGAAGTAATTTTAAATTTCCAGTCATTTGTTTTCTATTTTTGTCTTTACCCCAGGCATGAGAAAGAGAAATATATTGTAATGTTTTTGGAGATAGAGAGTCATGTGCAATAACCACAAAGATATTCTCTCCTGGTGGCTTCAGTAGGATTAATATTTGCCATGACGACTGGACTTAGTCACATTTAGGTCTATGTCTAATTCAAATGGTACTAGCATGCTGCTGAATATTAAAGTTCATTAGCAAAACAAGAGCTTCATTCCCAGTGTGACAAGGGTAAAAGGAAGGCACAAGTAATTCGTTCATAATTATCTTTCTGACTGAATTACACAGTCCCTGGTATTGGGCGTACACATGTTCAGAATCTTGACTTTAACTTGGTATTTCTGTGTGTCTGTCACTGCTGCTTAAAATGTTTAAGGAAAATAGAGAAGAACCTTACCTTTTCCAAATGTCATGAACCTGATGATCATATTTGTAAATATCCATGAGTGTCCACAGAATTGCATTAAGTCATACACAAACAGGTACATGTTCATGGTAAAGCTGTGGAAAGTCAAAATAATAAACCATATGACCTACAACAAAATTGTAAGAAATTGCACCCTCTTTGGATGTGTCAGTAAATAAAAGGAAGAGAGCTGGAACTGAGAGCAGCCCTGCCCAGAAGGACTTGAGGGTGCTGGTGGAGGAGAGGCTGGACATGACCCAGCAGTGAGCACTTGCAACCCAGAAAGCCAAACGTGTCCTGGGCTGCATCCAAAGCAGTGTGGGCAGCAGGGTGAGGGAGGGGATTCTGCCCCTCTGCTCTGCTCTGGTGAGACCCACCTGGAGCTGTGTGTCCAGCTCTGGGGTCCCAGAACAGGAAGAACATGGACCTGCTGGAGAGAGTCCAGAGGAGGCCACCGAGGTGATCAGAGGGGTGATGCACCTCTCCTGTGAGGAAAGGCTGAGAGAATTGGGGTTGTTCAGCCTGGAGAAGAGAAGGCTTTGGGTGACCTAATTGTGGCCTTCCAATACATGGAATGAACTCAACAAGATGGAGACTATTTACAAGAGCATGTAGTGACAGGACAAGAGAGAATGGCTTTAGACTGAAAGAAGGTTAGATTAGATATTAAGGAGACAGTCTTTACTGTGAGGATGGTGAGGCACTGTCACGGGTTGCCCAGAGACGTTGTGGGTACTCCATCCCTGGCAGTGTTCAAGGCCACAAGAAGGGTGGGGCTCTGAGCAAGCTGGACCCATGGCAGGGGTGTTGGCACTAGATGAAGCTGAATGGAATTAACAATTCTTAACTCTCTCTTCCAAACCAAACCATTCTTTGAGTCTATGATTCTATGAACTACAACCAGGTTGGTGAAAACTGTGTGTGTCTCTCAGAGGCCCCAGAACAGAAGTCTGTCTAATGGATCAAAGACTCCCTCTGTTGCTATGCTTAAGATATACCCAGAAAAATTTTCAGTTTCCACCAATCATTAGGGTGATCTGTGGCCATAAAGTGAGATTTGTGCCTCCAGAGGAAAAAGTGTGTAAACAAAGACTCTCCACTAACTTCTGGATTCAAGTTGTATTTAATAAACACAATATTCTCCTATTGGAGAAGACTAAACTTTGTAGCTATTCTAACCTAATTTTCATGGACTATCTGACTTTTTGCAAAACTTCGTAGGCTCTGGATATACTTAATTTCCCATAAATGTGTTTGCTTCTGGCCTATTCTGAAATGAGAGGCTTGCCTGTCCTCCCGATGTAAAACTACTTTTTGGGAAATCAACATGTTAATTTTGTACTAGAATTTATCTCCTGTGTTGGACCTATTATTTTCTTGTATTCTCTTTATGTATTCTCTCTAAGCTGTGTCTTGATCCTGTGTGTTTGTGTGGTATGTCTCTGCTGAGAAACTTCATTTCATTTATAACTGTACATTAACAAATGGAGTAAATTTCTCTGTTCAAAAATACCTAAATTTGATAAATGCCTATACTTTTACTTATGGTCCTAGCATTGGACCATAAGTAACAATATAGAGTTATTTAAATTGATTTAGATAAACTGATCTTCTAAATTTTTATTCTAAGCAAATCCCAGGGAGGACATAAAAAATGCTCAACTTCCTGTTTTCCAGTTGTATAGGACAACGGCTACTCATATCGTCACTTCTATAAGCACAAAAAGATTTGTGGGAATAAAATATCTCCCAAGAGACATCATTGTCCTTTGATACTGTGAAAATAAGACATAAGGACCAAAACAAAGGAGTCTATTCCATATATGCCCTCCTTTTGGGAAAAGTAAGATACAACTGAATTTAACTAAAGTCCAGCAAGATCAATTAATAGTGATCCAAATTCCATCTGTTTTATTACTGAATGACACTTTGTTCCATCTTGAGGTAAGAGAAAGATGAGGAACTTTATATTATAAAAAGACAAAAATTAAGAACATTGTTCTGCGTTAAGAAACAGCCTTATTACTGGATGGATAGTTACATGTATGGATATACTGTCTGGAAGTTACAGGAACAGACATAAAAATCTTGAGTCTTTCCAGTCAGCAGCTCCGCCACTCTCTTTGGTCTGATACTGCTGTGTGGGCTTCGCACTGGATGCAAGCTGCGCATATGGTTTCTCTCTTCTGAAGTTTGGTTTGCTACATCTGTCTGTCATCCTCAGAGACTGTCTTTCTGTAATTTGGGTGTATTTTCCAAACTCTTCCTGCATTGGCTGGCTAGAAAGCTGTTGTTTTTGCAGTTCTTAAGGTACTTAATCTTGACTAAACAGGGAGTAACATTTGTAAACGCAGCCTCACATTAGTGTTTTGGCAATGTGGCAGCTGTTGCACATTACAACACATCATCTTTAAAATGTACTAGTGGCTGCTGAAATGTGTACAGACTGTTGACATTTATGGAGGGCCCCATATCCCCCAAGGAGTGCAGGGATGTGGTGACGGGCAGTGTGCCGGTGTTACACGGCTGACAGATCCCGGCCCCAGAGCTGCAAGCAGCACAGCTCCCTCCCTTGCTGATGCTCTCCACTCTGAAGAAACGGCCCTGATCTGAGAATGCATCACACTTTTTTCAGCCTGCTTTGTTAATCCCTGCTCAAAAGGTACCTAAAACCAAACAAAAGCCTTTCACAGAAGTGAAGAAAATCTGAAGAGACTGAAAGGTGATCTCAGTGTGATAAAAGGAAGCTGAAATGTAACTTTTCACTGAGGTCCTTCTCATCCAAAGGCTGACCTCTTTACCTAGAGAAACAGAAGCAGGCTAAAGATAACCTATTTCCCTGTCCCAACAGCTCTGTGTCACAAAACAAAATTCAGTCATCTGCTTCTATGTGAAAGGTCACTGGCAGAAGAGATGGTCTTTATTTAGATTCCCTGCTCCCATCGGTTCACAGAGGGGATGATTCCACGTTTTGCTCACAGAACCTGCTTCTGCAGCACTGTAGCAGACAAAACACAGACTATCCATGAGGTAGTGGTTCAGTCCCCAAGCCTGCCACAGACTTCCTGGTGAGTCCTCCAAACCTCGCTTTGCAACCCTGGTGCCTGACCTGCTGCCACATTTCTCCCTTGGAGTGTGATTTTCTTTAAGGTGTTCGAGTTTCTTTCATTTCAAGGAATTGAGGGGGTCACAGCACATTTCAGTACTCTTGCCTGCATTGATGACAGGAAAAAGAAACAAACATGGGTCTTGCAGGAGGTAGACCCAGAAAGCTGTGCTTACTGCCTGCTGTTTTAACTGTCAGTTTCACCTTGTTTACTGTGGCTGATTTTATGCCAAATACATTGAAATGCTAGGGATGCACTTATCACATGTAATATCAGCCTTGCTTAGCAGAAAACTTATCTGCTTTCTCTGTGGGCCCAAAACCCAGAAGGTGGGTGAAATGTAAGAAATATCAGAACTAGCACACACAGCAAAGATTTTATAATTTTAAAAAGCCTGATGTATTTGCTCAGGCAGAAATTTCATGAAACTTTCATGTTATTATTTTTATCACAAAGGTGTTTGGTGTGTCTCTGTGGTAACTATCATCCAAGGAAAGCATGGAGGTAGGTGCCCTCAGTGTCTGAAGGGTGTTCAGGACCATGCTCCCCCGTGAAGCTAAGGTGGCAGCACAGCAGAGGCACTCAGCTCAGGTCAGCGCTTGCCCCATCTACGTGTCCCTTTCAGGGTGCCAAGATGAAGGCCACACTCAGGTTGCTCTCAGGGCATGTCCCACGCAGAGGGTCCCACCCAGACCTTTGGGCACAGACCGTTTCCCTGCCCCTCAGGGCTCCTGTGCTCAGCTGCCTTCGCATGTGCCCGTGCTGGCTGACCACACATGAGGAACCAGCCCTCATGCTGAAACCAAATAGCAATGTTCCTTTTTTTTTTTCAGCAGGCAAGATCTGCTAGAAAATTCCCTCTGCTGACATGGTTTCCTTCTAAGTCACATTAAGTCATGTTGGTCTGAAATTCTGTGTCTTCCCCTTCCCACCCATAACAAGCTGCAAGCCCTGCAGTTCAGGAAGAAGAGAGCTGCTGAGTACAGTTGTTGTACTTCTCTCCCACAGGCACATCCCACCCGCTGTTTTTTCCCCTTTCCTTTTTGCATTTGAGCAGTCTATGTCATCTGCACTCAAGAAGTATTACCTGTTGTAGGGGCCGGATTGCTGCTGCTGCTGCTGATCTTTCTCCTTTTTCCTCTCTGCAGCTGCAACAGCTGTTTGTGAGGAGATCACCCCTCCTCTTTTCCTCTTCCCCCACCCCACGACGTCACTGTATGTAGCGCTAAGCAGGAACAACGCTGCACTTCTTCCGAGAAAGAAGTTTCTAAGCCCAAATATCTCCACTGCATTCGCCCTGATCCTCAGCCAGCCCAGCTCAGCCCAGCCCAGCCTTGCCCAATCTACCCTACCCTACCCTACCCTACCCTAACCTAACCTAACCTAATCTAAATTGGTTTCTTACTGTTGTTCCGGTAAGCTAGTCTGTAAATCCCACTTACTTGATTGCTTAACCCAGACCAATGTTTTAAAGGATTACTAGAGAGAAGAAATGCAAAATTTAATGCTTCTTTCATGGTTGAATCATCAGCACTACAGCAGTGCTATCAACCCTATCGTATGATAAGGAGAGATGGGAGCACAGCATAAAAGGAGAACTTCAAATTACTTCAGATAGAGGAAAGAATTTTCCACTTGCATAGAAATATGTGGTTTTTCATGCCCCTGTGAAATATGGACACTACTGGCAGAGTGAAAATATGCATTCATCCTAGTTTACTTCTGCCCCAAGTGTCTGCGATATCTCAGCATAAATCAGATGAAGAATACCCTGACTTGTTTATAAACACCCTTCTGCCAATAAGTGAGTTTTGCCACAGGCATTTGAGTTGAAATCACACCGCATCCTGCAGTGAGATTTGAAATTTGATGCTGTAAGTGAAGAACACACTGAGGACATAATAAGCATAGGATGTCATGTGTAGGTACCAACTGCTGGAGGATAAAATGTCCCTTTCTGGGTCTCCTCCCTATTGGAAGTGGCACTGAACTGCTGGCAGGACCATCTCTACTCCCTGTGGTGTCCTGGAGAGGTGTGAAATGCCTCCCTGGCTAGTGGATGATTTCCTGGCAGGCACAGTGGGACACTGTGTTTTCCGTGGTTATATCTCCCACCTGAGACCTGAACACGAGGGTCATGCAGTTACAACTGACTTTCCTGCCATGTGGCAGCTTACTTTCACTGCTTCAGAATCATCTTTTTCTAGGCTTAAGGGTTTCTTTATTTCTCAGGAGGAAGTAATATATCAGTGTTGAATAGAGAGTTAGGCAATTAAACGTGTCATTATTGAAAGGCTTAGCTGAGCTCTTGTAAACAGCCTCCACACTGGCTGCCTCTGGGAGGACAACTGGAGTGACTAATGCTGCCGGGAGTGGAGCTCACCACTGTAACCACTGTAACAGGATCCAGGAGCAGAAAGAACAGCTCCTTTCAAATACCTGAAAGCAACGAAAGCTCACATAACTTTGTGGCATGCAAACCATTTGTTGGCTCACATAGGTGGCAGAGTGTCGGGGGTTGACACTGTCCCATGCCAGGGATGAAAGCTGCTCACTCACTCCCCTTTGCATCTGGACAGAGGAGAGAAAATTTAACGAAGCATTCATGGGTTGAGGTAAGGACCAGGAGAGATCCCTCAGCAAATACCATCATGGGCAAAACAGGCTCGACTTAGAGATATGAAGTGAACTTATTACTAGCAAAATCAGTGCAGTATAATGATAAATAAAATAAGCCCTTTTAAAAAACACCTTCCCCCTCCCCTCCCTCCTTCCAGCTCTGCCTCTTACCCAAGTGGCGCAAGGAGACAGAGAATGGGGGTTTTGGTCAGTTCACCACCCTTGGCTTCTCCCGCTGTTCAGGGAGAGGAGTCAGTTCCCTGCTGCACTGTGGGGTCCGTCCCATGGGAGACAGATCACTGAGAACTTCACCAATGTGGCTCCATCTCATGAGCAACAGCTCTCTGTGACCTGCTGCAACGTGAGTCCATCCCACCGGCAACAGTGCTCCCCAAACTGCTGCCACATGGGTCACTCTTCCACGGGGTGCAGTCCTCCAAGGGCAGGCTGCTCCAGCCTAGGAGAAGCACCCCTCTCTCCACTGGGTGTTCCACTGGATCACAGCCTCCTCTCAGGCATCCACCCGCTCCAGTGTGGGGCTCCTCCACAGGCTGCAGATGGATCTCTGCATCCCATGTGATCCTCCATGGGCTGCAGGGGGACAGCTGCCTCACCATGGCCTGCACCATGGGCCACAGGGAAATCTCAGCTCCAGCACCTGTAACACCTCCTGTCCCTCCTCCTCCACTGACCTTGGTGTCTGCAGAGTCGTTCCTCTCACATGTTCTCATCCTGCTCTTCTCTGGCCGCAGTTACAACTGCGCAACAACTTTTGTTTTGATTTCTTCTTAAATATATTGTCACAGAGGCATTACTGCCACTTCTAATTGGCCCAGCCTTGGTCAGCAGTGGGTCCATCTTTGGAGCCACCAGGGATTGGCTCTGCCAGACACGGGGGAAGCTTCTGGCAGTTTCTCACTGGATCCACCTCTATAGCCCCTCCTACTACCAAAAACCCAGGCCATGCAAACCCAATACACAAGGGCACCTGCGAAGGCTTGCAAGTTGGATTCCAGTTCCTGTCCACGGTGGTGGCCACTCCTGGCACAGCCTGGCAGGAGGCAGGGGCAGCTGAGGCAGCTGCACCTGAGTAGTGCTAGGGAGGTGCTGCCCACCACTGAAGCATTTTGAGGGCTTTCCTTTGGCAGCAGTGTGGCCCTGTGGAGATGATTCTCATTCCCTGCTGAAAAAAAAAATCTCCTAGGGTGATGGCATGTAAAAGGAGTGATGTTGTCCTCTGAAAGGAAGGATGTTGATGCCTACTCTGTGATGGGGAATGAGGCATGGCAAGGGGCAATGACTAGAAAATTCGCTTCAAAGGTGTACTTCTGACCTGAACTATAATGCTCTAATTAATGCACACATTTGAGTGCCAGTGCATTGCAGCGATGCAGCCAAGGTACAGGGCTCATAAATCAATTATTGCATACATATTGAAGTTCTGCTTTGGGAGATGTAGAATACAATACATCCAGTGGCTGGCAGTTGATCTGGCCAATCAGACCTGATGCTAGGCCTTAGAACAAAAAATCCTTCTCTAAATTAATGAGTTTTTTCTGCATACAACTTTCATTTGAAAACACATGTGAGGTCCTGTTAGCTGATGTTTTTATAGTGTGATGAATAGGAGAAAGTAACAGGTAACAGCTTTTATTAGACTAGATAGAGGTGGGGATGCTTCTAGGCACACAGAGTTTGAGAAAGGCTTTTGTGCTTTAACATTTAACACTTTTGTGCAAAGACATTCAGAGGAAAGCGAATATTAAGTGGCACTGTTGAAACACATGTTAGCTGGATATGGAACAAGAGAGTAAGTCCTGGAAAAAATCTATGTTTTAATTTGTGGAAAATAAACTTTCTTCTCCACTCCAGCTGTTGTCTTGCAGATTAACTTCTGTCTAGAAACTACTTATCCAGCATCACAAAATTATTCATATATTGCTGCTGGCATCTCTTAAAACAAGCTTTATGACTGTTCATCTTATGATGTTAAGACTGAGTCTGCTAGGTTTTTCAAAATCTAAACATATTTTTGCTGCATTTGGTTTTCCTGCATCATGAGGTGGGAAAAACACATTCTATCTGGGCATGGTGCTTGTGTCAGGAATATTTGCAAGGGGATGCTTTATGTTAAAAGTTAATAGCAATCCTGAAATGTTTCATGTGACATGGAAAGAATTTTGTTCTCTTCAAACAGGAAACATCCCCAGGTTAAAACATCTGTTCCTTTTATGCACAACTTTTGTTTCCAAATCCTTGCTATAAAAGCAGTATGCAGATGTGTTTTTAAGAAAGAAACCATGTGTCTTAAAATTAATTTTCAGTCTTCCTGTTAACTTTCCCTTCCTCCATTATTAGATTTTTTTGGCTATGTGAATTCAAGCCTGTGTTGGCCAGTGAATTATGCTGTTTTGAGCACTGGTAAAACACAGCCCTGAAATGTGTGCTTACCTTTAAGCACACACTCCCATGCTATTCACCTCAGTTAAAGTAAAAGAGTAAATCCTGGGCTGCCTGGGGACCATGGGGCTGATGTGGTGCTGCCCTTACTTCTCGCTAGCAGGTGGAGTTGTTTGCACACTGCTGGATGGTGTTTGCCTTGTGTGACCAAGACTGCTAGTGAGGAAAGGAAGACTGTGTGGAGGCAGCAGGGGAAGCAAAGTCATCTTCACTGCAAGCAAGCAATCATGAAAAGTGTCAGCGTCTTTGTCTGTACTCTCAAGCTGGGCAAAAGAGGAAGCAGCAGCCATGCCAGCTTCACACCTCTCACACCCAGGAGATTTTATAAATTCATCAGACACCCTGGCTTGCAAACAGGTCCTGCCCCACCAGAGGTGACTTGCTGGCATCATCTAACAGAGCAAGTCACACCAAAGTTCCTGACTGCTTTAGGATGAGAAGAGCTGTACCAGGGGAGCAAGCATTGTGCCACAAGGGTCCACCAAATAGATACGCAGCTGGCAGTGGGGTTAGCTTACAATTTCATCAGGTGAAAAAAGACGTTAGGAAATGCTTTTGGAGAAAAAAGAGGGTCCTGGCCAGTCTGTTGGACTTTGTGCATCCTTTTGCATTTTGCCACCTTTCCTGTCCAGACCTCTGAAAATGTCACTTGGAGATGTAACAGCCTTGCCCTCCTTGCCTGTCAGTTCCTGTGAGTCTCTACAGGAGCAGGTCTTATGGCCTCTAGATTGACCTGTGTACTTGTAACCAGCCCCACAATTCTATGGGAATATGCTGATTTGGGGAATTCATTATTTTCAAGCAATGGTTTCAAGCATTGAGACTACAATATTACCCTAATCCCCAGGCTGAGGTAAGGAAAATAGAAAGCTACTGACTCTCTTCTCTACATAGGATAAAAATGCAAACCATTGTGTTTCTGTAGCACACCTTAATCCTGTTTTTCATTAAAATCTTTCCACATGGAAGCAACTTATCTTTATGATGCGAAGGATGACCTTTTAGGCTGATTATTATAACCTGGTTTTACTGTTCTTAAGGAATTTGAATCTGCATATTCAGGGACAATATAATCTATTTTTTTAGGGTAACAATTTTTTACAATTCATTTTTCTTTCAGGGAGCAGTGTAAATAACACCTCTCATTTCCATTAAAAAAACCTAGCCTTTATCCTTTATCATGTCGTTCCTTCTCATTCCCAACCAGCCTCTTTCCGGCAGAGTGGGAAATTCACAGGTTTTGCTTGGGAGGCTGTGAAAAGATTAACTAAATATCAAAGACATACCCAGTTTTGAAATGAATCATGTTTCTACAGTATCTGTGCCTCCTAGTTCACTGCTCTCAGTTTCGTTGCTGGATGAGACCCACAAACTCATCAAATATGTTACTACAATAATAAAGAGGAATTACGGCTAGATGGGCTGGGAGATTTCACTTTATTTAAAGTGTTAGTCCTCACCAAGTCACTCATAGCGGAAGTTGTAAAAGTAGCTTATGACATTTTCTAGGAATTTAATCGTTTGCAGAAATAGTGAGCTGTGGGGAACTGGGAAGAAAAAAAAAAGAAGAAAAAAGAGAAAGCAAACTAAATGTTTAATGTCTTGAAATACTTCTCATGATCAGTAATCATGTCCAACATAAATCTTTTTTAAATATGAGTAGCTCTGACAGGATATAATACTTGTCACAAGGACAACGCTGTGAGTTCTACTGCAGGCAGCAGGAACTTGTTTTTGATTATTAAAATATTATAATCACAAGAAAAAGTCTGTTATGGCCAATATGAGCTTTTGCCAAAAATTGGAGACCAGAACAGAGTACAGCTCAATCCAAAGAGACTTGAAAAGAAAGTGTATTAATTGCTTAAAGAGAGAGCAACATTTTGAAAAATAGTTGAAGTCAATTAGGCTTTATTATTTTGTCAAAGAAAAGCTTTCTGTTTTATATAAATATGTCTGTGAAGATATTTCCTTTCTGGGAATTTTAACACACAGTACTCCAGTTAAGTCCAGAGGAAGCTATGCAGGTTCTGGTCTACCAAGATAAGAAACTTGAGGAATAGCTGACAGTGAGAGTTACAGTGAGTAGATGTGGTGGTAACTGGTGTGCAGGGGCCAGATATGCTATTTGAAATCTCAGTAGTTAATCTCCTTGGTGTGAATTTTGACTTTGCAAATGCACTTCCATGCTTTAACAGTTATTTTTCAGATGGGAGTGTTAACTGTGTTTACTTTTACATGTTCAAAAGCAGATGATATTATTTGCTTAGAACACTGAATTCCTCATTGCTAAAGGTAATATGGTTTTAGGATTCTAACTGTGAGCACTTGGGCTCAACAAGGTTGGTCTTAGTAAGTGAACTAACCTTGCAGCCTCTTATGTAGAGAACTGAGGCGGGACATGAATTTCACTGTGCTCGTCTGCTCATCACTTGCCATTGCTTCTTCCTCAGCTCCACTGAAATTAAACCAGAGAGTTAAGAGCCTGAATGGTGTTTGGAAGCATGGTGCGGTTGGCAGTGTGTGGCTGCAGAGGGGCAGCCCCACAGTAGCACTGCAGCTTCCCTCTAGTTTGCAGGCTGGGCTGTGGCACTAGGATGGCTGAAGGTTGAGAAGAAAGATTGTCTTCACATTCCCTGTCAGGTGTTTGCTCCTCTGGGAACTGTCAGCACTAAAAAGGCCCTTGCACCTTCTTAAGGATATCACGATGCCAGTAGAAATGTGGGAAATGATGGTACTAATTACTCATCCCTGCCTATATGAGGATTAGAAGATTTTTTGAGTATTAAAACCAGTCACCTTGTTGGAAAGTATCAATTGCAGTCTTACTTGCATAGTTTGTATTTTTTTGCTTTGCATTAATTTCTGAAGCAAAGTAAATTCATTCTGTCAGTTAAAACTGAGAACTGACACCTTCTTTCAGGATTTACTCTATCTTTGTCACCCTCATTTCTTGGTCTTCCCTCTAGTTGCTCCCTGGAAGAACCCAGTGTTCCTCCGCGGCTGGGAGGGGGTAAACAGACTGAGGCTAGCCCTGACAAGGGGCAGACTGGACTGGAAGGGGTGAGGACCGGCAGGATGCAGCAGTCTGTGGCCACTGTCTTCCCATGAGCAGTTCCCGATCCCTTTTCCCGCACACACCTCCCACCCATGGTGTCGATCTGCCTGCTCCACCATGGCCACCCCTGTAACTTCCCCAGGGCTGCTCTGAAGGACAAGCAATAAGGGCTAATCCTGGGTGATTTTTTGGAGAGTTATTTTCACAGGCTTTTGTCGTATTTTGCTTTGGGACTTCTTTCTGGTTTGGGTTTGTTTTTTTTTTATTTCCCCAATTTAAAAATTAGGCCAGAGCTGACAGAACAAGCCAAACCCATGGATGAAGTGCTTTGAACAGCTGTAGCTGATAGTTGACTGTGCCCTGTGAATGGTTTTTTCCAAAATAAAATCTGGAATAAGCATTCTTCTGTTCTGCTGTAGCTATTCTGAAATTTCATGTGGAAGAGGAGGCTTTTGACCCCAGTCACATAAATCCACTCCAGAAAACTAACTCTGCATAAATGAAAACTTATCATTTTTATTGTCCCCAAAAGTGCAACACAGCTAAGTTCAGCACAACACAGATAAACAAGGTGCTGTGACACTAGACATGAGAACAGCCACAGCTGTGAACCTGTGCTGCACAGCACTGGTGTGTGAGTCTTATGGAAGAATTTATTAACCTTCTTGGCTTATGATCAGTCCCATCTTGGAAGGATTTTGTTTCATCTGTGCTAAATTTCACATGGAGATTTGAGACTTCACCTCCACTATTTTATTAATTTCCATTTGAAAATAATGTGTGTATTTGCCTCCTCTGTTTAACTTGTAGAAAAATACTAAGTGGAAGAAATACCAGAGGGTTTCAGCTATCCAGGGGCATAATACACAGCTAATACATATTACTGCAAAATGTTGAAAGGGCAAGATGAGGAGAGATGATCTTCTGAATCTCCATCATTCTTACCTTAGCCTTGAGAATCCTTACCTTTCTTTAAAGTAAGAATAAAACAAAGGCATATTGGCTTGCAATTTTCTTTTTCCCTTTTATTTGTTCAGTAACTATGACTATTCCAGGGTCCCCATCTTTAAACGTGTCTTCTAGATATTGTCTCAATACAAGTCACTTCTGTTGCCTCACAACTGGCCAAAAAGTAGTTTAAATCAAATGTTGCTTTATGAGCTCCTGTCCATCATCTCTGAGATTCTTGTTTTTTTGAAAATTAGATAATTTTTCTTTTAATTTCTTTCTGTGGACCAGTAGCACTTTGTTGATAAGCATGCTTATAAAGAGCTGAAACACTGTCTTGCCAAAACACATGTACATTCACCTACAATTCTTTTATTTGTCTCTAATTTCACTTTGCCCTCTAGTGCCCATTCTGGTTTTTTTCTGCACTGCAAAGTACTATGTTGACTGAAATACACCAAAATGGATTTGTATTTGGTGGTGAGATATTTAAAGACAGCTGTGAATTAAAAAGAAAACTTAATGATACAAAAGTTTCTGATCAACTAGTGGGCCATAAATTAACATATTCCCACTGCAGACAAGTTAGGCAATAAAAACTGGAATCCCTCACAAGAGAGCAGCTGAAGAATATTTCATGTTATTTCCAAATTTCGGTAAAAGTAAGACCATTTCAATAACAGTTTTTTGCATTGCAAAAGCCACCCAAGAGTATCAGAACCAGAAGAGTAAGCAGGCTGAATGTCATTTTATTGTACAGGTTTGAAGAACTACAAAAACCAAACAAGCAACAGGAAAGAGATTTGAAACAGTCCCAAGGTGGGTCCATTTCAAGTGCAGTTAGTTATGAAGCCCAAGAAATACATATCTTGCTGTAACAGTTGTGGCGGGGTGTCACCAGGTGGAAAAATTACTCTGAAAATTTACTCTGGTTTTTTGGTACTTTTTGTTGTTCTGGATCATGGTGAAGTTGCTAGCTGGTTTTGTTTCTGGTATTTCAGCTTTATCCATGAGATCCACGTCTGCCATCTCTTCTTTACCTTGCATCCGTGGGTAGTAGAGAGGAAAGAATGGACACCCTGCAAAAGAGACCTGTGTCGTAGATATGATACCTGAGACCCCATGCACCATTGCTGCTGGTCCATTTTTTGCTTAGATGCACCCTTGTATTATCTCCCCTTCCAATGATACTTTTCTGAATGGCTGGAGGTAAGAAAACACTTTAAAGTTGTTCCTTACCTCATGCTTAAACCAACATCTGGCAATTTCAGCCCTCCAGGACTACCACTCTCTTTTGGGATCCACAGACATGATCTCTCCTCTGCTTCTTTATGCCAGACCCAGAAGCCTGTGCCTAATGTACATCAGGGTAGCCACAGATAGATTTTAATTTTTTTTTAAGTTGCTGGGGTTTTACCAAAGTTTTAACTTGTTCTGTCAGTAAAAGAGCCTTGGTATATCTCTGTTCCCCTCACAGCAAGTGCTTAGGGGAAGCACACCATTTGAAATGGAGTTACTCAGGGACAATTTCCCAAGGGTGAATCCAGGCCCAGTTTTATTGCAAGATGTTTTAAGGAATTTGATTATAATGTAATTACTGCTAAAAGCTGTGTGGTTTGGAGGAGAGATTAATTGGAGGGCTATACATCTATATGGTTCAATTTGTGAGCAGAGGGAAAGAGGTGGGTTTCGTGCAGCAATAAAGCACTGCACTGGATGGTGATATTTGAGGTTGCAGTAGCCAGGATGAATATACCCATCAGCAAGTAGAATGTGCCTCAGGCAGAGGTGGCTTTAGGGTACTTTTACATAGAAAAGTTACTTCAAATAATCTTAAGAAAAAAAGCTGAAGTGAATTGGAAACACTGCAGGAAGGAAAAAAAGCCTTGCCCCCAAAGAGTTACAGGCAAATATATTTCAATAAAAGTAGCATTGTCCAATTGGGAAGTTACTACAGAAGCCATAACTATCGCAAAAAATGTACTATGTAGACAAATCCTTCCATAATTACTTTACATCTTTGAACAAAGCAAATGTTGGAATTACTCAAATGTAAAAAAAAATTACATGCTTGGAAAAGAGGATACAAACTTTCAAACAAAAATGCGTATTCTCAACCTAAGTCAGGACCACTTAAATAAGCTTCTTTATCTTTGATGCAGTCTGAATCAGTACAAGTCTAGCAATTCCTGTGAGGCATGTTGTGTGTAGTTCATTCACAAAGGCGTGATTCTCTACCTGTAGGTGAAACAGAGATGGAAAGTAGCTGCATGTTTTCTCAGCAGAGAGCACCTTAAGATGTCACTGTCTGTCAAAGGTTGAAATATCTTCCTAGGGAGTAACCCTCACTGAAAATTCATATAGATTAATTTATACCTAGAGTAGACACCTTGCTTACCAAGGAAACAAATTACATTACATTGAATAATGCATTACTTTTGCAAAATTAAATTTCAGAAGCATAATTATTTAAATGCAATAAAAATTAACTACAGCACTGCCATGAGATAGATCATAGAACAAATAATAAATATTATTTATAATATTTGTTTATAAATATTATAAATCATGTGAGGTTAAAATCTTTGTACCTTAGTTTTTAGGCTTCCTTGTCACCTTATCAATCAGTTGTAGACATCTCCTCATTTCTGCCCGGCTGATCTCCCAAGAGCACAGGTCGTGTTGTTTGTCCTTAAGAAAACAGTCTATTTTTTGGAAGTACTTTTTCAGTTTCAGCCTGCTGGCTTCCTTACTCCGATGGTAGTGGGTGTGCTCTTTGATTACACATGCCTCCAATTGCTCAATTTGCAGATAAAGTCCATTTTGGAACTCATCCAAAGCTGTCCCATCCCAGGCAGCTAGAGTCAGATTTTTGCTAAAGATATAGAACATATGTTGGAAGATCTCTTCAATGGCAACTCCAACACTCTCTTTCTGTCTGGGCTGCAGAACCTGCGTAGGAAATCTGAAGGACATTTTCTCTCTTAGACATTGTTGAGGAAACTTTTTGCCCATTTTATCCAAGAGTCTCAGGCTGTTCTCAATCACTTTTCTTTGCTGCAAAGGGAGGTGGTTGCACTGCAGACTGGAAATTATGTTGGTGCATGACAGTAAGAGGGCAATTTGTATCACGCCAAAAGCATTCATGATGAAGATAAGCTCTAATGTTCCTCCTTTCCTATGTATAAAGTCTGAGTGCTACTCTGGGTGCTTTGAAGTCATTTGTAGACTCCCATTTCTTCAAAATCTTGACATTTAATTATTCTGTAGGAGAAGTTTTCTTTCATCATTTGTTGGTTTTTAAGGTTTTCCCCCCGTGTATGCTTTTGACAACACTTTCATTTTCTGCTTTATGACTTCATATTCCTTTTTTTGTCTTGTTTTACTACTTTCTTTTTATTTCAGCTGGATATTGGAATATAATATGTACTTGCTAGATTATTTATTCTCTCTACTACTAAAATTCTATAGGATATATAATGAGAATTTAAAATAAAGAGTTACATAAATACTTATTTTCTTAGTATTCTGGCAGTGGAAGAACATGCTTGAAATAAAGTAACATTCTCTATGATGGGTCAGGCGCCTGCTGAATACTACTGCCATCCTGTCCCCTATAGCACGATTTATACTTCCAAGATTCAATTAAGCTTTCTCTACCTATTTTCTTTCAGTAAAAATATTTTCTTTTCCCTCATCTTTATTTCTTACAACCATTTAGACTCAAAGGATGGATACATATCATTAGAATGTGCGTGTGTGGGGGGGTGGTGGGTGTTAATACATTGGTTTTGATATATAGACACTGCTAATTAAATGAAGCCTTGGTCTCACTTAGAGGCTATAAATGCTGTGCACATACAAACACTAATATGGGAAGAAGTTACATACTTGGATGAAATACTCCTGTTCCCCCATATGAGCAACTGAGCAGCAGCTAATATCAATGCCGGTTGAGTACAGGTCTGAATTCTGACAATAAATGGGGAGAATGAACCGGGATGACAAAAAGTACGATTCAGCCATTTGCCTTCCCTTGCCATATAATAGAGGTGGTGAGGACTATCACAGTGCTTTGGGATATCTGGCCCATGTTTTTGATTGTATTTTGATGAAAGATAGTTGAAAACTGCTCTTTTGCTGTCTCCCCTGCCTCCTGTGAATATATATTGCAAAGGCAATAGTCTGTGAGTGATACTGTCTGGAGAAGAGGTCAGATAAACAGGTTTTTTAGTCTGAGACCTGGCTGTGTATTTGTTGCATAAAGAGTATAGAAGATTGGCAGAAAACAAATCCCCTTGGTTTCCAGCTGGTCCCCAGAGAACAGACAGGCTAGGAGCAGCTGGGCTTGATTTCTGGTTAGAACCAACTTGTCGCTCCAAGTCCGGTCGCGTTCAGTGGGATCCCACAGGTACCTGTGGTGAGAGTTACACTGTAAGTCTGGTCTCATTCGCAATCTCAGAGTCACAAAAATAGTGCAGTTTAATGATTCAACAGAGTCTGGTTGACATGAATAAGAGCTTTCAAGAGCACAGATTCACCAATAGTTCAGTTTATTGGGGCATCAGGTTATAGATTCTTGTTAGATTTCCGGAGATAGATTCACTGGACATGAAAAAGTGTACAGGTCTATGCACGAGTGTTCCCAGGTGTACTCTGACACAGCTGGAGGTCAAATCTTGCTGAAGAGCTGTCCCTGCTTTGGGGAGGAGAGAGGAGCAAGCCCACTGACTTGTCTGCAAGGTGCTTGTGTTCTCATCCTCTGCCGTGAAGGGTTTCAGATACCAGTTTATACATAGGGGAGAAGTGGACGTGGGACTGCAGCCAAATCCCTGTTGCTGCCAGCGTGAATGCGGAGATGGAGCAGCCGCTTTAGATGATAATGAGGGATACAGAGAGAGAATACAAAATCTGTGGGTCTCGTACAAGGGTGGACCAGAACACAATGGGGACACCTTGGTGTCACTCCCTGTTCCACTTGGCCAATTGCAGCAGTAAGGGTCAGCTACAATCCTCCCGGTGCCCTGTCACCCATCAGCGAGCCATCATGCCCACAGTCATCCCTTCATGACGTATCTCATGGCTCTAGGCCTCGTTGCTACGGTATTCTTGTTCTGTTGTTGCACCCACTGCTGTGTGGTTGGCTGCATTCCCAGCCTGGTAGTCACTCCAAGCAGATTGATGATGCTGTTTTAGGGCTTCCTTTATATTCAGCATGTAGGTATTCGGGAGGCTTTTGAAAGTTGCTTAAGCAAACTTGGACTGAGTGTACTGCCAGGGTAAGGAAAAATGTATCCCCTATCACCTATGACAACAAAGAGTAACAGCAATCAGAGTGGGATACAAAAAGTGTAACATGAGATGAAATCTTTTCACTTACTGGGAATGTTTATTTGGAAAACTGGCTCTGAAGTGCATCAGAAATCAGTAAAAAACATATATACATCAAGAAAATTGTTACATAATGCTACAACAATTTCCATAAATAATACACAAATATTTTTCCAAAATGAGTTTAATCCTTCTAGTGATTTAAACAGATAAATTTTGTCGTATTCATTATGACTCCCAGACACACAAGTTAAAATAGCTTTGCCCAGGTTTCCTTCTTAGTGAAGCGCTGAGGATACCATCGTGAGTGTCACAGAGGGAAAAATAGAAGATAGTCTCTTCTGTATTTCTTGAAAAGATAGAGTAGGTCCAGGTGTCTTACCCTCTTGCCTGTCTTAAAATGTCTGTGCTTTCTCACAGAACAGTTATACCTGACTTAGTCCACCAGGGTTTGGTTTCTGTTTGGTTTTGTTTGTCTGTGTGTGTTTGTCTAATAACAATAAATTATTTCTCCACAGTCAGCCAGTTTCTTGATAATTGCACAAAGCAAAGCATAGTAGTGGCACTGCATGATTCAGGACACAATCTACTCTAATCATCTACCTTTACTGCTTCGTTCAAGAACAAACAATTCATTAAAAGTAATGACTGGAAGGAGTAACTGAGTGATATGAAGCTGCAGCACAGATTGCTGTTTATTTCTCTGCCTGTGGGTGAAGCACAGACCAACCACTCTAAGCTGGAATGAAATGAGGAAAAGAGTTGACAAAGCACAGCTGTATTTCGAAGTAGACCTAACAGATCATTATTCTGGAAAGGTTATCTGGTCTTCAACTTCCAAAAAAGATTTGCTCGTGAAAGATCGTCTAGCTATATATATGTTCATAACAGGAAGACTAAAGCTAAAGAAATGCACAGTTTTGTCTTTCTAACATCTTTAAAATGCTGTAAATTACTTCTCTAATGGAAACTTTTCATCATATTTTACAATGCAATGGAGGAATTAAATGAATATTTGCTATCCATGGGTTCTTTTATCTCAGGAACCAAGGCAAATGGAAAGTCGAAGTTCAGCCTATTTATAGGATGGCAAAAGGAGAACTGAGACAGAACATTCCTGCAAAATAGTCATCTTTTGACCTCTTATAACTACCCTATGTTAAACCATTTAATCTACTCTAGATAAGTTTTTTTTCTCCATTCAGTCAAAACACACTGATTTTTGAAAGTCAGTGTGTAACAAAGGAGTTAAAGTAGGCTTGGCTTGTCACTGCACAAGACAGCTTCCTCCCCATCTAGCTTAACATTGCCCATGTTGAAAGAAAATATTTTTCTCCATACAGCTATGTGTGCCAGTCTTCTCTCTTACAGGTGATAGGGTAGCTTGGGTTGGAAGGGACCTTGTAAGTCCAGTGAGGAGCAGCTGAGGGAGCTGGGGGTGTTTAGCCTGGAGAAAAGGAGGCTCAGGAGTGACCTTATTGCTCTCTACAACTGCCTGAAAGGAGGGTGTAACCAGGTGGGGGTCAGCCTCTTCTAGGGACAGGAAAAGAGGACACAGCCTCAGGTTCAGGTTGGACATCATGAAGAATTTCTTCATGGAAAGGGTTGTTAAGCATTGGAATGGACTGCTTGGGGAGGTGGTAAAATCACCATCTCTGGAGGTGTTCAAAAAGTAACTGGTTGGAGACCTTGGTGCTATGGTTCAGATTACAAGGTGGTGGTTGGTCAAAGGTTGGACTCATTGATCTCAGAGGTCTTTTCCAACCTAAATGATTCTGTGATCATCCTGCCGTGGGCAGGAACACCTTCCCTTTGGCCAGGTTGGTCAGAACTCCATCCAACCCAGCCTTGAACACTTCCAGGGATGAGGCACCCATAGCTTCTCTGGGCAGCCTGTTCTAGTGCCTCACAACCTCACAGTAAAGGTTTTTTTCCTAATATCTGATCTAAAATTACCCTCCTTCAACCTAAAGCCGTTGCCCCTTGTCCTACCACTACATATCCTTGTCAAAAGTCCCTCTCCAGCTTCTTTGTACACTCCCCTTAGGTACAGGAGAGTGCTGTAAGATCACCCCAAAGTCTTCTCCGAGCTGACCAACCACAGCTGCCTCAGCCTTTCTTCACAGGAGATGTGCTCCATCCCTTTGATCATCTTCATGGCCTCCTCTGGACTCTCTCCAACAGGTCCATGTCCTTCCTGTGCTGGGGACCCCAGAGCTGGATGCAGCACAGCCGTTGGGGTCTCACCAGAGCAGAACAGAGCAGAGGGGCAGAATCCCCTCCCTCAACCTGCTGGCCACACAGCTCTGAATGCAGCCCGGAATACAACTGGCTTTCTGGGCTGCCGGTGTGTACTGTTACCTCATGTTCAACTTTTCAGCCGTGAGAATTCACAAGTCCTCCTCCTCAGGGATACTCTCAGTGAGTTCACTTCCCACTCTGTACTCATGTCTCAGATTGCCTTGGGCCGTGTGCAGCACCTTGCACTTGGAGTTGTTGAACTACATGGGGTTCTTGTGCGCCCACTTCTTAGATTTGTCCAGGTTCCTCTGAACCCGGTTCCTCTGATGGCATCCCATCCTCTTGCTTTTTTTGTCTACTCAGTTTCATGTCATCTGCAAGCTTGCTGACCAGCACTCGATCTCACTGCCTATGTCATTTATAAAGATCTGTCTTCCCGCTCAGGGAGCCGAGTATGCAGAGGACAACTGCTCTTACTTTTCAAGACCGAGGCAGGAAAGGTATTCAGTACCTCAGCCTCTTCCTTATCACTTGTCACAGTGTTTCCCCATGAATCCAGTAAAGTTCAGCCTCTTCATCCTGGTTGAGGATCCAATCCCTGAGTGAGGGGAGGCCGGGGAGCCGGCGAGAGATCTGGGAGCCTGGCGCAGCACGTCCCGCCTGCCCGGCCCGCTCTCCGCGCTCGCCGGCTGCGGCTGGAAGCCGGGCGGCCCCGCTGGCAGCCCGCAGGTGTCGCCAGCGCCTCCCGCGCTCCGCTGCCGGCGCCCCGGGAACACCCCTGCGCCGTCACCGCCCCGGCTGCCGCGCTACGCGCCCATCCCTAACAGCCCCTCTAGGGCAGCGACCCCTTAGCTCCGTTACACCGCGTTTAAATCGATGTATTTCATGTGCTCCGTAAATTTGTATCATGTGTTTGTATTACATTGCTATCTTCTTTATCGATGGTCGGGAAAGGCATCAAGTGCCTCTCAGTCAGTTTGCGGGTGACACCAAGCTGGGCAGCAGTGTTGATCTGCTCGTGGGTAGAAAGGCTCTGCAGAGGGCTGTGGACAGGTTGGATCGATGGGCCCAGGCCACTGGTATGAGGTTTCACATAACTAGGTGCCAGGTCCTGCCCTTGTGAACCCCCCTCATCTGGGTCACAACAACCCCAAGCAGCACCACAGACTGAGGCCAGAGTGGCTGGAAAATTGCCCAGCAGGAAAGGGCCTGGGGGTGCTGGTCAACAGGGGCTGAACATGAGCCAGCGTGTGCCCAGGTAGCCAAGGTGGCCAATGGTATCATGGCCAGCAGGACCAGATAAGGGTTTGTCCCCCCATACTTGGCACTGGAGAGGCCACACTTCAAGTGCTGTGTTCAGTTTTGGGCCCCTCACTCACTGCAGGACAGATATTGAGAGGCTGGAGAGTGTCCAGAGAAGGGTGACAGAAATGGGGAAGGGTCTAGAGCACAAATCCCGTGAGGAGCAGCTGATGCAGCTGGGGCTGTTTAGGCTGGAGAAAAGGAGGCTCAGGGGAGACCTTATTGCTCTTTACAAGGAGGTTGTAGTGAGATGGGGGTCAGTCTGCTCCCAGGTAACAGGACAAGAGGAAATGGGCTCAAGTTGGACCAGGGGAGGTTTAGATGGGCATTAGGAAAAATCTATTCATAGAAAGGGCTGTCAGGCATTAGAACTGTGCAGGAAAGTGGCTGAGTCACCATCACTGTGGGAATTTTAAAGATATGTAGATGTGGTAGGGACATGGTTTAGTGGTGGCCTTGGCACTGTTCAGTTTACCATTTGACTTGATGATCCTGGAGCTCTTTTCCAACATAAAAGATTCTAATTTGAGCAGCACAAGTTTCCTCATCCTATTGCTTCAACAAGAAAATTCTACCTTTTTAAAGAGTGTTACAGAATCATGGACTTCCTGAGTTGGAAGGGACTCACAAGGATTAGCAAGCGCAACTCTGGGCCCTGCACAGCACCATCCCCAAGAGTCACACCATGTGCCTGAGAGCAATGTCCAAACGCTTCTTGAACTCTGTCAGGCTGGTGCTGTGACCACTTGCCTGGGGAGCCTGTTCCAGCCAGTGCTGAACTACCCTCTCGGTGAAGAATATTTTCCTAATATAGAATCATATAATGGTTAGGGTTGGAAGGCACTTTATTTTTAGAAGACCATTAGAAAACCATCTTTCATATTGTATGATCAAAAGAAATTTTTCTCTATGACGCTTTAGAGAATTTTTATTGTGTAAGGATAAAGAACAGAAATGGTGAGGCAAAGCTAATACTCTAAAATGTAAGTCCCATGCAGGACTTCCGTATTTCTACACCAGTTTTAAATCACAGTGGATTTCAAAATGATGTTCAGAACACTGTGAAACACAGCAGTGATGTTTCCCAGTTACTTGAACACGAGAGGAGACCCTGAACTGAAACAGTGTACTCATGGAGGTCAGCAGTTCTAGACTAGTACAATTCAAAAGAAAAATGAGATGCACAAGGTTTGTCTAGAATATATACTTTATTATTTGCAGTCTGTGTAAATTTTAATATGTGACTGAATTTCTACACCGTTTTCTCTGTTTAAGTACATCCTGGTCTTATCCAACCACCCAGTCAATTGCACCTTTAATATGTACAGTCAGTATTCATGAATATTGCATATGCATCTATGAACTTAGAAAAATAACATGCAAGGAAAATTGTTACCATGAAACTGATAAAAAATAAAGATAGGTAAAACAGTCAATCCCCTTTTTAGTGTGTTATGGCTTTGCACCAAGTTTCAGATGTCAAAACAGCTTCAGATGCTTCTTGTTAAAGGCACTTACTGTTCTTCAAATACACTTTCACATTTAGTTCTATTGCATTAGGAAGTGTATCTCTGGGATCATACTTTCATAACACAGCAGAACAGTCCAAAAAGGCAGCATTAATAAAAATGAAAAGGGGGGGGGCATATGTTAAAATATGAAAATACCAAGAATTAACACAAACTTTAAGGATTTGGTCCTTATAAAACAGGCAACAGCATTCAGGCAATAGTGATTTCTTTCCATAGACACTGACAAAATAATATCCCCAAAAAATGAACTCTTCCAGTTCCAGTGTATAGATATGTCTGAGTTGAGTAGCGTACCCTCTAACACCACCCCAGTGAAAATATAGCTTTTCAGGACTAACTACTGCTCCACTTTGGCTGCAAAGGAAGAAACCTCAAAAGAGTGTTAGACATGGACATACTAGCAAGCCTACAATTCTGTGTCTCTGTATCTGGATGGCTGTCCATAATAGCCCTTCTTAGAGTGGTCTGCCAGCTGCCGCCGGTACTCCTCCTCCTCCTCCTCCTCTGCATCGCTGCCGTAACTGACACGGTTCTCCAGGTAAGGTCTAACAGGAGGCTTCTGGGGTTCTGGAGGCCTGGAGCTAACACAGAACAGGAAAAGAGAGAGATTGTGTCTACTTCCATTATGAAAAACTGAAAAATAGTTATACTTAATATCTGCTTTATGGCCATATACAGCTTAGAAAGGCAGACAGAGCAAATGAAACCCCTTCTAGCCAATAAAAAACTGCATGACTGTGGTAAACTTATCTGGAGAGGCATCTTATTTCCACCAAGCTGGAGGATGATGCTCAGATTTGATCTACTCAGCCTAGCCGGAAAAATGCGAAATTTAAAATTTTAAACCCCCCTGCACACACACCCACCCCCCAACAGCATTACAGCACTCTATTCCCTGAGCAGCGAGGTTTTCAGCCTTGCTACTGCCCCAACTGACATGTCCCTTAACTAGTTTTGCCCAGTACTTTTTCTATGTCTGCTTCTTCTTTTACATCCTCAGACTCCTGTCTCAAAGTCCAAAGACTTCTTATGTGACATTTCTTAAATTGGTAGCCTTTTCACTCAAGGCTCTCACTAAGGCTCTTAGCCTTAAAAGTGGGCAGAAATACCACACACATTTGCTTTTTATACACTGTGGTGCTGTACATTTGACATGACATTAAGCAGACATAGAAAAATAGTATCTGTCAGGGAAGGATACTTCCTCTGTTTCAAAACCCATGATTTTTGCAACCCACGTTCTGGAAAAACAATATGGTATTGTCCTTACATCTTTCTCCCAGGGCTTAAATACTCCCTTCTATGCCAATCATTAACACTACTGTAAAAAGCCAACAGCACTGATTTCTGCATGTAAGCGAACACTCTGAAAATATGGTGAAAGATTAATTTTTGTTCTTTTATAAAGCTTCCAATTCTATATTAAAAAGTATGCTTTTCTGAACCTGCTGAGAAATCCAGAAAACAACAGTTTTCCATTTTAGTTTATTTCTTGAGACATCAAAGCATTTGGCTCACTAGGAAAAAAAGTCCCATTCCTATTGGCTATTACTAAGATGCAAAGAAAACTGAAGAGTCCTGAAGAGCAGAGAACAAAATCCATCATGCAATGTGTTAGCTCTTGAATAGGTGACTGCTCAAACATGGAAATGTGCAGTGTAGAGGGTAAGACGACGCAGTGGTCAACCCATCCAGAACTCACTGACTTTTAATGAAAGACTGCTATTTTCATGAGACTTGATGGGTCACCTGAGACAACTTTCTTCTTTAGTTTACCTAGCCACACTACGTATCTGTACATTTACATAATTAAGTGTTCTTAGAACAGCAATTATTTGTTAGGATAGAGTAACAGTCATCAAGTATCTAGCAGAGGTAGAATGGACATCAGAGGACATGAATGCAGGCCAGCTTCTGTGTAATGCTGACTGGGGCAAAAAACTCTCTCTGCAAATACTTCAGTGAAAGAATATAGTGTTTCTTCTTAGATGACTCAAATACTATAAATGAACTAAAAGAAAAAAAAAAACCTGAAATGAGTTCCCTGAAGAGTTCACTGAAATTTTGCCCCACCTTTACAATAATCTTTGAGGCACCACAACAAAATGATATACCAAGGCAGGATGACTTGTATGAATAAAAACTGGCAAGATCGGTTTTCCTCCTGTTAGTGAAGTCAAGAATCAAGACAGAATGCTTGGAACTGGATACACTTTACCTCATTGGCTGGGGCCAGTTCTGTTCTGACTTCTGTGTTTTGACAGGGACAGCATAAATATCCGGATGCTTCTGAGCTATTTCAAGCTTTAAAAGAAAGTAGAAGAAAATAACTGTTCTTTTTAACTCTATCCATTAGGGATCCTATATAAGGATCTAGGACCTAGCAGGTCACAGCTACATCTGAAATTAATTAAATTAAAGCACAAATTGGTAACATCTTACTGATATTCCTACAATTATATAATCTTTTGCTAGAGTAGTAATTCAAACCATACTTGAGAACAATGGATTGCCAAAAGCAACAAGATTACTGGAAGTTAGGCTTTTATAGTTACAATAGGAAACCTTAAAATATGACCTCTTTTTATATACAAATCCACACAACTGTATGTCTCTGTGTGTGGTTTCCCAAACTTATCCCTCCAAAAACAACACAATGCAAAGGGCATGATTTTAATTTTCAGGCCTCTGGCTGTTCTACAGGCTGCAAAGCACAGGAGGGGGGAAATGCATCTCTCCATACCCTGGCATTTTGGGCTTCTTGTAGCTCTTGCATTCTTTGCATCCTTGCCTTGTGATCCATCTCCTCAAATATTTTTACTTTCCTCAGTACTGATTTTGGAGTATTTTCTTGTTCGCTTCCTTCCTCTTCCAACTTTGCCGCCTCCTCCTCCTCCTCTGCAGGCAGGACTGCTGGCTGAGAGTTTCTCAGAATGGGACGCCCAAATGCAGGTTTCACAGAAACAGGTGGTGGTGCTGCTTTTACTGATATAGTTGAAGTCTCACTGCTGACAGCAGCATTACTTGATTTGGAGTCATAGTTCTTGGGGAAGTCATATGGATCCTCTTTGTTTTGTAACTTTCCCTGCAAGTATAAAACCCACGAAGTTCACATCACCAACTTTATAATTTTAGTTTCAAAAGAGGGCTTTAACTTGAAAGTAATCACTTTGCCTTTGTATTTAACAGTGTAAACCTTCATATGATGTAACACTTGAAAGATATTTGAACTGCTGCAACATTTTGGGCATGTGCTCACAGACCACATATCAGCCTATAGAAGACCAGGACATTTAGATTTGTTTGTCCTATTTGTTAAGGATTACCAGAGCTACATGTGTAAGAGCACAGCACAGAGAAAACTGATGCCCCAAATAGTTTTTCACTGTTTAATGTGGAGTATCATGACCTAAAATTTAGAAGTGCACAGAACTCAATTCTATTTTATGTTCCACTTCTGTTTTCCCTGCACATGTTCTACTCTGCCCTATCTTCAGCACACCTGGACTGTATTTTGAGTTTATGAGGGCACCACTCCTCACAAAGAAAGGACTTCGAGGTCAGGTGAATTTAAAAATTTCTAAAATAGAACTTAGTGTCCAAACACTACAACTTTTTCCCTCCTGCATCAGGTGGTAGCTTCTGATTTTGTGCTTCAGAGTAATAGCCATCAGATTTGTTTTTCCTAGATTAGTCTACTTTTGATCTTGCTGAGCTAAAAAAGTGCCTCTCAGTTTATTAGTAAACATAAAAAGGAGTTTTCTTTCTTATTCCATATGGAAACTATATTATATAGTTCAGAAGAACTGTTATCCAGTAAATCTTCTTTCTGCTTGATCCTGCAACACTTTCAGCCATTTCTTCTGTCCACATTTAAAATGTTTTCTAGTCCCTGATCATGTCTGTTTCTCTTTCCAATGTGCCACCCTGGAGAGTTCTCCAGAAAGAGGACATTTGCATTCAGATTTGTTTCTATAAATTTACCTTAGGTGGTTCAGGCTTGAATGATGGAGGTGGACTCGGTTCTCTAAGGATCTCCCTGCTACCAGCTTTTCTCAACTGAGCCCTTGGTTCTGGAGTAAATTTTTTTAAACTCTGTGAAGGAAAATAGGAGAAAATCACTGCAGTATCCAGTAATTCAATCACTTTTCCTTTCTCTCGAGCTTATGATTTTGGGAACAGTAACCAGAAGTCAAAAGACTGCTGGCAACCTGACTACAATCACTACAAGTGTAATTGAAAAGTTCAAGGTGATGAGACATCATCAAGAAATCTATAAAGTTAGGCAGGAAAGCAGAGCTATTATTATTTTTGCTCTTCACAGTGTAGCTCTAAAACACTGTCAGAAGCAAGATAAATCTGCAGTTAAAAAAACCCTCTGATTTTTAAGCCATACATAAAGGGTTTTTGGAAAGCCCAAAGTTCAGTCTCATTGAAAAATCCAATCATCTCACCTCCTCATGATGCACAGGTTCAGAGGACCGGCTAACAGACGAAACCCGTGGTTCCTCCGAAGGCTCATCAAGTTCATTGTCAGTGTATGCACCGCCTTCTCCATCTGTGTCCTCGAGGTCACTGATCAGCCGACTGTCACAGCTCAGATAGTCAGCACCCATGGCAGTAAGGTAGGACATACGATCATCTGCATCATCTTCCATGCCATCCATCTAGAGAAAAGTCAGTAAGAATTAAGGAAAAAAGATTAAATAAATTGGAATTAAAGTCAAGTTAAGACTCAACATCAGGCCAAACAAACCCTTAGGAATGACTTTGTGGAACTGAAAGAAACTAATGCAGAATCACAACAAACAGTCCTGTAAAAGTCTATCCCTCATCATCATTCTCCCCTAGGCACAGCATAAGTGATGAAAGCTCCAAAGTGTAACAGAAAGAATAATTTTTTTTTTTTTGTTACAGACATCCATCAACTATTTGTCTAGCCTATCAACCGCTGGCAAATGAAATTTTGAACAATTTTTACTGGCAAGAGATACTTTGAGACACCTCTCCAGCTTTACAGAGTATGGACTGGCTGCTTACCTTTCCTTCGGATACCCATACTGCTTCTCCTTGCTGCTGCTGAATTGTATCCTTCAGGCTACCATACCAGCTGTCATTGGCTGAATTCAAATTAATGGTTGCTGTAAAAATTGAAGGAAAAGGTATATACACATGGTAAATGCAATGCAATTCTTTATCCATTCTTTGCTGCTTAACACTTTTTGGTTTAGGTATGTGAGAATGTTAAACAGCCACTTCATTTAGACCATTGACAGATGCATGTTTATTTTATTGTTGGTCAATTTCCAAGTTTATTAAATCACTCATCTTTTAATGGCAGTACACCAGCTCACAATTTCTTCTGCACTACAATTTGGCAGAACAAGGAACTCTGAAAAAAGTCAAGGAAGGCATTACTCATGACCATACCTTCACACTCTTTTAGTTCCAGCCTGCATGAGTTAATATGCAGAGTAATAAGTAGATGTCTCAAGACTCACACAGTGACACTCACTACTCTCTAAGTAAGCAGGTTAAACAAACATTCTTCCTTACCTGTAAAGAGGTGAGAACAAGTTTTCTTCAGTTTGTTTGCTTGCTCATAAAGTTTTCTCGAGCTCTTGTTTGATGTAGAACATAGCCTTTGTCTCATGGTCTTCACACCCTGCTTACTGTCTGGGTTAAAGAACACCACAATTGGAAACCACTGGGTGTAATTTAGCAGGTCCACTGCTTTAGGAGTCACATCCAACAGAGCATGTTTATCCTGTTAACAAAAAAGGCCAGTCAATGTGGTGCGTGTGGGAACAAGTGGAGGTGATTGGAACATGGGATCCTAGGAAAACCAGGATATTTGTGTCCAAATAAGACCATAACTTGTGGGATGTTTTCCCACAGTTATATCACGTTTAGAATGTTAAGAGCAAGTAGAGCACTTTATGAAAGTAAAGCCTCCATGGCAAATTCAGAAAGCATATAGCGAAACAGATTCTCCTCTACCCAAATTTAGAATGGACTTGAGAAGGAAAATGTAATTTTTAATATCAGGTTCAAAGCTATGAAAATTACCAAAACTGCTGTTGAACAACTTCGAAACAGCTTTATCATTAAGCTTATTACAGAAACAGATGTAGTGAAAATTTGAGTACTCCGGAAGCTTTAGGAGCAAACAAATCAAACACCATGCCTTGAGCCTAAGCAATTTTCAGAGAAATGCCCTACCTGCTCGATGATCTGCCTCACAGTGTTCAAGCGCACTACCCCAGTTGACTTCTCCGAACCTGCGTCTCTGGGTTCTGTCTCTGCAAAGACAACATTTCAGCTTATCTGGTGTGGCCAGGCAGCTGTGATTATCAAGTTATCCATTCTCTCAGTTAAGGATGAAAAAGACTTAACTCAATTAAGGATGAATAAGAGGACGACTTACTTGCTGTCTGGTACAGGTGAGGCAAATCATTTGACAACTTCTCCATTGCGACATCTGCAATAGGGCCAAATATCACCACAGGTCTCTTAAAACCAGCTGAAAGAAAAATATTTGGAGAAAAGAGAAATCTGATAAGACTGGTTTTACATATAAAAGACAAAACTCTCAGTTACTATGCAAAGTGAAGAATAAGTTGAAGGTATTAAAAATATATTTTAAAAATTTTATTTCTCAGAGGTTTGTGCAACAGCATAATAGAGAAAACTACTTTTACCAACTGAGAAAGTAAGAGACTGTTGTGATTTAACAGCTTTCTTATTCCTTCTAATGGAATTGTATTTAGAAGATTCTACATCTGAAAATGTACTGCAGATTTTCATTTATCTTTCCATCCGTCAAAACTGCATAAACCTTGACACAGGGGGTTTTGTGTGAATAAAGACACAAATGATAAACCAACTGCAATGCAGCTTGAAGAAGCAAAGAAATGTAAAACTATGTTATTGCTCATGTCAAGGCAAGTGCAAACACAGTCCTCAGAGTTAATGGTGGAATGCCATTACCCCAAGTCTTCATCTTGGTATCTGGGATCTCCTTTAAAATACTCTTCACTGTTTGTTTTGTTCCAGAACTGTCATGTGCTACTACCCAGAAAATCAGCTTGATCTGCTCAATATCCTAGTAATATGATAGTTTACAGTCACAAAGACAGGCCACATGAACCATGACTACTTTTGGACAACCCATTGAAAATACTGGGGGGGTTCTGTTTGCTCTGATCTCAGGCATATGGATTGTACTTTCTTTGCTAGCCAAGATGAATCGGAGGAAACAAAGAAAGCCCTGCTGTTTCATCCCTTTTTCATTTTAAACCTTAAAACTGGCAGGTGTAATTTGGAGGCAAAGAGAACAACAGCAGTTTAAAAGCGTAAAAAAGCTGTCTCATAATTAGTAGTATCCAGAAACTTCCATTCTGAGAAAAATGTCATCCCTTCCTGTTGTGGTAATTTAACACTGTTAGAAGTTGTTAGAAATCTCTTTCTTAGCTGACCAAACACTTGGATGCTAAAGCAGCCAGCAACAAATGGGCAGCTGGCTCAAAGCAGTCTCACCTTCACGCAGCTGAACACGCTCATAAGCTGGGAATTTTGTGCTCACAGATACAATAGCTGTCAGATCTTCACGACTCTTCCTCAGATTCTTCTTTGCTCCAGATCGCTGGCCACGTGTTCTCCAGAAATCTGCCCTGTCACTTGAGCCATCCTTTTGGGCATTTTGAACACTGGCCATCTGTTCAGCTCTGACAGAGAAAGTAGAGTGTTCAGAACCACTCAAAGAAGGCAAGGGTGCTTTCACTGAAGAAAAATAGATTTGGAATTTGCAACAGGTAATTTGCCAGGTAGATAGGAAGGAGTGGTGGTAAATGCAGACAAGTTCAGGTACCTTTGCCTTGGAGCAAACACATCATCAGAACAACGCTCTGACTTGCCACAGCTACAAGTTTCTAGGCAGGAATGAGTCCTGAGTTCTTAAAATGGTCACTTAACACAAGCATAAATAAAAGAATGTGAATTCAAAGAGGTGGTGAGAGAGGGCAACTCAGAACTGAAGGCCTAAGAAATTACTGTCACTATTTTCTTCTCTATTAGGCCTCAAAAGCTAAGTCGCTACAGCACAGAAACAAAGGCTGGTTTGGTCAGATCAATCAACAGAGAGGAAAAAAACCAAAACTTACCAGGAAATAGACAGGGGAGTCACATAAGAAGCATATTTCATAACTTGCATGTACTGTGTAATTGTGAGATTTTTCTTCCATCATAAAATCACAACCACACTCAAGAACTTAAAACTACAGTCTAAAAATTCAGCTACAGTCTGGGGTTTTTTTAAGGTTTTTTTTTCTGATTTATTGTAGTACTTTTACTCATTGTACACATTTGAACACTTACTATTACCTCCCATGAATTTCGTCTAGCAAAGCATATTTAAGCAAAAATGTTGCTGTGGTTCACTCAATATTTCACACAAAAATACAGGCTACAGCTACCAAAAAAAAAGCCTCAGCATAAATACTTAAAACACTATCCATAAGGATATACATAAGGAATTCAAGCACTGAAGTTCTTCTAAAAGATTAATCATCAGAGTATTCTTGCACACGGAGTCATGACCTTCCTAAGGTGAAGGCGTTTTGCTTCTTTAGTTTTTTGTTTGGCTGGAGATTTTTGTTCATTTTGATTTGATTTGGTGGGACAGACAAAGAAGAAGGTGGGGAAAACAAGCAAAAAGCAAACAAAAATAGGACTCATCACCCATTTTCTGGAAGAGGAACTGAAGTAGCTAGTGTTCAAAGCTTGGCTGATTGCTGAGACAGAAGCACTAGGTCTGTGCTGCAAATACATGATCGAGTGTGTTTATAACACCACTGTCTCTCATTGTCTCCTTGTATAATGCCATTGTTCTACAATCTGCAGTTTTTACAGGCACAATTCTTGTAAAAGTAAAGAAAAAACAATTTATTCATTCTTGCAGAGGGAAACAAAAAGGAAGAAAGGTATGATGTAAGAAGAAAAAATAACTTGATAGGGAAAAGTTCTTACTTCTAACAATGGGTAGGAAGATATGGTGCCACCTTACCTGCTCTTATTTGGAATGAGACCCTTTTCCAGTTCATTTCCAATTCTCACAGCCAGCCAGTTTCCCAGTTTGCCATCATACAGTGTATCAACTACTCTAAAGATCTCCCCTCTGGTGAATGCTAAGCTCTGTGGTGACTCTTTTTCACACTCGAAGTGACTCCTGATGAAGAATGAATCTCCTCTGCCACAGGCCATGATGTCTCTGTAGACTACAACAAGATCTCCCTTTTAGTTTATATCTTTTTACACTTGAAAGAAAGATTAAGCTGTGATTCTAGCAAATACAGCTTCGAAATTCTAAACGTCTGCTCAGAAAGATGTAAAAACTCAGAGTTTCATTCACATTCACATTCATTTCCCTACACACACTTATCAGGAGTGTTCCATACTTGTATGTGTATAGCCCTTACAGCTCTGGGGCAAGCAGGTACTTGCACATTCCAAATGCAAAAGGCAGCTATGGTACTACAGTCTTACAGTCTTTTTTCCTTTTCCCAACAGCAAAGCAAGAAGCTTTGCTTTCCTTAACTGCTCATGAATAAAACCATCCATTTGCTGCTGACCAAATCCCTTATGACTGCCAAGGCTCAGCAGAAAAGGAATGCTAACAGCAGATCTTCTCCCAGCTGCTACAGACAGAAAAGCAGAACAAACAGTACCGTACCATTTTTCAGGATTAAGAGTTGCTACTTGCTAATAATGAAAGACATGGAGAAGTACTCTGAAAAACGCATCACACGTGCAGCCTTGTATGTATGGAATACAGCTATCTTCTCAGCTAGTGGAAAGCAGAGTAACTAAAATGCTATCAAAAACAAGCGCAAGAGAGATTACTTGTGGTGTCACTGACAAAGCACAGCTTAAAAGCTTCACAGATACGCATACATTTTCTTCAAAGCACCTACCTTCGTATTTGCTTTGAGCCAAAATTGTCACAGTTTCACCCTTGGGAATTTCCAAGAGATACAAAACGGCTTCTTCCCGAACAATGCCTCTGAAGTCTTGAGTGTTTACCTACATACCAAAAAACCCCACAACAACTGAAAAAATCAACAACAAAAAGAATAACCACCAATTTTTCTTTCATCTGAAAATATCTTCAATATTCTCTTCCCTTATTATTTTTAAAAAGTCAATACGATTGTCTGCTGTGAATCGTTTATGCCAGCTATTAACAGTAACCTTTCTGAAATAACAAGGTTCTGGTTGTACACTGCTAGACTGTTTCTTCAACAGCCTTCAGAAGGGGCAAGAGAAAAGAGGTAGAGAGAAAATTACATTAGCCTTCCATGTGGATTTTCAGAAAAAAAGCAGAATGAAGGGATTAAGTGGCACAGATGATATAAATCATAAACTTGAAAATCAAATCACCATAACCCGAAGAAACTGGAGAAAGATAAAGGAAGAAAATTATGATGGCCCCATTTTTTCCCCCATTAAGATAAGGAACAAACATTGTACAAAAAATTTATTGTCTCATCTCGCAGCATTTTTCTTGATTAATATTTAACTACTCCTTTCACAACATTATAAACAAACTAAAGTTTGGTATACAATTCTCCTTCAAAAACCCATTTCTGTAAGATCCCTCCACCATATATACACCCTTCCAAAGCAATAATTTGATTTCCTAAGCTCATAATTTCTCCCATATTTCCACTAAGAAGCAAACAAGAGTATACAGAAGTTATCTGCACTTCAGGGACACATACTCATACCTTAAGAATCTGATCTCCTTCCTGCAGTCCCTCCTGATCAGCTGAGGTGCCTTCTTGAATTCCAGCAATAAATATCCCTACATCATTTCCACCAGCCAGTCGTAGACCCACGCTGTCCCCCTTCTTGAATCTCACCATTTTTGTATTAGGACTACAAGATTTACAAACAGAAAAAGGAAGTTAGGCCAGATACTAAGCATATAACAATATTAGGATGCCAAAAGAAAAAAAAACTGCAACTCCTAAACAACATCATATTAATAGTATTCTTATGCCCTTTCTTTCACTATATAGGCTGTATTTACCCTGGTAACTCTTCTGCGAAGGCAGGAAGGAGAGAATTTGCATTTTCCAGAGTGGAAAACGAATTAGGTAGAGTGACGAAGTGGCATGCACAGACTTGACTGAACAGGGAAACAGGTCCCTGTTTTTGAAGCCCCAGAGTAATTCCCTGCCTACTGTATCCTCTCTCATATGAACACCTGTGGCTTTTGTGAAAACAGACCGAGTTATAAGAAATCATACTCATTGTTTTTTCTCCTATAATCTAAAGAACTGTCATATGAATTAAACTGATTAAGCTTTTTTCTTTACTGTTTAATATGTTTGTTAGAAGTCTTCAAATTTTCTTGTCATGAGAAATATTTCAAAGTATAATCTACTGACATGTTAACAATCAGCCCTTCCACATTGCAGTGGGAGAGACTACTGGACTAGGCTCAGCGTTTTTGCTGTCAGAAAAGCTGTATGCCTGAGTGACCTTCCCACTCAGAGGACACTACTTATCTGTCAGCCATTCTCAGTAATACCCTAAGCCTCTATTATAAATTCCCCTTCACCAAAATAATCACTTGATTAATTTGCACATCAATGACAACATATGCAGGGTCCAACCCAGAAAAGATCTGAGAAGAAAATCTATTTAAGAAAATACTCCAAGCTACAGAACATTTTCAAAACTTAAGGCTTCTCCTTACAATCCCAACACTCCTACTTCTTCAATTTCTGTATTTGGAAACTCTCAAAAGAAAACATGTAAAATTATTTCCTGTTAATAAAAGTAAAATGAAACAAGACTCTTGCATACATTCCCATGCAAGCCCAGAAACACAGGGTGTTCTATACCTTACAGGTAGATTCCAGGCACATATTTCTAAAACTAAGTTGAACTCAAATAACACCAGTTAGAAGCCATGTCGCCTCTTCTCGGCATTAAGTTATAAAGGGGGAATCACTCCAAATGGGAGAAAGAACACAAACCGCGCAACCAAGAATCAGGTACTGGTCATTGGAAGAATACTGAGTGCAAAAGAACTCAGCAAGTGCCACCTTACCCATATATTGCTTCATCTTCTGGGCTGGGTTTAAGAATTGTTCGTGTAACTGCTTTTGGCTGAGGCACTAAATGTAAATAAAAGACAAAAGTAGTTACTAAGATATTGAAAAAGTTATAAATGACAGCAATGTTTAGCTATCAGATAGCAATCAAACCCTTCATGCCAAAGATTAACACAGATTTTAAAATCATGCATGTCTCACAAAAATTAATTTATTTCTATTTTTTTAATTCTTGAAAAAGAACAGAGTTCAAGGAAGGGATAACACAACTCTTTCAGGCAAGCTAGATCAGATTGTATTTGTCTGCTCTGGGCAACAGGCTAACAGCAGATGTTCTAGGAGAGTATTTGCTTTTTTCAGGTGGTAATTCTGATAAGCAACTGCTGTCAAAAAATACGAGGTGTTTCTCCCCTGTACCACAAAGCAAAGACAGACCTCTTCTCTGTGTGTCAGGTTGGGGCTGACATGAAGAGCATACCACCTTTGTCAACATGGTTGAGGGAATAGACATTCTGTGGCCGGGGGAAAAAAGGCAACCAAAACCTTCAGGTTCTCACCTGCTGGGTCATCTTGGTACTTCGGTTCTTTGTTTGAGTCTACAGCTGTAACAGCAGGACTAGCAATGTCACCAGTTGATTTGAATGGAGTAGGCATTGCTCCCATTCTGGACATCCTACTGGAGGGATCCTCTTTTGCACTAAAAGAAAGAAATAGAAAAAAAGTGCCATGAAATCAGATAAGAATGCATATATTTGAATAACTTCTTTGACAAGCATGACAAAAATGAACTAGAGAAGACTATTTCTTACTTTGGTTTCTCTTTCAGTTTTTCATTGGATGAATGTGAATCTAAATCAGAATGATGTAATCTGTCATCTTGAGGGGAGAATGATCTGTTTGACTCTATTTCAGAAATATCTGTAAAGAGAATGGTAAATCAAGAAATGCAGGATTTGCTCAACTAATCTGCTCACCTGATCACCATGTATACTTACAAAGTTTTCACATATAGGATAGACTGAACATTTCAGCCCACTCTTGTTTCAAGTCGGATTTGGCAAAGGTTCAAAAAGTGCCTTTTAGCACTTCCATCCCTCCACCCTCCCAAAATATTTCAGGAAAGTCTCCACAACCTTTGAGAAACACACTCACATCACACAACTGCTTTGAGCATACCACAGTTGCGTTAGCTGGTGTTAGCAGGCTTTGATTTGAGGTGTCATGGAGGTTTCCAAACCAAAGACCGCCTTCACATCAACAGTCCTCACATCATTGCCCTTCAGTGGCAAAGGAAACAGTGGCCCTTGGATTTTAACTGCACCTCAGACTTCACAGTAAAACCTACAGAAAGTTCCACCCCATATTCTGACACCAGAAAAGCAAGTACCTTGTTCCAAATAATGTAACATCCTGCTCCCCCAAATATTCTGAGCCCTTCCCAAAGCAAGATTATGCTAAGAGATACAGCTCATACACTTGCATAGAACAGGTACTGGGAATAGAAACCAGTTATCCTTGATTTCCTCTTGTCCTGACATTTCTTCCCTCTGTTTGAATGCTGCCATGAATGTTAGTGCCCTCAGAAGGAGAGACCAGTCCAATGCGCTTGTTTTTAAATTTTTTATTAAAGCAACTGATTTGCTTATTCCAAGAAGTAAGACTGATTTTGCCAGACCAACATTGGTTCTTCCGTCTCTGCCCCTTCCTAAAATGTAATTATACAGTTATTACAAAATTATTTTCACCTAAAGAAAGGGGACTTGATGCTTAATTTATTCTTACTTAGGTTTGTTTGTGTTTCATTATTTTTCTTAAAGAACCTAATATCACTCTACCACAGCAAAACAATATAAGCTCCATTTTGTCCTTGCACAGAGTCCAGAACTTTGGATCCACATTAAACCTCACCATCCATTTCTGAGTCACTGTCGTTCAGTGAAGGAATGTTGAGCAGTGTCTGCTTTCGGTCCCTGAGAACAACCAGCTGGAGTTTCCCACGTGATTTCTCAATCAATTTTCGGGCATCAGCTAAAGACATGTTCTCTGTCACTGTACCATTGATCTGGACATAAAAAGGCAACAATAACAAACAAGTCCACATTGTGCTCAAGTTTAGTAGTGAACTTGGCTATAACATGACTTAGTTCAGAATAGCTACTCTAACCAGTGCCTGCCAAACTGCTAGCAGTAAAACCAGAACAGACCTTGAGAATGATATCTCCTTCATGAAGGTTGCCATCTTTGGTCGCTAGGCCAGTACGGGTCATTTCTTTTATGAAGATCTGACTTCCAAGACGGAGTCCATATTCTGGAACCAAGAAGATAATCCATTGTAGCTTAAAAATGAGTGAGGATGCATTTTTTACAAAACTACACAGTGTACACATATCAAATGGTATCAAACACCATCATACCATGAGAGGAAAAAAAAAAAGAAAAAAACATAGGCCTAGTAAATCCACTTCACCCTAGGCCGAGTCTTCGATATCTGTGCTGCCACCACAATATGAACAAGCAATGATCCAAAACCAATTACAGTTGGACAACTGGTCTGCATTTCCAGCAGCAAAACTACACCTTTGTTCTGGAGCTGCTTATTAACATACTGGAGTAGCTTCTCTCTGATTCATATTTTGCATGGCATAGAGGGGGGAAAGGATCAAAAAGCACTAATAGAAGTATTTATTTTCATCAGTTACTGCATGCTGACCCTGTCCTATCCATAGTCCAGGAAATGCCTTGGTTGGAGAGGACAAAGAATTTTTTTTTTACTCCCCTGCCCCCCTTTTTCCCTGTGATCTAAATTACTTGGGTCAGTATATCTGCAACTTAAAAAGAAAGGCAACATCCTTAAAAAACATGCATCCTAGAACAACAGAATGTTGTTCTCCTTTAAAAGACCACCACATTTCAGCAAGTCTGCAAAGTATGCATATGAATGGCAGAAATTACTACAGTCTAGCTAAACATAAATGTTAACAAATGCACCTTAAATTTCTCCTTATTTGTATACCTATCTACATTATCTTTACAACTGGAAGAGGAAGAAGCGGAAGAAGGAAAAAGGATTGAAAGGATTGTTGCCAGACTCAGTGAAAAAAAGAGACTAGCTCCTGCATGCAAAGTTTAATTAGCAAAAATTCTTAAAATTACAAGAGAGCAGAATAGGAAAAAACCCAACAACCACATCCAACCCCTCCAGAAATAAACCCCCCCCCCCCCCAAAAGATCCCAAAAAGAAAAAAAATGCACAACCTAATCTCAGACATGCTTTCCAGCACAAGTCTTCATTTCACAGTGAAAAAAAGATCACGCTTTTGTCTTTCATTTACACACTTCAATACTCAGCAAAGAAAGGCTGAAATAATGCTATTTCAGTATTTCAGCTGCTGCTGTTTCAGTGTTCTTTAATGACCAGAACCAAACAAACCTTATTATTAAAGGCGGAGTCTACTCTTCACCCTTTCTAGCTAACCCTTTTGTAGATGTGCCAAATGTAATCTGAATCATTATCAGGTCCATGTTTTCCATCAGAACCAGAAGAAAACGGCAGAGAAAATGTAAAACCAAGGACACAGTGGCTTGAACAGACTGAAATTATGTGGGTGAACAAATCTTTGTTCAAAGGTAAAGTTCAAGGTGCTGGGGAAAAAGCATCCCAAACCAGCCAGGAAGAATGAAAGAACAACTTAAACCATCAGTTAGAAAGTCAATACTTAACATGTAAAAGAAGAAAGTAATTCTGCTCTTCTCCTTTCCCCACCAAAACCCACACTGTGTTGAAAGTGGGTTCCTCTCCTCCCCTACAATACCCACCTTCATTATGTCTGCCTTTTGTTAAGAGAACACTGATGGGTGCATCCTGCGGTCCCATGTACTCGTGTTGGTGGTGTATTTCAGGCGAAGGACTGCGGGAACGAAGCCTGTCCCGACTACGACTCCTCATTTCCCTCCCATATCTAGGATCAGATAAAGATCCATGACTGTAACCAGGTGGGCTGTAGTCTCCTCTGTAGTCCTGTTCATAGCCACCATCCCTGTCGATGCTCCTTCCCCTGCTCCGATCTCTTCTGTAGTCTCGATCCAAGCTCCTGTCAACACTCCTACCACGACTTCGATCACGGCTGTAGCTGCATTCCCTGTCACGGTCTCTGCTTCGGTTACGCCCTCGGTCTTGCTCATCTCTATAGCTCTGATCCAGGCTGTTTCCCCAGCTTTGGCTGCGCCCTCCATTTCCACTGTGCCAGCTTCTCTCACTATAGCCGCTTCGAGCGCTTTTGCCATCAAATTCTGCATGGTCATCCATTACATCTAAAGCTCTGTCCTCATAGTCAAGGGAGGGGCTTCTCTTCAGCGCAGCAGCCTGCACTTTCCTTGGTCTTTTCACTACCTGTTCAATACAATATGAAACAAATAAACAAACTCCTGTCAAAGGTCAGAACGTGACATTGAACAGATGAATATTCTTCATGTTTCAAATAGAGGTTGGGGAAAAAAAGAAGGAAAACAATGTTCTATCTATTATTGGACAATATCTATGTGTGCAGGGCATCATTTGCCTCACATAACTTCTATTTTGTGCCACTCATTAATTAGTAAAATAAACATTATAAAATAAACATATCATTCTCAATTTTTCGACAAGATAACTTTGTGATACTGTTGATTAATTCCATTTGTTTCACCTGCAGAAACTATGTCTTTGTTTTATTTATTTTGTATTTTGTATCTGGCAAAGGACTGCTTTGTTTTATGCCTTTAAAGAACACTATATAGAAGAGAAACAAAATCCTGCTTGGTTACGCAGGTACATACCACTGACACTGAATACATTTGCAATTTACTTACGATGGTGGCCACTTTTCCACTTTTCCTAAGCTGCTGAACTGCAAAAGAATGTAGAACATTTTCCATCGGGGTCCCATTAACTATGACCACTCGGTCATTTTCTCTGGAATCAAGGAGGGAGATAAAAAAGGACAGAAGATTTAAGAGGAGTCTTCGTGAAAACTGCAGAACAAAATTTCTTTTTTTTTTCTTTTTTTTCAGAGGGAACCTATGAATTTCATTCAGTTTAACTAAGAGTTTTGCTTTAAAACTGTTTGCTATATAAACACTACAATATCTGAATATTAGAAGCAGCTCTCAATGCACCTGAAAATTAGACATTGAGCAGCACTATTTTTGTGTATATACTGTGTTCTGCCTAAGCACCTTGCCATAATGTTTTTTAAAGAACATTTGTGATAAGTATTAAAACTTTTTTTTTTTTTTTTTGATTCTTTCAGGACACCTAGTTTTTCAGACCTAGTGCTAGACTTCTTTCACATAAGAATCTCATGAAAGCTTTAGACTGCTGCATCCATACCAGTATTAAGGCAAATATTGACAAGCACAACTGCAGTGCATTTTTCTGAAAGTCTGGTGTTCAGGTCACATCTACCCTGTAGAAAGGTGACTGGGAGGAAAAGAACCCCAACAAAACTATAATACACAAGAAGTCCTCCCTGCCCTAAAACACAGACCAACTGAGATTACCAACTTTTCTGTTCAGACCTCCTGCATATCAAATAGACCACTAACACCTAACTCACCTAACCCCCTATGAAAAAGCCCCATAATGCTGATTAATAGAACCCCATTAAATTCATAAAGATATTTCAATGCAAAAAGTGAAAAAGGTTAAAAACCCTCCAAATTACCACTCCTCATATTAGTTTATTCTGGTGACTACTCAGTCACTAACCTTACAGTCAGAGCATCAGCTCAACAAATTGCTGGTTATTTTGCCGTTTTCTGCTAGATAAAAGAAATCTTTGGTACTAACTACCTTATCTGCATTATAATCAAATCACATCACAATCTTCTTTTTAAATAAGAAGATTATATACTCTAAGCCTCCATTTCTAAGGCACTCTAACTCTCAAATGATTTTTGTTCCTCTTTTCATACCCTTCCAATTCCTTTTAGTGGATGAGTATGCCAGAACAGCATGCTATATTTCAGTACCAGTTTCCTCCAAGTTCATGCAAGAATTAAAATAGCTCTCTGAATAGTCCATACATACAAAGACAGTATGGAACTTAATGTTCTAATATTATATTTAGAGGTCCACCTACTTGTGCTCATTTTACCCTAAAAAAGATGACAAGATTGTTTTTCCCTTTCACTCTGAAGGCTAGGCCTAAATTCCTTGAATTGCTGGAGGAACAGCTCCTCCAGTTCATTTTTCTTCAGAATGTGTTTTGTCTGCCCAAATAGAGCACAAATATCTTAGTATTCCCTTGCCATCATCAATTTACCTATGATCTTTCATAATTTCTGGACATGATTTCAATCCCAAATCACAGGTGATTACGGAACAGGTTGGATGACAGTGGCGGTGTGCAGGGATCACTGCTACAAAATGTCAGATTTGTATATTTATGTTAAAAACGTTTGTTACATGCTTTACAATTACCCTATTATTTAGTTACTCAACAACAACTCCCATGTCAGCCATTTCATTATCTGACCAAAAATTTATGTTTGGCAAAAAGGACAGAATCTACTCTCTTGAATTATTATTACTGCACAGTTATTTGGCATTCTTTCAAATTGTCTAGTCTTCATCAGGTATTTCAGGTCAAAGGATGAAAAACTGATGTAGGATAGAAACTCTTGGCCTACAGATTTAAAATTGTTTGTACATGATAGATGCTGCCTCACCAAGGATGCAGTTATCAGAAAGACAACAGAAACTCTTTATTTCCGTAATTTTTTCTTTCAGATGTAAACCAAATATTTAGCAAACCTTCTTTGGGCTGACCTAAGTCGTTCTTGGAAACTAATGACTGATCACTGGATGCGTTTACTGGAGGAGGAACAACGAGGATGTTTTAAGAAACTAAGTAATTCTACTGTTTCTTTAAATGAAATGCAATCTTAAAAGAAACATACTTAACTGTTAAAGACTTTTCAACACCACTGAAATTTAATTAACTTAATAGCAACTAACACCTCTATATAGAGTTTACTCATTTAGGTTGGTTTTTTTTAAGAGTCATCTAGATTTTCAAGAGGGCACCAGATCTTGAAGGGACTAAATCAGGATTTCAACCAAGTCTGTCTAAAGGTTTTATGCATTCTACAGCCATGCCCCTCAAAATGCCAGAGCGAGAAAAAAGTGCTTACTGAAGTAATCCATCTGCTGGACCACCTGGGAGAACATCCGAAATGACTATCGATGTTTCACCATTTTCAAAATGAGGGTTATCTCTGCCGCCAGAAACTGCAATCCCAAATCCTCGTTTTGAATCCTTTACAACAGAACCAAATACAACAAAACTTGAATACATTGACAGGAATTTTCACAGGGAGGAACATAAATGTTCCCATGCTGGCACTCTAAGTAGATATTATTTAAAATGTGATAGCTGCATGCAGAGTGCTGCAGAAACACACAGTACCTCTAGATTTAAGAAAGATTTGGTTTACGCATCCATGTAACACGATGACAAGTTCCTATTTTCCAAAACCTCTACAGCCTTACTATTGTTAGTAATTAGGTAAAGAATTCACTAATTTTGCCTGCATTTTGCTTCACAATCCCAGGTTATTCATACCAAATTTATTGTTAGGTGAATCTATTTTGTTAATGATGCTTGGGAAAGTGGAATAGCTTTCCCAGGATCTCATCTTCATTATGATTGCTAAGTAGTTTGTGGTAACTACTTACTCCTCAATCAAAATAACAAGATTATAGTTGATTACAAAGAGCAAATAGTGAACTTATTCGTTGTCTGTAATCATCCTCTGTCACAACTAAGTATTTTAAATACATAAATTATGTCAAACCTGTCATCATAGAAATAACACATCCGTAGAACTCCTAAGATGGCATTTATAAAATCAAAGAAATGCTTCACAGAATGCCAAGGAAGCATGTCAATAGCACTACACCTGAGAACTGTTAGTGTAACTGAACTGCTGACACCAAGGTGAGCACAAAACCACGCAAGTTTAATTTTATCAGCTATTTAACATATATCACTAAAAACTACAATTATGCTACATTTGAACAAAATGTTTTAAAATAGTGGCAAAGTAATACATCAAATTAAAGTCATGCTTTTCCCCCCAACACCCACACAGCATGTGTAGTTCATAATATGCCACCTTGTGTTCCACTAATGCTGATAGTAAGTGGTTATTTCTTTGAGGAGAGAGAAAGCAATGTGGATTTCTTTTACAACAGCACTTCACTTGCTGCACCTTAGTTTTACAGGAAGCACTTTGATGCTTTACACCAAATCAATAAAGACTCAAAATAATGGTAAAGTTCAATGGTAATGGCTGACACAGCAAGTTCAGTAGCCCTTTGCCATCTGAGTAGCCTAAGTCTGTCTCTGTGGTAAAGAAGTAATGCTAATTTACACCATATCTGAGATCTGAAATGCTGGAAATTACAGGTCCTGTCTACCTCTGTAACCTAAACACCAACCCTTTCTCAGCCTTACTTTCTCATATGAAACAAGCCACGTAGAAAAGATCACTATTTCACCTTGGCTCATCAAGTTCAGTTTATTACAGAAGACGTGAAAAAACTTGGGCATCTCAGCACAGGCTGCTCATTGAATCCAGATCAACAGAACAGCTAAGAAGACCACCACCACCAAAGCCAAAACACACATCTGGTATTGTGGTGTGTCAGCCTAGCTATCAAAGAACACAGACACAAGTGCTCTAATTATTTTCTTTAATTCAAAAGGACTCTACTTGATGAGATACTTCCTCTCTTCTCAAAAAAAAAAAAGTTAAAAGTGACACCTGTAGCCCACCTGTTTTATAAGTTTTAATGACAGTGTTTTGCCACTGGATTCTGCACTAGTACATATTAGAATATATTACAAAAATAAAATCAGTGGAATCCTGTTCGGAGATTATTACAAAGCTTGGACGTTAACCACGACCTGCTTGATAGAACCATCTGCTTTAAGGCTCTTCAATAATGAATTTAGCTATGTGGCTGACATGTGGTATATTATACTGTCATTAGAAAGAACAAACAGCAGCAAATATAGCACTTAAACTGTTAATTGAATTTACTCTTAACATTAAAGAGTCATGCTATTTTACAAGTAACAACTAAGCTTTAAAATAAAAAACATATCTGATCTGGACAAGCAATTAATCCTATTCCAGATTCAGATATGTTAATAACATCTATTGCAAAACATATTCAGACTAAACCAGTGCTTGAATATTTGAAAACTAAAAATATAACAGGCACTCACTCACCTTTTGTAAGGTCACTGTGTACTGTTCCCATATCAGCTCTTCCATGCCTGGGGCCTGTTGCACACAGAAACCAATTAGTAAAATACGCAGTATATAACTATTTAAATTAAAATGTGAAATACCCCACCAAAACACAGGTTTAAAAACAGTATGCATATTCTAATATTTTGGGAGAATTAGTATGAAATTCATGTGTTTCAATTAATGACAATTTTTCTTTAAAAAGGCAAAAAATATGAATAGGTCTAGGGTGCTAGAATCCCTTCGCGTTTCACTGATTTAACAGCTCATTCTGATTTTCTGGGAAAGCCTTATTCAGCAAAAGCATTTAATTCAGATCAACTAGCATTCTACAGCCCTGATTCAAATAACACATAAAATACTTGTAGATAACACATAAAATACTTGTAGAAGACCTTTCTGTTCCAGTATGCAGTAAGATTAGCAGTGGAAACTGAGGTTTTCAAAATGAACAAGGCTTCAGATCTCTTGCTTATTGTTCATGTGGATTTAACAAAATGTTTTGTCCACTATGAATTGCATAACTTAATATTTAGGTTCCCATCAAGAAATGAAATTTTACAGGAAAACACAATATATCACTACATAGTACAGGTATAGCCATTTCTGTGACACTTCTCAGAAATATTTTGTTCCACATTTCCAGTTAAAACTGATCATGAACCGATCGCTTTATCTACATGATATATCCTGAAATCTTTCCAACATCACAGCTTAAAATATAATACAGAATAATCACCCAGCTATGATGCATCATAAAGTACACAGTCAGCCCCTTCAGTGTCTGCCCTGTAAAACCAAGAGAAAAATGAGCCACTTTTGACAAACTGCAAATATTTCAAAATGGAAGACATCCACTGCAGAAGAAAAATCCAGGTATTGCATAAGTATGTGCATGCACATACTAAGTCCATAGATTTTATTTGCTTTTACTGAAGCTGGTCTTCCTTTATCTCAAAAAATTGAATTTCAGACAGAAGCTCAGTTCAGACTTAATGGTCTTTTCAAAGGCATCATTCAGTACTGATTACTGAACTCCAAAACAACAGACAGAGGAGTGACCCAAGAAGGGTATGCCTGTACTTTAAGGCATCCCTTGCATTTTCAGAGTAAGACTTCCGGCCGTGCAAAACTGTTCAGCAAGCTATGGATGTAATTTCTCATATGCAAAAAACCCCCTTGATGAATAGTTCCAGTTGATTCTGCGAACCCCAAAGAGGAACTAAATTTACATTTTCCATTGCACATTCACTGTACTGAAAAACAAACTTAAAAATAAGTCATTCTCAGAGAACCTGAGAGAATATGAAAAACATTCAGCATTCTTACCAGGAATTTTACAACACTGAACAGTGTTAAATTTCCACTGTTCTGCCAGAAAATGAGCAATGTTTTCCAGTTTTCAGAACCTCTGGGGTCTAATTAAAAATAGATGTAGAAGATGATGGCTTATATTAAAAATAATACATATAAGTAATTGTTCCTAAATTTTGACTTGTCTAGATCAGACAAGAATGTGTTCATGACTATTAGTATTAAAACATATTTGTCTTGGGGTCAGTGTTGAACATGCTGAATCACACAGTGAAATTATCTGATATTACCATTTAACCAGCTAACATGTCTAAGCTCCCAGCTATCTGAAAGTGAACTCACTAGATACATTCCTTTACACAGAGAATCTTTTCCACAAGTGAAAAATTCCTCCTTAACTAAGCTCTTCTTTTGAACTGCTGTGATGCTGCCGTAAATGGAAGTAGTCTGACTAGGCTTGCTTGTCTGGCATGTAGAAAACAGTTTTACCTACTACTGACCCTTCCTTCTGTCCCGCTTTTCTACATATTTTTAAGCTCTGCAAGAAGTGAGTCTGTGCTAAAGAGGGACCTCGGTGTCATTTAAATTCCAGCTGATTTCACTGAATAAAGTTTTAGAAATTAAAGTTAGTACCAAACGCTGGGTAAAATTTGAAGGACAAGCAGGCGGGTTCAAATTTTGTACAAGATGGAAAATGTTTTCCATCCTCTTCTTGGTAAAAAAGCCTCAACAACTTACATGTGTAACACGAATCACTTAAATTCAGTTTGCACTGTATGCAGCTCCTACCAACACCACCTCCCAGCCAAGAATACTGAGGGCAGCTCTGAGCAGGTGCAAGGGTAGGGCAGGCAGAACGCAGTCATGCAGAGCTTCCTACCCATGGGGACAAAGCCTGAGAGATGACTGCTTGTTCAGTACAACACTGCAGGAAAAGGACTTGATGGAGGAAAGCATTGTAAAGATATCAGGGGTCGACGTAAGGGTATGAAACAGGAAACTAGAAGAACTTCCTTCCAGAAAACTAGGCCTTCCATGAGCAGTGGCCTAAGTGTAACCGTGTGCACAAGTGGAGAGATGTATTGGGGAGTAAACCAAAGCATCATAAGCCTACAGAGTTAAGTTTACTTTGCTCTGACAAATAAGTCTTATGGTATCTGGACAAAAATATAAGTAGTAAGAATGAAAGAGAAACTACTGCCTACAGACACTAAAATTAAGGTCTTGCAAGATGCCAAGCCTATAGCATCATCTCATTTGTGCCTACCAAAAGTTCCTCATAGTATCAACGGCTGTTTCAGGTACATTCTGTGTAAATTTTGGAGGTTTATTTTTACCTTGAAACTGTTACTGAAAGTTAAACAAAAGATAATTAAGCAATTCACTTTTAAATTTGCAAGTATTTGTTAAATTAATCCTTTTTGAAACTGTTCCTTGGGAAACTGTCTCCCATTTGCTGTACACCATCAGGGAACGAAAGCACACAATGTACTTGCAAAGCTGATTTTGTTCAATGTAATTACCGAGACAACACAACTAGTTCTGCTGTACTGATAAAGCAATGCAGGCTCTGCAACACAGTTCAGAGAACTAAATGGTCACCTTGGAAGCCCGTCGGGCAAAAGCAATCTCTAAACAATAATCTCTTTAACATTATAAAATGTACTGCTGCTTGCCATTGTCATGATGCTAACCCATACCATCAGATTAATGGAGAAGAGAAGATTGAGAGGGAGGGAGAGACTGCAAATGTTACAAATCATCAGTTGGGGACTTGATCAAAACTAATATCTAAGTCTCCACCCGAATTGCGAAATTCCTGTACTCCACACTTAGTGACATGACTCTCCTCTGAATGCATCAAGTGATGAGTTATGAAAAGCCTCCATCACCTTGCCAATTTCTTCATACTTCATCTGTAAGGAAACACAAAGGGATCCTGAGCAGCTTGTGCATCCCTTATAGGATCGCAGTTTCACTGCAAGATTGCACACCAAAACACTGGAGAGAGAAAGGTAGGCAAAATGGTTAAGAACCCCACCTCCAGTTACTAACAGTAACTGTTTTACAAGTCCACCCAGGTTTCACACAGACAACAGGCTACCTGCAGTAAATGCAAGCTACTGTATTAGCTAGTCTAAATTCATTAGAGACTATAGTCAGTCCATTTCTAATTAGAACACTGCAGTCGGGATTTGCTTAAATCTGTCTAATGCTCATATACTAAAATGACAGGTGCTTTCTACATACCCAAAATAGACTGCTCAGCAGAATCTTTGGCAGAAAACTAGTCAAAGTGCTAAAATCGCCTGTGTGCTACAAACAGGCAGCTGTTGCAGCTCTAACTGACAGTCATCAGAGATTTACGCAATTACTTGCTACTGAGAGATCACCGAAGACAACTTCATTCACGCTGAAAGAAGAACAAAACCAGAAGACCTGACACAACAATCATCCGGCTACAAAAGTGAGTTGGAGAGGGGAGGGATATATGAGGGGAGGAGGGGAAGAAAAGACGTGGAGCAAGATGCAACAAAAAGCAACTCACGTGCCCTTTCAAAATCCCCAACTTTTTGACTGCATGTGACCACATTCTCTGCAGAGCTTGAGCTGTCTTCATTGTTGCAGGATATAATCTGTGAGGGAACGCCGTACATCCCGCCTTTTCATCTGTTTCCACCACTCAACATGGTTATGTAATTCTAATACAATCGTGGCCTACATACTCAAACAAATCCTGCCGTCAGTTTCACACAGAAACACATCAAAACCGCAGAAGGGAAATGTACTGTGAGTTTAACTAACTAACTGTACTGTCAGTTTAAGAGATCCCAGGAAAATGCAGTGCTGTAATCTTACGTTTGTTTGTTTTTAAATGAAGTGTCAAAAACAGATCACTATGCAGCACATTATTCTTCTTCCAAGCACATACAATTTAAACTTAAAACAAAAAAGGCTTAAGAAGCACAGTGCAGATGATCTGAAAATTCATATATCGACAGTAATGTTTTACAGCTTTTGCAAAACTGTGTGCGCTTGGCTCCAGCAAGCAAAAAGAGATATAGAGACAAAATTATAATCACTGCAAGTAACAGTGTTTGCCCTTAAACATTCAGTGAGGTATTTGGAAGAATGATAAGCTAATTGTACAGCCAAACAGATAGGGTACTTTATTGGAAAATAGGTCAAGCTATCACTCCCATTTATGCTGCATGAATGCTGTGAAATTTAAGCCTCAAGTGAACTTTTCCCCTAGACTTTATGTAAGTTTCACAGGCAGTGAACAGATAGGAACACATGCCAAGTTTCGTACACAATGTTAACCGAAAACTCCACACATAGATTTCGTTTTTCACTAGTAGACCAATTTTAACTGCTACAGGGTATTATTTCAGACAACGGTGGGCAACGTGAAGGGTTGTGTTGTTGGTTTTTTGGTGTTTTTTTCTTTTTTTGGGGGGGGGAGGGGGGCCACAGGGGGACAATACATGTGTTCGTTTTCCCTTTAAAAATGAAAACTGCATTCAGCATTCTGTGTTTTGGCTGTGACCCCATCTCTGCACTAGCCAGTAGAACTAGGATGAACAGAGGTTTGCACCTTCATCACTGAGCTGCCAAGAGTGAACGCCAAGAGGATCCAGGAGAAGAACACTGACTCTAGTCCCCAAGTCAGGCTACCCACTTGGACGTGAATAAGACTTTTATTAGAGTTTGGTTAAAGTAGTTTAGAATCTCCATCAACATTTCTAAAGACCAAACACATTCGTCTCAACAGACTCACATTCACAGCTTCAAAAACTGTTATTTGTTTATTTTTACAAAAAGGGCAGGAAAAAGAAACAAATGTAAGCATGTCTTTGAGACTTCTTTAGCCCTGTTTTCTCAGCTTTTCTGTTTTCCTCCCCCTTGCCCTGAAAAAGCTTCAAAAGCACGCCAAATAGAAAAGACTGTGATGATGTAGAGAATAAAAATGGTGAAACATCATCCGTGAGCTGTTGCAGTTATAACAGCAAGGACTCTTCTTTCTTGGTTTTGGTCTATCTTTTTCTCTAAAGGAACATATTAAGAAAAACAGATGGATTGACTCCACCAGGATTTAAAACAAGATTTTTCCGAAAAGATATTTTAAAAAATAATCAAGAAATCTAGGAATGTTCCTGCAAGAGAAGAGATAAGAGAGTCAACAGAAAGATGCAAGTGTTTGCATTTGGATGTTTCATTTTGAAGGAAAACAGTATCTCCAGAATTGGAATATCTCAATTCAATTCTTCTGAAGTGAGATAGAAAAAAATTATTATTTTGTTAAACTATCAAACGAGCATCATTCCAGACACTGTCCTTTCCCCTCATCTGCACACCTTTCTACAAAAACTAACTATAAAGGCAAACTATAGCCTGACTTCGCTTCTAGCACAAGATTACAAAGGCAATTACAACGCTTTTACATATCACACCTATTATCCACAGACATTTAAAACTGAAACTCTTTCTAAAAGAAAGCTCAATTCCAATGATATATACACACTCTCGTTCTTTCTGAGAGTCTATCCTGACAACAAAATGTTGGTGAATCATGTGGGGAAAGAAAACTAAGCATGATGATCTGGTTTATAAACTGGGAATGTGAAAAGAAAAAAAGAGCTCCCAGAAAACTCAACAGAGCAACCTCAGGATGTCACAACAAAGTTGTGTTATGGCAGCAGGCAGCATCTGTCCGCTCACCTTGGTGGAAGTTTTACACCTAACACTACGTTTTGATCTCTTCCTCTATAGACAAGGAAGAAAAAGGGTGTTTCCTCATGCATAATCTATACAAGCAAGACAATCTGTTCAAGCAAGCAGAAAGGACACCTGAAACAGTCTTGTTGGCTCCATTATGGAGTAACACAAAAAAAGCAGTCCTTGCCCTCCGCCTTTTCCTGTCCCCCTTCATCTGCTGCTACGGACATAAGCATAGAAACCTTGGAAGCTGAGCCTAGGTTTTCCCTAAAGACAAGGCTCCTACAACGAAGATGATCTTCGCAAACAACAGCAAAACAAAACAAAAAAAAACCTTTCACAACGTTTCTCTTTGTTTTATGCTACCTGATCTGGACAAAATGATACTTTAAAAAAGTGATAAAAGACTTCATTCTCTTTTATGGTATGAAATCAAACTTCTTATTGATTATTTTCTATTAGTTTTTTTCCTTAAATGCAGATCAAAAAAGTATGTGTGCCTCTAGGAAAATATTTAAAACTTACGAAAAGCACATTAACAGAAGTTCTCATTTTTACCTGCTGCATGTGGTAGAAATGCAGCATGATTGCTGTTCTGCTACCCACTTGTAAGAGACAGGGGCAGGGACTCTTCTAGCCACTGATAGGAGCAGGCAGGTGGAGGGACTCCAAAGCTGTATCAAGACATCAGTATTCCCAGTCTCAAAGACCAAGTACACTATCAGAGGAATCAGAAACGGCCCTTACGTGTTACCTGCCCTCATAAAGGCAATTATGATGGACAAAAAAGGATGGCCCTAGATTTACAGGCTTTCAAAGATCCTGATCCACTTCAATTTCTGGATGACACTAAAGAAATGTCCTCTGTAGAGAGCGGAGGCTCAGTGACATGAGAAACAATCTATACATCAGTGTCTGGTGTGAAGGACCACACCTCCTCTTATTCAGCTAAATGCCACAGCCTAGGCTATTAAAGATGTCTACAAAACCATGATGATGTAACACAGGTTGCATAGCCAGAGCTTGCCAAGTATTCTTAACACAGTGAAAAGTGACTGAGAGGAACAGGACCTTCCCCTTCCGTGAGGAAGCCACTTAGAAGAAGGCTCCAACTGATGCGTTCCCATGAATTATCTGTGTATGATACAGCAGATCTTTGAACAGGATTCTGGAAAAGGAGAAAGAACTACTTTTACCCATGGATCTTTCATAATACAGCCAACATCTCACACAAAAGGAGGTACCTTATTTTCTACCAACAAATGCTGATTCAGAGAAACATATCCTATTTTTCATATAGGTTCCTGCACCAATACAGCAACTCCCAGAAGAGCAACAGATCCTCCTGAAGAAACAGGTTCCCAGAATGATGAACAGCTCGGATTAAAGAAAGAGAAGCGATACAAAACGGTTTGCAAAAGATATCCACTAGAAGTAACACATAATTGCTGTTCAACAGTGGCAGAAACTCCTTCTCTTTCCTCCTAGGGGCACGAAAAAGAAATGTAAGGGACAGCTCCATGTTAAAAGATCATAAATTCTACTTTTACATTCCAATAAAATCAAAATGGTTGTCAACATAACAATGGGTTATATTATTAGGATGCAGGAAGTCGGGAAAAAAAAGTCACCTACTGTACACGTAAGTATACTTTGGTACTGGAATGGAAATTTTTGAAGGAGAAGAAAAAGAATTCACATAGAAATGAACTGTGCAGACAATCCTTTCTTCCTCTTCCCTCTAAAGGAGAATTATCAGTTACATTATATAAGGTTTGCTTTCACCCAAATTACTCAACAAGAACAAATATTAGCAAAATACTTTTGCTCTATTGGCAAGGTAACAAACACATTCATCAGCAACCTGGTCCAGTGGAAGTTGTCCCTGCTCATGGCAGGGGGGTTGGAACTGGATTATTTTTAAAGTCCCTTCCAACCCAAATCGTTCTGTGATTCTGTGTATTATCAGAGTTTGTGTAAGAAACTTTTTTTTTACAAAACACATATAGAAACAGCAACCTGAAGGGCTGCCTAAAAAGACCTAAAGGAAACATAAACTCAGCATAATGTTTCTAAAAATTTGTTTTTCATAGATTTGATAAGTTTAATGTCACTACACACAAACACAAAAAATTTTTCATGTAAAAGACAAGATACTGTTTAAAGCTTTTCTTAATCATCTTTCTCTCAAAAGTTATACCATTCACTTGCTATAAATTGTAAATTCTATCTAAAACAATACTGGCAAAAACTGCGTGAAGTACAACAAGCCCATTCTGGGCATTCACAAAACAATCTTTACTTCTTAAGTTTCATGAAAACTTTTAAAATCATCAAATGAGAGCTGTTAACTAAACAATAATGAAGGGGTCTTTTGTTTTACTTCTTTCAGGAATAGTATGAATCCATCATGACAACAATGCCCACAGTCATTGACATTGTGCTCAGCATTATTTCACTACAAATTTTGCTTTCAGTTAGCAGAACTACTACTTCTTACAAAATGCCCAGTACTAAAGCTCTTAGCTGCAGAGCCAAGGGCATAATTTTGGTTTCTTGACTTCAAGTCAAGTAGCCTAAGCAAGGAAGCCAACACACAGATTTCCTCCATTTCTGTCAAATACAAGTATTGCAGGAAAACAGCCCCTGTAATCAGAAAATAGGGATCAACCTTCTCCCACTGTGGGAGTTTTAGCCAGCTAACAGATGAGGAAAAATTCCAGGGTGGCAGAACCTGCATTCATTTCTACGTCTTGTTGCACTACAACACAACAAATGCCTTCCAGACTGCAAACTGAACCAGAATCCACTCCTGTCCAGAACTGGAGAGATGAAGGGCAACAGCACTGCTTAACAGACTATTGAGAATATTAATTGACAAACACATCTAGGTCTCATTTGCATTGCAGACCTGATATTAACATTCACAGCATAATGCCCCAGATCTCCCAGGGCACAAAAAATGGTTTAATGAATAAGCCCAAGGGAATGGAAAAATGTTGCACACATAGAGAAGATCTATGCTGATCTGGATCTTTGACAAGTTGTGTGCTTTTTAATGCAAAATATATTACTTCATCCAGCTCACAGCATTTCAATGACAAACAATGCCTAAATGTAATGAAGGACATCACACAATCCACTCAGGGCAGCAGCCCCTGCAGTAGCATTCTTCAAATGGCTCACAGTGATGAAACAGCACCCCCAGTTGAGAGAATTTTTACAGAAATTTGCCCAAGCACAGGAAAAAAACACCGATCAAAGTAAAGGCATGGGAATTGAGTTTTGCAAATATTTAATTTTTCTGCAATTCAAAAATACAAAGGGACTAACCCTGGACTCTGAAAAAAAGACAGTAGAGAATGTGGCATAAGGCATCCTTTTGCTGGGTTATGGCATAGAGCACACAATCTCTGGATAGTTTTGTTTTGTTTCAACTCTGTATTAAAGAAATGCCTAAATAAAAATGGGGAGGCAGCACATATAAATATCTGAGTAATGCATACACTAGACTCTTTGGGGAAGGAAAAAAAACCCAACTTCTTTTTCAGGGAATTTTTTGCTGTTCAACACAGTAAGATACTGTCTAGAAAACTGTATTTCCTATGTATTTTAGTCAAACATTTACCAATTATATTGAAAAATTTCAGAAGGTGGGACGAGCACTTTTAAAGGAAGACAAGGGAGAATCAGGATTTTCCTAAAATATTTCGAGGTCAAGTCACAATTCACCTTAGAAATAGCTTATGAAAATCCAAGGCGGGTTGTATTTTTAATTTGTTTGTTCACTTGCTTTCTAGGCGTTTTCTTCTTCTTGGACTTGTCAAAGTTTCTTTGCCTCTAAAAATGAGCACCTTTGGAAGGTTCTGACAAGATCAACACCCCTTTTCATCTTTGGCTATACAGTTTTTTCTTCCCAAACACACAACCTCATAGGCTGGGTACAGCTTTGCGTAGTATGAACTAAACAAATTCTTTCTGACCGTAACAACTTCCACGTTTCTCCAGCTCATTTACATGCAGCCCCTTGACTCATTATGTGAATTCTGCTGTTTAGTTCTTAAAAGCAAGCCAAGACTGCTTTCTAAAGCCACAAAAACCTGCTGATTTTTTCTCACTGAATTACTTTCTTGCCTTTTCTGTGACCTGAACTGGCTGGCCAAGAGAGATGGCAGAACAAATATTAGGACTCTGCAGCTAAGATCAACTCGGACAACAAGATGAGGATTCGTTTTTAACAATGTACCAGAAAAACAAGATTTTATGAAAGAGACAGATTAAATCCTAGAATCGTTTATGTTGGAAATGGCTTCCAAGATCATTGAGTCCAGCTGTTAACGTAACATTGCCAGGTTCTCCACTTAACCATATCCCTAAGAGTGTACTTACATGGCTTTAAATACACCTCCAGGGATGGTGACTCAACCACAACCCCTGGCAATTTGTTCCAATGCTTGATAACCCTTTCTATGAAAAAACTTTTCTTTCAATCAAACCCTTCTTCTGGCACAACCTGAGCCTATGTCCTCTCATTTCGTCACTAGCTGCCTGGGAGAAGAGACCAATCCCCAGCTGTCTACACACTCCTTTCAGGCAGTCATGGAGAGCAATAAGGTCATCCCTGATCCTCCTTTTCTCCAAGCTAAACAACCCTAGTTCCCTCAGCTACTCCTCACAGCACTTGTGCTCCAGACCCTTCACCAGTTCTGTTCCCCCTCTCTGGACACACGCCAGCAATTCAGTGTCTTTCTTGGAGTGAGGGGCCTAGAACTGAGCACAGGATTTGAGGTGTGGCCTCACCAGCGCCAAGTACAGAGAGACAATCCCTGCCGTGGTCCTGCTGGCCACGCTATTGCTGATACAGGCCAGGATGCCCACTGGCCTTCTTGGCCATCTGCCATAGCTGGCTCTGTTAGGCTGCTGTCACCAGCACCCCCACGTCCTTTTCCACTGAGCAGCTTTCCAGCCACTCTGCCCAAGGTCTGTGGCACTGCTTGGGGTTCTGATCCAAGGACCTGTCCTTTGATCTTGCTGAACCTCATGCTGTTGGTCTTGGCCCATTGATCCAGTCTGTCCAGACCCCTGTACAGAGCCTTCCTACCCTCCCACAGATCAACACTCTCGCCCAATTTAGTGTCATCTGTCCAGATCATCAATTAACATATTAAACAGGACTGGATCCAGTACTGAGCCCTGAGGAACTCAACTTTTTACTGACAATCAGCTGGACTTAACTCCATTCACCACAACTCTTTGGGACTGGCCATCTAGCCAGGAGCATGGAAATTAACAGATGAATTTTTTTTAATGGAAAAGACAGGAAAACAGAGGTTCCCAAGTGGCTTTAAGACTACTTACGAGTACAGGAAACTATATTATACATTTATTGATTGTCCCACTCTATTCTGTGCTGGTGTGGCATCACCTCAAGTCCTGTGTGCAGTTTTGGGGACCACAATATCTCGAAAGATATAAAGCTACTGGAGAACATCCAAAGCAGGTCACAAAGATGGTGAAAGGCCTTGAGGGGAAGCCGTGTGAGGAGCAGCTGAGGTCACTTGGTCTGTTCAGCCTGGAGGAGACTGAGAGGAGACCTCACTGCAGTCTACAACTTCCTCACAAGGGGAAGAGCAGGGGAAGGCACTGATCTCTATGCTGACCAGTGACAGGACCCGAGGGAACGGCAGGAAGTTGTGTCAGGGTAGGTTTGAGTCGGCTATTAGGAAAACGTTCTTCCCCTGGAGGTTGGCTGGGCACTGGAACAGACTCCCCAGAGAAGTTGTCACAGCACCAGCCTGACAGAGCTCACGGAGTGTTTGGAAAATGCTCTCAGGCACATGGTATGACTTGCGGACATCCTGTGCATGGCAAAAAGTATTTTTTAATCTACGTATATATGCACACTAAATACACGCCCCGTGGCACAGGGAGAAGAAAGCAAGCCTGCATCCTCCCCCCTCCCCGCCCCTCTCAAGCTGCATGTTACAAAGGCTTACAAGCACGAGGAGCAGCGTTGCCACTTCCTGCTGAATTTGCAGGGCACTTTACAGCCTGGAGCAGGCAGCACCAAAACCAGCAGGCACCCCGCCGTGACCCGCATTCCCGCAGGAACGGCGCGCGGCTGTGCCCCGGCACGCCGGGAGGGGGCACAGGAGCACAGCCGCGGCGCGCCCGGCACAGCACGCTCGCTTACCGCCTGCCGGTGGCGGCTGAGCCACCTTCACCACCACGCCTCGTAGAAGTAAAACAAAAAAATTCTGACTATTCCCATCAGGCCAAAATCTTATTTCAAAACTTTCCTTTCATAGTAAAGATGACAGAAAACGTAATGTTAAAACAAATTTGTAAGGTGCTTTTTTTGTTTTCCTTCTTTCATCTCAATATGCTATCATCAAACAGGGGTTGGGTTGTTTTATTTTTGTTTGGTTTTTCATTGATTCCAGTTTTATCAAGTGCCTTTTCATCATATTTATTTCAAAAAAATAATTTTACTGTTTAAACAAAGGAGATAAACGTACTCCCCATGTAGTTTCACATTTTGGAAAAAAAGAGAAACATCAGGTACTCCAAAGATAAATCATGCACTAATGTGGACAGAGACACAAAGACACTATGAAAACAGGTACCTGAAAATTAGCAATGCTACATTTTAGCACTTAACAATAACAAGCATAGTTATTGTAACATTTTCAGAGTGAAGCTTTTTCTTCCAAACTGCTTTTCACCTGAACTTAAGCAGTTTACACTTTTCTGAAAGTACCACGAGGTCCTTTAAGGCCCTGATTTTGCTGACATAAAAGAGTAATTTCTCATTACACTGGAAAAGTAAACAACACACACACACACACAGGGATTTTCTAAAATTAATTCACTTGTATTTCACAGTGCTTGTGATCTCTGCCAGTAAGAACAATAGTTACTCAATTTAATTGAGTATACAGAAATTACTAGGTGCCTTTTTAAAACAGTGATGCTTATTGAACAAACAAATCTTTTTATCAGGAGATTCACATTCTTATTCTCTCTCTAACTATTGTGGAAGGGGTTACTAGAAAAGCAGTCACCTGAATAGTTTGGTGCTACCAGGAGCAGGTCATCATTTACCATGGTCAGAGGCAGGGATGGGGCAAAAAGCAGTATTCATGCAGCCGAGTGTAACAAGTTCCAAACACTAGAAGCCAGCTTCAATTTACCACCCCCATACGTTATGCCACTTAAGAGTACACACGCAAAACTTTTCTGAGATGAGTGGAAGGCATGCCAGGAGTAATTTGAACTTGTTACAGCTGAATTCTACTGCACTTAGATGCATACATATGCATCATCAAAAAACAGTATAATATCCCATTACAAATGAAACAAAAGCCTGTTCAAGATAAAGAGAGTAAAAAGAAAAAGAAACTGATTGTATTCAAAACACAGCTGCAAGATACTCAGGTCTTACCTACTGACAACCTAAAGCTCAAAAATTCAGCTTAGATCTACTCCCGGAGCAAGTTCTCTTCTCTATCTTTTGCTCAACAACAGTTCTGTCATTGGCCTGGAAAAATTGTTCCAGTGGTCCCCCAACAGGAAGCAATCAATGCTTCAAAACTTGTGAGGGAACACCTTCAACTGAAACAGAAAACTGCCATTTGGGGAAAAAACAAAACAGATCCTATTTCTCTGTTCCCCTCACCTGCCTCCTCTCCAATTAAGTTATTTTAATTTTTAGAAAAGAGTTTCTGCCTCTTGAGAAATAACACTCTAGCAACTAACTTCTTTTTCATCAAAGATTTCTTCCTTTTCACATATTGCTTCACAGAGGATAGCTAGAAGCTGTTTTTCCAAGTGTTCCAGGACATACGGCGCTAGTTTGGAGAAGAAGCTTTGGAAATGACAATTTACTCCCCCCATAGGTGTTGAAGGGGCTCTACAGAAAACAAACCTCACCTCCTGAGGCACAGCATGTGCCCAGTCTTGCAGTAAAGTAGATTTCTCCATCACCCCTTTTCTAAAAACTCAGCAAGACTTGAGGAGATAAAACCTGGAAGCCAAGTGATTTCAGCTGAAGATGAAAATTAATTGAGGTAAAATGCTGACAGATCAATTATGCTCGAATGTTGGACATGTGTATACACACTGGAAAGTGGAAAGTTTATTTGCTATTTCTTGAGTGTTTTTCCTAGACTTCCACCCTGTCACACAGATTATGGTGCAAGGAAGGTTTTTTTGTACACATTACAAGAAGGTAACTACTGAAGGGACATTGAACTTCCAGTTCAACTGATCAACATTGGCTTTAAAAGCTATCTCTGACTTAGCCACTCCCATTCACCTTAATTGTAAACCTTAACACATTTCTTTACAGTCACACTGTTTCTGAACCTTCTGCTCCTTGGGATACCGACACAAATGAAGTCTGAGAATCAGTGCTACAGCAGATTGTGCACAAGCTGGGTTCAAGGGGACTTGAACTTGCCTTGGCATAGTAAAAAAAGAATTTTAAAGTTTGTTCTGGTGTGCTTGCAGTATAACGATTTGATGGTGAGGTAAATTACACTCAGTAGGTGTACATATTTAATTTTATTAAGCTAGATTTCATTAAGAAAAAAAGTAAGTTAATCGTGAAATAAAGTAAGTGCAGCCACCATTCTTGAAGTGCCTCACTTTATGAATTATTTATTCTCTGCAGCTAAAACATAACTTTTACTCTTGTGGCATCTTGAAATTAAAAAAAAAAGAAATTAAAAAACCCCACTGAAGCACCATATGCATTACATGGTTCAAAGTTCTAATTATAATTTTATTCAACTTCAGCAGTACACTTTGTACCGATACTGTTTTTGAATGCTTTGTCTTCCTGCATCCATATTCAAATAGCAAATCAAGCAGTAGAAGGGACCAACTCTAGCATCAAGAGACTGCTATTACCTTGGTTATTTAACACCTGCAACCCTGAAATCTGAGAAAAACAAGCTGGGTACCTGTCTACTACTTCCTGCAACTGGTTTTTAAAAGGCCAATTCATTACTGGGATACAATCCAATCAGGCCAGCATTTATATTTAATCATCCAGTCATAATGCAAAACAATTCAAACAATGGAACAATTGTTAGTTTCCAAGCTTCATCCCAAACCAGATTTTCTCTCCCTGTTAAGGTTTCTAGTAGCCTTTGTTCTCACTCTATTAATAGAAGAACGATATGCCGTATTCTTGGAAGCATTTACTCTTAGTCAAGCATTCCTGTGTGTATGTGTGTAAGTATGTAATCTTACTACACCCTGTCACATTAGCTTTATTTTCTTGGCTGAAGGAAATAAACCTGAATACAGCTCTGTGTAATGCATAAAATTTAATGGTACATTTGATCATATCTAAGCCTAAAACCCCATAAAATTCACACTATAAAATGCATTTCATACATCTACCAATGCCATATCACAAACCTCACAGAACACAAACATCAAACTGAAGGTCACATTGACCAAAAGACATCAAAACTCTATAAAATCAAGCTGTTTTGAGCTTGAAGTCATACATTCAGCATCATTCATATACAAGCCACATTAAACAGCTCGATTTATTAGCCAACTTTTCACTGGTTTTCAGTCACACTACTCGTATCTCTCTGCATTCCTTTCCTTCTACCACCATACTCCTGCCTTCAAGGTCTTAAGCAACTCACCTCTCCCTCTCAAGATGTCTCAACAGTCTACTCAGTCATGCCAGGCAGCATTGCTGAAGTTCACTCCTAAACTTTAACATGTCTTGCAAGCAGCTAAATGAAAACAAAATCTGTTGCAAAAGGGAGTTTGGCAATTTTTCTGTCATCCAGACAGTGGGACGCACAGATGCAAAAGCAGATCTGGGGATTACATTTGAAGGTTTTAGGTCTGTAAGTCTTATATTGATACTCCTCAATTTGTATTGTACTCCTCAGTGTATTTGGAAGAAGGGGAAACAAATTATCACCCAACCCCTCCCAAGACCTTAAATATCGTGAGACAATGGATTAAGCCACTTGCACCTGCTTCAATAAAACACATTCAGAATCCCCTTACTCATAGCGAAGTTTCCTCCTCAAAGCCTCCAAAAGAGTCTAATTATTTTTTCAAACAACAAAATCAGTCATATAGACACAGCTCTGAATTTTTCTGGGACAATGTCACCAGTAACATATCATCCAAAATAAACACTAAAATTCACCCATACCTGGTAACACTGATAAAACACTCTGAGGCAAGAAAACAACAGAAGGGCAGATGAGAATGGCAAAATTCAAGTGTTTTCCATTCCTTTCCTTCAATCCTTTAGCAAGGCTGGATGTGAACTCAAAGGATACCATGCAGTTATGCACATGGTATGCATGACTTTGCTAACATCTGAACACATTGTTATAAAGAACTTAACACTTATGCTGCCAGCTTATGTAGAAACTATTCCTACCAACAGTGTTAATGACAGCAGTCAACAAACAAGCAGTAAACCAACACGAGGGGCAAAGGGGTGAAGTCAGCTGCCCCCTTTCTTTCGTATCAAGACAGTAACTTTCATGTGTCTGGTTCATTCCTTTAGCACTAATCTGAGTTTGTCTGCAGCCAAACAGCAGCAATTCTTGCTTCACTTGAAAGGATGCCAGCAGAACTATTTAAAACTAGAGCCCTTGATGCAATATTTCCACCGAATCAACACTTCACATGCATGTAACATCAATGTAAGTAACTTCAGGCATCACTCCAACCATTAAATGAAACCAAACTGACACAACCTTATGAAACAAGGCTACTTCCACTGAACTGCAAACTGAGTACACAAAGAATAAGCTAACCAGAACAAGCTCAGCAAGTAGCAGAAAAAAATTTATTCCTCCTTTTGCAACATTCGTAAACCACATGAGGCTTTGAAAAGAACTAAGAAAGAAAAACAAGAGAATCCTTTTGCATATGTGGCTGAAGGGAAACTAAACAGCTCAGAATCATCAAGGTTTAGAAATGTTTCCATTAAAATACCACCCAGAGCAAATCTCATCTTGGTAGCAACCAAAAGTTCATTCTCAACTGAGATTTGGAACAGAAATCCTCTTCTTGTGGTCTGAGCCACATGAAAGAGCATTATACACTTCAAGAACCTTCTGACACACAAAGCAGAAGCAAACTATGATATAGTGTTGCTTTTTTCCCAGCTGAAAGAAAACGAAGTTATGTACCCGCCTGTAGATGAACAAGCTAAAAAAAAATCTAAGAACAATTTAATCCTTTTTTCCAATTATTGTGATCCTAGAATTTCAGTCCATTCTTACTGCTGCAGAAGACATTAGGAACTCATCTACTGGCTTCTACAACATAAAGCAGGAAAAGAAAGCTTGGAAAAGGAGTGGAAAGTAAGGTCAAATTATAAAAACAGGGGAGAGAAGTTAATGGATGAAATTTAACTAATTAAGTTCTGTAGTTCACCACCATAGCAACATTAAATAGACATCGTAATACCCTGTCAAACAAAAAGTTTTTCAGAAAATGACAGAACATATTTAAGACATCCACATATGTCAGAAGTAGATTATAAATATTTCACATATGCTAAAGGGACAGCAAAGAGGGATATATCAACAGTACTCTGGTACAGGGGGTCTCATATTCTACCAGTAGCTTGCCAAGTGTCTCTGAGGTACAAGACTCCTCACCTTCCACCGTCTTAACCTGTCCTTAAATCTTTGAGGTGCACCAGGCACTGCACACAAACGGCCAGGAAAGAATTATAGCCAAACAGGAGCTCAGTGCACAGCAGCTATTGGAAATGTCAGTAGGCATCCGCCTGCAATCAACACTATGTCTTTAGAAGTCTGGTGCAGGGATTTTTTGCCCTAATGTAACACATCATATAGAGGTAAGGCACACACAAGTATTTGTCAACAGCTAGCAACTGAAAGGGAGTTCCTCCCAAAGTACCGAGTCAGAAACAACATCCCCACTGTAAGACTTTTAGGAAACAAAGTGGTAGAAAACAAAAATTTACAGCCAAACTATAATAATTACTTAGCCCAAAGACAAAACAATACAAGTACAGCTCCATACAGAAAAAAGGAGTTCTTATGCATCATCTAAAGAGCATGCACACACATGCTACCAATTAACTATGCTACTGTCACTTCAATTGCTTTAATAATGTATCAACTCTATGAACAGAATAACCAAAACCACTGACCACTTTTTATTTCTGGAATAAGAATTACTTAGGGAAACAAATAAATAAAAAATGTAAGTTATTTTTCATCATGATCTTCAACTCTTCAAAAAGCTTCTGAAATACTGGTCGGACAGAAGAATCCTCAGCCATGGCCATTAAAAGAAACCCACATTATCCACTAGATTTTTGCAAGTGCTGGAACATAGAAAGAAGAGCAATCAGTGCCAAGCGCTGATCCTGGCAGCAAGCTGCTCAGTTCAATCAAAGGCCAACAATTTGCCTCTCAGAGCTTTGTTTGTGGAGCCCAGAAAGACAGTCTAGCTGGATATCCCACATTATCTCTGTAAAGTTCATACTGACTAAGAGTCAAAAGGAGTGAGCATTCAGAATGCTCTCTCATCGCAGAATAGGCACATATATGGAAGCAAAAGATAGGGCAGGCCAAGTATATGCATATTATTAAGTAATAAATAAATGAATAATGCATAGGTGTATTATTTCTTGTAGTTGTATTTGGATGCTGTAGATCAGAGATGGTTTCTTTCCAAGGTTTTTTTTTTCCTTGTACTGTGTTTTTTTAACAAAAACCATCCGAAACTAAGTTACAAAACACTCATGCAGTATTGTTTATCAGATCTAGAAACTCCAGTGGCAGAATACACAAAAAGATATTGCTCTCTTATTACTTAACAGGGCACAACACAAGACACAAACACCTGGAAAGCTGCTCATTATCTGCCTGTTTAGTTAACTGCTGTAAATGCAGGCCTTGAAGGAGCATTTTCTTCTTTACCGTATTTTGAAGATGCTGGATAGAGATGCCTGACGAGTTCATGAAGGCATCTCTCCCACTATTTAGTAAGTTAGATGATGCTTTATTCTCACAAAGCATTGAGAATAATTGCATTTACATACTGTTTTCCACTGTACACTCCAGTTAGGATGCATTCAGGAGTATAATTCTGCCTTAAGGCTGGTATTTGCAGTGTGTGTCTCTCCTATCAGCACAGATCACAAAGAATTCTTGGAGAGTTCTTCATTTTCATGGTAAGAAATACATTCCAAATATGGATTTAAAAAATGAAGTGATTTTAAGTTCATTTGCAATTTTAACAGCCATGAATCACAGTCAGAATTCCTAGTACTGTTATAAATTTTATATTTGCACAGCTTCATTAGAAAAAATAAAGAGGAAGTTAGAACTCATAGCTGTAGTATCTCTCCACAATATTTTTCTCTCTTTTTCTACAAAATAATGAGCAACCTGATGTCCTTATAAAAGAAACGGATTTGTGGCCTTATTAGTAACTGTGTTATAAGGAATATAAGCATTGCAGTACACTGACAATGTCTCCCTACTTGAGTTCAGTCCACGTAAGAAACATGAGATTTCTCACAGTCTCACACTATAGGCAGAGGGAAAGATCAGCCAAAGCTCCCATTTTTCTGACAGAGAAGCTGGCACTGAATTCATAGCCAACACAACCTACTTCCATACTACATGGACTCACAGCTGTGAAACAAGAAGAAGCTTTAACCAAACCAATTAATTCTTGTTTCTTTACATGAAGGGCAGTCCCTAAAATGGTTTGAAGAAACACCACACACTCAGCTGAGACCTGACAACCTACACTTTTTATCAAGCAAACAGAAGCATTGCCATCAACTTCAAAAGGATTCCACTAATATTGATAAAAGCAGGCAGAAAAAATGTTGCTATTTAAGACAAATGGAAGGACACAGTCTGGCAGTACAACATTTGCTGGAATGCACTTATTCCTTATTTCAGGAATCATTCCATAATGACTATAATTTTGTTTAAATGAAGTATTTAAACTATAGCCATATCAAGTGCACATCTGTAAATACTGCCTTTGTAACTCCTGTAGCTCAAACACGCATGAGTCAGACTTTCCATCCATCTCAGGAAAACGCTCATAAGCCTCATCTCCAAGAGACCCCTTCCTGCAAGGCAAGTTATCAGCACATTATTACGGCTGTTTCTCTCACCAGAGCCATCAGCAAATGATTACACCTACTTAACAAATGTACTGCAGCAACAGTGTCATATACGCTGGGATCTGTGTCAAAGAGCTTACAAGATGGATTAAGAAGAGATGAACACTCAAATACAGGTGAGGATGAAAGTAACAGAACAAGAACGGTGGAGTAAGTTACCCAGATCAACTGCACAACCTCTGTGGTGAAAAAAACCCTAACCAAACAAAACCAACAACAAACAAAAACCAGACCATCCAACCCAAACACACAGAATCTGGAAATAATAATATAAAATAATCACCCGGTAGTTCATCAATGGCCAGTAAATACCACTAATATATGCAATATGGGACACTATCTAATACAAACAGATTTCATACACTACAAAGACACTTAAGAATACTGATTGTTCTACAAGCCACAAAACAAAGCATGAGGCGTAACTAAGTGTTTATGGCTTCCATCCACAGTTTAGCGGGGGTGGGGGAAGTGACTACAGACAAATTCAGTTTTCTGCATGCCGGCAAGCAAACCACACCACCCCTCCACTCCTGACAGATGCTGCCTACTACTCCATAGCCACTGCAGTTCAGCAACTGACAGTCTGAAAAAAAATAAAAGCCGAGACCAGTGAGAGGGGGAGGAGGGTTCTCTTCATCAAAATTGTGAGTTTGTTCCCTACCACAGACTCTCGGGTTATTTTCGGTTATAACACTGACCTGCACCCTGAGCCCAACCAGTATTTAAAATACAAAACTACGCGTCGCCTTTGGGCGCCGCAGGAACCGGCCAAAGCTGCGGAGGACAGGCTGCCTCCCCGCTCCCATTTAACTGGAAAAAACGCGGTATTCCCACCGCCCTCGGCTCTAGCACTGTCTCCGGCAGCCTGCGCCGGCGGGAAGCGCGGAGTAAGCTCGCAGCCCGCACTGAGCGGGTCCTCCCCCCTCACACGCGCGGTTCGCCGCCCGCAGGGTCCCGGCGCGGCTCGGCCGTGCCGCCGCGGCCGCAGGTGACTCCCGCGGGTCAGAAACACACCTGTGCGCCACAGGCGCGCCCCCGCCCGCCGCCTGTCCCTCCCGTCGGGGCCCACGGCCGGGGTAGGGGTGCCGGGGGGGAAGCCGGGCAGCAGGAGGAGCGCGGTGGGTGACGGGGGTGCTACCGACCTGCTCCGCCCCCGCCGCGGGCTCCCGCGGGCCGCTCCCGGCGGAGCCCTGTGTCGCTCCCATAGTAACATCGCCGGGCCCGCCGCCCGCGGCCCCGGGGGCTGGCGGTCAGTCCCGGCAGCCTCGGGAATGCTTCTCCCGCCTCCGCCCCGCGAGGGAACCGGCCGGGCCGCCGGCGAGGGGCTGCGGCGGAGCCCCGCGGGGGCGGCCCGAGCCCGGCAGGACAAAGCCGGCTCTGAGCAGCCCTCCACAGAGAGACTTTGTCCTGCCGGGGCCCGGCCGCCCCCGCCGCCAGCCAATCGTGCCTGCAAACGCCCCGGGGAGGCGAAGAAACACTTCCATTCTCCCTGGGAAGAAAAGAATTGTTATTCCCCATTTACAAAAATATTTCTTGTGTTCCTGCCCTTGGCAGCGGCCAGTGGCTGACGCCTGTCACAGGCTAAACAGGAGCGGTGCGGCCTGTGGCCCAAGCCCGGGCAGCGTTTAAGACATGAGGCTTTCGGACAGCATCCACAGCCCTGTTCTGTCAAACAGACGTGCACCAGTCATGTTCACCTTTTCTGTCAGTGTGTTTTAAGGAGGACGTGGATGTGAAAGCCCCCGCACAGCTGACGGACTCCTCACGTCCACAGCCTCGGTCAAATTTCCTTCCCACCACCTAACAGCCTTCCACATCAGTCTTGAAAGTCCACACTGCTGCTAATAATTCGGAGGCCAAATTGCTTGCTTTGGGGGCTGTAATTACATATTCTAAAAAAAGCACATTATTGAGTTAACTATTCTGAAGAGCTTGCAGAAATGAGTGGCCACTAAAAGCACTAAGGAAGAGAAGAAGGGCAGAAATTCAACCACATTATATTCAGAAATAAAGACTTCTTTCCCAAGTGCTGCTGTCTTCCTGGATTTATGCTATTTTGGGTAGATGAGGCAATACTTGAATCAACTCTTGGAAGGAAGAAACTAAGAATGAGAACCAACTGTAAAGGAAGAACTTTCTTAAACCAATGTTATAAAAAAACCCCCAAACCAACAGCCTGTTACTTTGTATAGCCTACCCTCAAATTTGAAGAGAAAAAGCCAAAAAAAATGCCAAAGCATGAACTTTGCTCTTCTTTCATCTTGTTCGTCCTCTCAGTTTTACAAGTGAGTGATATCATACAACTTTTTGCAACGCTAGCAGTCTGGTACATGGCCAAAGTCAGGACCACTTGGAAAAATGAAGCACAGGGGGCCAGGTTCTTCACACAAATGGGATCCTGTGATAGCTTCTGGCACCAAGAATTTGTCCATGACATACAGCATGGCAAGGCAAAACAGCTGTCACTCTCCACACCAGTGCATACCTCTGCAAACTGGAGGCAACTTTCCAAAAAGCACTGTCTGGCAACGTCAGTGTAGAATGTTACATCACAGCTGAGATGTGGCAGAGAAATCCACTGTCCAGTACTTGTTGAAATGACATGAGACAATGAAAACAACATGATTTTGCTGCAGACAACTACATAGGTTTTCATGGAAGAAAAACATTTGTTTTAAGCTGGATGGCAATACACTTTTTGAAAAGAAGTGATTGTCAGACATGAGGTGGAAAAGGGAAAGGAGAAGGCACCTGATCTCTGTGACTGCAGTCTCTAAACACACATACCAAGTGCATGGCAGCATAAGGTAGAGCACCAGCCTCCTGAAGCTGCTTCCTTCCACACAGGCTCTGGCAAAAGACGAAGACCTACCTCTTGATTCCCCCATGAGACACAGCTTCTTGGGAAGTGCAGGCAGTGCCAGTCAAAAAAATCTAAGGGTCTGCCTATCCTGTCCAAGGCCAAGAAGGATTATTTGTGGTTCCAGAAAAAAGCTGTGGCTTGACCTAAAGCCTCCTTTTGACATGTTCTGTGACTTCATCAAAGCCACAAGCTGTTATCACCAATAGAGGCTATACTTCCATGAGCTGTAGGGCAGCAACCAGGGTTAACACACTAAGCTAGCCTGAGGTAAGCGTAACACAGATGCAGGAACTGACCACAGTTTCGCAAGCAAGATGGGCTGGTTTTCAATCCCTCACCACAAAACACCATCTGGGAAGGGCCTATCAGTTTGTCTGCATTTAGTTTCCTGCAATAACAGATGGAAAATAATCCATGTGGGCTTATGGAAATATTTCCCATGTTTGTCCATAAAATTTCTCACTGGTAAGAGTAGAGTATACATGTCCTTTCCCGCTTCCTTATTTTTTTTTTCAAACTAAACAGCTACTCTGCTACAATGGGCATATAAATCACCCCATACCAGCCTGCAAATGTGAGCACTAAGTGGCCTCTAGCGCTAATGCTCACTCTAGAGCTTGACCAAATGCCCAGATGCTCATAGTGATAGCATAGATTGATGTAAGAAATAGTGTAGTAACAACTGACAGGTTTCTTATCCTGCAATTCAACCACCGTGAATAAGCTTTCAGGCCTGCTCTTTGCCCAGGATGTCCCCCCAGGATGGACATGCAGGTAGGCCTTATGAAAGGAAGATGTTGTCAGCTAAACAACAAACAAAAGGATACGAGATACCAACGTAAACAGTGATGAGTTTCCCTTTTAAGCAAAACAAAACCAACCCCCTACCCTGCAGCTCAAAGAAGCACATAGTTTACAATTAGATATAACCCCTCCTTCTGTCTCATCTTCTCTAAACACCACAAGACCGCCCCAGTCTATACCTATAAGCTAGCCAAAACTCACCTGGGACAGCAAAACAACCGGAAGAGGGGCAGGAGCCCCAGCCAAATGATCTGATGTGCCTGTGCAGGCCCCTGAGTTCCCTGGGTGTCTGGAGGCATGGCTACATGCACATTTCACTCATTGGGCTCCCTTTGAAAGGGGAGGTGCAGGCCCAGTTGTAGTCAGTCCTGCAAGGGATACTGCATCATGAAGAGTAAAGGCTGGGTACCAGCACCATGTCAAAATTATATGAACTCAGCTACAAATTTGCAGGTCTGTTCTCTGCAGTATTTAGGACCCACTATTGTGTGGTAACTGTACAAAGCAGCATCATCTGCAGGGAATTTCATGAAATGTTATGTAGGCGTACAGAAATTTAAAAATTAACTTCAGTGGAAAGATTATTGGTATTAACTTTAAGAAAAACATGCAAATAACTTATAGTGAACACATTTCTCATTGAGATTTTCGGTTTAAGTAATCAAGGGAGACATTGTTTGCCTACAATCACATTGAATCTATGGTCTGTGTAGCACTAGTTTAGAGAGATCACTTGCTGTAGCCTGAGTCATGCAAAACCTAGGACGTACTCCATAAATTATCTAATGCTACTGTGAATGAAGCAGTTGTGCCACTTCCAGCATCCACAAAGGGAACACCCACTACACTACGGGATGCAAATTTAAAAGAAGCAGCTGCCTCTCACAGTTACACCAGCCACCGAAGTGAGAGTATTCTGCAACCATGTTGTGATTCAGGTTCTCTCCAACTCCTCTCCGCCATCAAGCCTCTAACCTGTCCCTCTGACAATCAATTATTTTTCTGCTACCTTAAATGTTAAAGTTCAACGCTTGGCAGTGCTGCTAGACAGCATGGCAAGCAGGCAACCTCCTAAAAGAGCTGGGAACTGATTTCAGAAAAAGATACTTGGAATGTGGGGTGCTAGTCCAGTTTTTTAACTATGTGAACAGAGATCTCAGTTTTGCTCTTGTTTTTGAGCAAGTGTTCATGATCCTGGCATGGGAGACACTGTAGAAGTTTCTAAAAATACCATGTTGTCAAACAGCCTTTCCTCCTTCCCTTCCAGGCAATCTCTTTAGACTGCCATTTGTCATCAGCCTGCAAAATCACACAAATCAGTCAGCCCAGTCCTGCTTAAATGATTCATAAATCCAATTACGTCCGCTTCTTTATATAGTAAGCTGGCCCCTAACAGATCCAACCTTCAGGATTAGAGGATGTGTAGGTAGTTGACCTCTGACTCTCGAACTGCTCAGGAGCTACATACATATGGTTCAAACATGCATCTCTACACCGGGGTTGTCACATGTATGGCACAGTAATCTTAATCTCTGTCTTGCGGGGACTGGAGAAGAGACACCTTGGATACTATCCTAGCACTTGCTACCGTGTGTAGAAATGAGTCCAACAGGTTCACCAAGATAGTGGGGGCTGAAGTACTGGCCCTGCAATAGGAGGCTGTGGCAGCTGGCTTTGTTTAGCTTAGAGGAAGGATGGCTTCATGACACTCAGCAGCAGCCCACTGGTGCTGACAGGAAGAGATTGAAGAAATGAGGCCAGGTTCTCAGCAGTTGTGCGACGTGGATAAGACAATGGGCCAAAGTTCAAACAAGACAGGTTTGGATGTACATAAGGAGAAAAAAATTTCCCCATGAGGACAGACAAATCATGGACCCACTGCAGAGAAGTTGTATGGTCTCTGTCCTTGGAGGTTTTCAAACTCAACTGGGTAAAGCCCTAAGCAACTTCTTCTGATCTCACAGACAACCCTGTTTTGGGCAAGAGGTCGCCCTAGAAACCTCCTGAGGTCCCTTTCCACCTGAATTATCCTATCATTCTGGAGTTACTGCATGACTCAAGTGCCAGCTTAAAGCAGAATGATGCAATTATTATCCTGCCCTTTGTCTCCACTTCCAAAGTACAGCTTGTGATTATGCAACATAAAGATTTTGGCATGCAGCTGCAGAGTCTGGTTTGTTGGCTTCCCTGATCTAGTGTAAGGATGAACAGCTATACACACTTTCCAAGTCTCAAAGCAGCAATACTAAGGCTGTTATTTTAGAAAGCATAGGTGTCCCAGGAAGAAACACAGAGCCCAACATAAACAACATCCCACACTTTGTACATGTTTTTTATGGGGTAATCAACAGTGTAGAATCCTCTGTCACTTATGAGGCCACCTATTTTGATGTTCTCAAGAGCAGAATATTTTAAATTTTTTAAACCTGAATTCAATTTCAAGTTCACAAAAAATTTGAAACACTATTACATGCGGAACAATTAGGAACAGGAGTAGACATTAACAGTATGAAAGACATTTATATATATATATATATATGTTTATAGTGTAATATAATATATATTATCCTCAATGTTTTGGACAGTCGTCAGTTCTACTAGATTTCACACATTACAAGTTTGTTCTACTTTAAACCAGAAGACTGCTTGTTTTGTTTGTTGCTACTTTCTTTTTGGAAAGAATATGCCAATTAGAAAATACGGATGTATAGCATATTTGAAGGATAGATAAAACAGCATGAGAATATGCAGAGTTGTGTGATAACAGTTAATACAAATTATAATTGAGAGAAAAGAAATACAGTCTATTTGTTCTAAACACATTTTCATCTGAGCAATGTTTTAAATTACATTGCAGTTCCTTAAAAATTACACTAGTAATGCAAGCAAATGAAATAGTTTGACCTACTGCTGGAGAGTGAAACGGCGTCTTAACAGTGACTCTGCTTGAACACAAACACATACACCACCCCATCCCCTCCTCTACAGACTGTGCAAATGTAAAGACCTTCCCTTGGCATAAGCACTTCGACCTGTACTACTTTAAGAAGATACAAAACCTAGTACCGTTATTCTAAAGAATGAAATAACAATGTCGTTTAAACAAATCCAAACCACACAAGCGTGTACTATTTTTCTCCCCAAACACCATGCAAAAGTGTGTATCAACACTTGAAAGGAAATCTCTTCCCCAACCCCAACTTGTTCATTTTAAACAGCCAGCACATTCTGTTTGAACATTCATTTTGCTTACATCTCATTTCCTTCCTCTCTTCTCCCTGCTTCTTGATTACTCCTGGCAGGGCTGTGAAACAATCCTCTGCTTTTAGCTGTTTATCTGCCTTTGCCCACTAGAAGCCAAGCCCTCCAACATCAAAAACTTTACCATGGTAATCAACTGTTATGGCTCAAATTAATTAAGACAACACAATAAAGAAAACAAAGATCCCATTCTCATGGAGATCATTATGCTTATTAAAAACAAGCAAAAGAATATGCAGATTACACAGGACGTAACATACACAAAGATGTGTTACTGTTTTGCCTGGTGTAGGGGTTAATTTAAAAAACAAAGCTCCAGACAGCAGTTCTTCAGCCAAGTTAGTTCTTTAGAGCATGAAAACTATGCTTCAAAGCTCTGCCTCTCCCCATCCTATTTATACTGGCAAACCTCCTGCTGACGAACTTATTAAGAAACAAAGCAGTTCTGCAGCCCTATTCAGTAACAGCAAGGTCCCAGCTAGGGTACTAATGCACACTTTTGGGTGACGTTTTTCACAAATGACTGAAGTGAGCTGGCAAGGGTCCAAAAGAGAACAGCAAGAACAATCAGGGAGAAAGCAGATAGACACAGCCATACCAGTCATTCACTTGCCATTTCTACAACTCCTGGAAGCCCATAGACAAAGCAGCTCGATGCACCTTCTGAGCCATCTTGACCTTGCTGATAAATGGTTCTGGAGTTTCTTTTCCTAAGAGTTGAGCTTGCTACTATCCACATTGCCTGGTGTAAAGTTTGCATACCCTACCATTGAAAGTTTTTGTTTTGCGGAAAATGTCAGAGGGTGCTGGGGACCTCAGCTGAGACATTCCTGCCTAGCTACATTTCACTGATATTCTCAGATCAAATTTTCCCTCTCTCCCAGAAAATTAAACAGAGAAATAGCTTTGGTTAAGTATGTCACAAATTAGAAAGTCAGTCATGCACATTTCTAAGTAAATGACTAAAGCAGCAATAGCTATTCATCTCAAGAATGAAAGTTAAGTCAATTATAGTTTTGCAAAACATCAGCATAAAACCTTTTCCTCTCTTAAAATCATAATCTGTTAATGACTTACAAAAACAAGCCAAGAATGTTCGATTGACATATAAAACTAAGGATGCTTTTTATAGTCCTTCTGGAAGCATTTAAGAAAAGGTTTCAAAAGCAAGGTTAATATGCCAAAAGGATTATATTTACCTTAATGATGTACTGTAAGAAAATATGCAGCAAAACAACTCTCCCTGTGTGTGGCTATTCTGTTTCCCAGGACTGACTGAGTCACTAAGCAACTCCCATTAATATTACCCTTTGTGCTTAAAGTAATTTATTTATCCCCAAGTCCATACTAAATATTTATATTTGCCGAAGACATCATCATAGATTACATCCAGTCTTTACCAATGCTTAGCTAACAGATGAACTAGTACAGGCCTAGGCATTGTTATTCACGTAACTTCAGCAGAATATTGACTTCATTGCAGAAACCTCTCCTCTTCTGAAGGCCTGTTATACATCATCAAGTTTTCAGCAAATGTGCATGTAATCATTTTAAGTTTCTTTGGGAATTCAAAAGAACTAGTTCTAATTTCATGTAACTCTGTTAAGTACAAATTCTTGAAACCTTGTAAAAACATAGCTAAAAGAATATACATCTTAGCTAGCACATGACAAGAATACATCATTATAAACTAATGGCCAGATCTAACTGATGCAACTTGACTAGTACCTTGGGAGGAATGACGATTTTTGAGTGCTGTTGTCTGCTTGCTGTGCAATGCTTTGGGCTTGATGTACAGCTGTGCTCCCAGTCCCACTCACAAGGAGACGGCAGTGCAGTAGTTTGCTCCCTGAAAAATAAAGTTTCATTAAGTCATGTACAACCACAAAAGAGTGATTGTGAAGGCTGGAACACTGAAGTCCTAGAGATAAAGAGAATATAAAATATATTTCCCTGATTAGTTTGGCATGCTTTAGCTTCCCTGGCAATCAAGTGGAAATAGTGCTTGAAAAAAGCAGATACTCTTCAATATTTACACACAAGTCTGTATGCAAAGCAATCAATGCATTTTTGCCAGTGAAACAGGGTATTGACAGGAAGCATACTTATAGTTACTTTGTTGCACTGGTTCTCTCCATAAACCACCTGGCTTTTTGTTTCAATTTAGTTTTAGTCAGATTGTTTAGCTTGCACAAGACTGTACACAGGAAAGCTAGTAACAGCATTGTATCTTGAGCATAACCTCAGTAAGAACAATCGGATACACGAGCTCCGATGATATCAGATGGTAACTTAAGAACTTCAGTTGCCAAATGATAGAAAGAAAACAATTCCCAGTGTAATCTTCTGTCTCCCTTGCCCTGCTCAACAGGCTTTAGCTACCCCTCTTGGGCAAAGCAGCGTGTTAGCTTCCATTCAGCATCCCTCTCACAGGGCTCCCCCTCTCCCTGACCCCTTGTCTAGTCCTTGCTTACCCCTGACAGGAAAAGAGAAAATCAATGGTTTAACTAAGATGAAGAAGGAACTTCTGACAGAAATAGAAATGCAAGCCGGTGGTTAGGGTTTGTTGGTCAACTTTGGTTTGTTTTTTAAAAAAAAACAACATGTAACTCAGTAATTTTAATTCTTTTCTCGAAAACATCTTTCCAAAGTGTTCCATCTTCAAAGAAGAATATAGCCAGACTTCCCTAGAAAAGTGTATTAACCATACTTTTGGCAGGTTTGAGTTTGTTTGCTTGTTCCCTCCACCCCAGAATGTATAGATGTTTTTCCATTGTGGTTAATACTTCATTAGCTATTTCTAGATGGCTTGAGAGATGGAAGAAAGAGATACTGAAAGAATTCTGCAGAACTTCCCCAGCTGTCTACGAGTCTGGCTCAAGTTTTGATGTGTCTTGTGTGTGACACCCACTTCTTCCTGAGCACAAATATAATGAGGTCATAGGTTCAAAAAAGCAAAATTAAAACTTCTGAAATATTTTGTTTATCATGCAACATCATGCAACAATGCAAGCACTTGGCAGACATCACACCTTGAAACGAAAAGGTTATTTTCCCCTTTTTCCCCATGCTCTTCCAGCATAAAAGCATCTTTCTAAAAGTAAATTACTGTCTTTTAAATCAAGGCATGATTTCAGAATTTGCAGAACAAAAAGATGCTTAATATGAGTTTATGTGACCACCAAAGAGCAGCACAAGTTTTACTGTGCATTATGAAAAAACTTCAGCCTTATTGTTCCAGGCTGTGCACAAAATACTATTCTGGAGGCTACAGAAAAGTCACACAAGCAAGCTAAACATAACTACCACTGCTGCCATCATTTTTCCTTTGTCAAACTTTATAAAAATCAATCTGTCAGTCACAGAAATCACATCACTATTCCAAGCAAAGATGAAAGTAGAAAAACTTATCTTTGTAATGTCTTTGATACGAAAATATGGATGAATATCTTAGCAAAACAACTTATTTGCCTTTCCTGCTTTCTTTTGCACAGTAGTCTGGGTTTTTAAGCAGAATTCTTACAACTTTCAAACAATGGCTCTGGACCTAACATCACACTCTAGTGCTATTTTTTATTTTAAGAGATGTTTAAGAAAAAAAGGTGTTTAATTATGGACTTGAATTTGTGTAGTGAGGAGCTGACAAATTAGGACCTCTATACCTTATATTCAGTATTGGGTTTCGGAAGGTGTCTCATTATGTTACAAATTTTTTCTGTACACACACTTTTATGACACTTTTATTTTTTTTTACAAAGAATGTGACAGGGTCTATAAGTCGAGTGATAAGCTGATCTTAGCGAAGTGAGTTATTAATGTGTTTATTCCAGTCATATAGCATAAGCAGAATGCAGCTACAAAAAGAACAGTGCTTTTTTTGTCAACTCGGTTTTCTTTGTCACAATTGCTGGTTACCAACCTTTCATTCCCTGAAAGTTTTAATAAAAACATAAAAGGGATCCTTATTACAGTCCAATGACAACAGCGTTTCTGCTTTTCTGAAACTGTTGGAATGGCAAATCCAAGCATAATTCAAATACATCTTAACCAGCTTGAAATTCCAAGTGCGTATAACAATTACATTAACTAAACCTCTCCCTGAAAGTAGGGAGATGTCCAAATAAGAATGCTGGAAATAAAAAAAAAATATTAACAGTGTATTTTGTACTTTGATACTGACTAATACTCAGTAGCAGATGCAAGACAATCAGTCACAGTCAAAAAAGAAAGAGACATTACAGTTAATAAGTTTCATTTTTAGAGGGCTTGATTCAAGCTGTGACTCTGGCCAGACTAACCCACTTGAAAACGAAAAGGAATTCTACAAGAATATATCATTACTTTCCAACACAGTTTCTCAAAATAGCAGGAGAATCATGTACCATTTTATTGACATATAAAGAGCAGCTGGAAAAAATCAAAGATATTCGTAGGTTGATATTTTATATGGAACAATCAGAGGAAGTCACAGTCTAGGACACTCAGCTGTCCTGAGTCCAAATAGACTGTACTTACTGAGAATCCCTTTAAATGGGCAAGTTTTAAACAAAAATCCCTACAAGCACTCATAAACACAACACTGGAAACCTAGGACTAACTTGAAGAACACTTGTGTTAATGAAAAGGCACCCATTTCCATAAGAGTATTTTCTAGATTAGTTTTTGTGGTTCTCATAATAGATTAAAAAAAAAAAGCATATAGTCATATGGTACATAGTAGTTTATTTGCTTTTACTGTTGCTACCACCATTAAAGAAAGTGCTTTTGTGGAAAAATTACAGGATAAATCTGAATTCAGTCAAACAGCCACAATTATAATCCAAGTTTTTCTTTGAAGTCTTGCTTACATAGAACAGTTCCAAACCAATAGAAACATACTAATTGGTCTTGGACAAAAGCCTCTCATAGTTTGCACTCCTCTGCAATGTCTGAAACAAGGGGACAGCATTCTATTGTATTACAAAAATACAAGAGACCAGAAGGACTGTGAAGACACCCATCCATCCGTGCTACTCATACTGGGGCAGGTGGGAGAGAACGACAACCCCATTTTCCACACAACACATGTTTTTGGTGGAAACAGTTACATACAAGAAGGATTTTTCTGAAGCCTAATACTCAAGTTGTGTGGTACAAGAAAGTACTCTGGATTGTCTTTAACAAAAAACCAGAATAAACTTCTTGAAGGGAAACAGTATTCCTAAGTACGATGAACTCCTGCTTCTAAGCAGAGAAGTAAAGTTGCCTGCACAGAAAAAAGTGTTTTTCTTTTCTCATTTTAGAAAATCCTTCTCCTACAGATAAAAATTAAAATATGCTTATTTTTAAATGGGAGGAGGGGAAACACACACATACATCAGGTTAGTAGCAAGCAAAAACTACAAAATAGCCATTTCATTTTTCTTCTGATGAGTATACACGTGTTTATCCTTTCTGTTCTTCAGCAAACTTCTGATTTAGAAATAACACCTTCTCCTATTTATTCCTCTAGCCAAGGACAGGGAGTACAAAGAAATCTCTAATGAAACCACCAAGTTCAACCACAACTGCTTAAGATACAGAGTTTGGAAGGTACAAAAAAAGATTACCTCTTTTATGAATAACTCTCCCCCTTCTGATAACAAGTTTTAAAAATGCATAATTAAAGGTGAGCACAATTTTTCCCATAGTTACTCACTGATTGCTTTTAAACACTTACCCTGGATGTTGCCACAGATTTGCATGTCTACCCTCAGGAAGAAGTTCCCTCTTGTTAAGGGGAGTAATACCTATTGCTGCTTCTAAAATAGTTATGTATTTCTTGTACCGCATCCTGCCTTTCTCAAGAGTTCCACCACGCTAAGTTATCATCCAAACGCAGATGCTGCAACTGAAGTCATGCCTCTTCACTTATTTGAAATGCTGCTTTTTAAAACATGCTGCAAGTTTGAAGCATAAAAATAATGCTTTTTTCCCCTCTCCCAGGCTTGGATGGTCAGTAGAAGAGAGAGAGAAACCAAAGAAAAACTCCAAACAGATTCCCCAGAAACGTCATTGTTATGTAATTCGATCTTTGAATAAGACACTAATGAAAATGATTGAAGAGACAATCACGGTTCTAAGCCCGGCTGGATAATGCACACTCTCCAATTGACTAATCCTTTGCTAAATCTCTGCTGTCTATAATCTTTCAACTGCTAATGGAGCACTAGGTAACTTCTCTGTCAAATCCATCCAGGGCATAAAAGGGATCTGCACAGAATACTTGAGACCACTTTAGACAGTGACAGACAAAAATAGCTTTTGCCTTAACTTTTCTCACCAGAAAGCATCAGAAAGCTCTCTACATTTGAAGTGTCATGAGAGATTTATCTGATCTACTCAGAAAAGGCACGGAGAAAAACTTTCTTATGCAGCTTGTACAGAATTAAGAAAGCTAGAGACTCCCATTATGATACCTACCAGTCATTCAAATGTGCCTCACATGGTGCCAGAAGCCACATCCCATGTCAAAATTGTTCTAGCCATGAGGTAAGTAACTGTGTGTGCCAAAGACCTCAGGTATGAACTACAAAGGTGGAGACAGATGCACATGTTGAAAGAATAACAATGACATTTCGGAAACACTGCAGTGCTGTCAAATTGCAATATTCAAAGAGATGTACTTGATTGCAAAATTAATTAAGGAAATGTTGATGCAATGCTTCTTAGATAGTAAGAAATGAACGCTTATATATACACATAGTTACATCTATTATATAAGTATTATGCACTTACGCAGTAATAGAGATAAAAACATACATATGGATGTGACAGTTAAGACCGAGGCCTGGAAATGTGCATATTACTTTTTACCTAGTATTATTAGTCATGTGTGTATTTCTGTTGGGGGTGTATCATATTGCATGCTACTTATTTAGAAACCAAGAGGAAAGCAGCTAATTTTCATTTCTTGTGCTGTAAAATATTTAGCTTTTAAAAACAAGATTTTTATAATTATTTCCAGATCGTACATTACTTACAATACTGCATTAGCCATATTTGGTGTTTAACATTCAATCACATTTGTAGGTTATGTTAGCACATGCACACATTGAACTATCTCAAGTAATTACTAAACAGCAATCCATGTGACTATCTCAGAAGAGCAGAACAAAATCAAGCGTTTTTTAGATTCAGGAAATACCAATTGTCAGAGGAAAAAAAAAATTCACCTATATAGTTGCAGGCTGATAAGGAGTATGTAGTCTGAAATGTAGTGATGTGTCAAGTAAAATAATTAATATGTTGAAACCACATGAATTAATTAAGAAAAAATTACTTCTCCAGGTCTAGGAAAAAAAAAATCACTTAACTACAACTTTCAACATCTGTATACAAAGCATTAAGAAGCTTAGGAAAGCATAGTAGTACTAGAAGCCTGCAAGCACAGCTAACGTCATTAAGCCTGCATGCATCCTGACTTCTGACAGCTTTGGTAGCTCCATCGTAAAGGCAGTACTGAGAAGAAAAACACAAGACAAGAAGTGAGCAGTTTTCAACAATTCCAGTATTTAAGGATCTTCTGACTGTAGAAGTCCATGACAGTTCTATTTCACTCAGAAGCAGAATATTTTTCCCTCAAAGTTCGTTTCTTTAACAACTTCAGTATTATCACACTTTGTCCTATGAAGTTTTAATATTTCTTTCTGTCCAACCTCTCCCTTAACACTTTTTTAACTCTAAATTTTCGCCTTATAAATTTAAGAAATAATTCTTAAGAAACTTCCCCACAGTACTTTTCAAAGCTGGTCCTATGCAAAGCCTAAAAGGCATTAAGTGCAGCTCTGGTTCGTCTTTCGTCTCTTTGAGCAAAGCATATTAATTCTGACTAGGAAAGGGGCCCCATGACTAGTGTTGAACACAGAGAAGGCAAGCCCACACAATAAGCACGAGTTACTCCCAAGTACTGCCTTCTGGTAAATGGTGCGTGAAATCTCCAGGTATCTAGAAGGAGAAAGACTGATGCACAGTTTATCAACGTCTTTCAACTTTATTTGGAAACAGAAATTCAAAGCTGCTAGTACATGCATTGTTAGTGAAGGATCGCTTTTGTAGAGCAAACAAAACGTCTAAAACATACCTTCATCCATTGTTTCCTGCTAGGGAATTATCATCCACTCCCCTTTTTCTGTCTTTGTATTTTTTCAGGAAGAACAGAAACCAAGTTTTATTGAAAGAAAGCGCAATTTGAAAGAAAACAGTGCAATTTTCCTAGCTGGGAACACACAAGTGATGCCTCGGAAAGTACAATGTATTGCTGAGAACGGAGAAAGAATGATAGAACTTTTTTCTCCATTAAAGAAACATTTACAAGATCAAAGCAAAAGCTTCCTTTTGCTCTAATCCTCGACAGATGAAACCAGTCATACATTCTTAATTAGATGTCGAGCATGCTTCATGTAAACTGATGACAGAAGCATGATCACATCTTCAGTCACTTCAGACCCAACTAAAAGAGAGACAACCATTGCCCAATGCAGCCACAAATTACTTTCCATCTTGTGAACAAAACATTGTTCTTTCTCTTCTTCCAACAAAAATTCGTGTAATAGCTACAGATCAAAGAATCCTCTTATTAAGACAGCAAAGAAACAAGCATCTCTTCCTGCATGCTTTTGCTCAAGTGATAAGAATAACTGTGACAGTCAATTGTTAACTCTCAGAACACATATGTGTTTTGTTTGCACCACAACCAGCACATATGTAAAGCCTGATTTGTTAAAAAAAAAATCATAAGGTAGAGGAGCATCAAGGATCAGACTGGGAGTGTGGGAGGTAGGAATGAAAAGAGAGGAGAAGGACCTGGAAACTTCTTTCTCACAGCTTCACGGATTGCAGTTGCTTTTGACTGCTCCTTAGAGATCGTCCCTTCCCTGAACAGTCCATATGTTCCTGGAGATTCTCAGAATCAGCTTATACAAAGTTGTGCTAAGGAGGGTAGAGACACCAGTAGTCAAATCTGCTGGCTATTAAGCAGAGCTGGATGATGAAGCAGATGTTAGAATAGAGAGTGCAAGCCAGACTACAGACAGCCTTGCTGTTAAGAGTGACGTGCAGGAGAGATTTATGGGTTTTCTCTAAAGCCTTAAAAAAACCCGAACAAAAATTAATGAGGCAAAGCAAGTAACAAATAGCTTGAACCAATATGTGAAATCTTGGTTATGATGAGGCTGCATTGTTAAGCTCAGGCTCAGTTTCTCAATACAACGCTGATGTTAAAAAATTACCTTGGTACGATAGAATTATAACAACACAATGCTTTTGGGAGAAGTTTCATTGAGCCAGTCTTCGGAAAAAGCCACAGTGGCCCCATGTATCTGAACTCATGCCTAGGTCAATGAGAACATACCCACGTCTAACTAGACAGCCTACGCTTGACACTTCACATGCATATAAACCACATCCCAGATAATTGCACACCCTTAAGAAATAAGAAGAAATTTCTCAAAAGCAGTTCTGGATTGCTGGTACAAAACAAAAGCAGAGACAAAAGCATGAAAATGGAGGAGGCATCGGAAAAAAAAAATCCAGAACAAAAGGGCTTTATATTTTGCCTTTCACACTTCTGATTGACCCTGCTATTGTATCAGGCAGTGTTTTTGTCTGCCGTTTTCAAGTTATTCCTGTGAAAAGAGAGCACTAATGAGTTTCGTTTTCTTCCTAGATTAGCAGCCATAGTTATCTGAGGTTCCAACACTCAGACGCACAATGACAATGCTGACCTAAATTCAGGAAGACTTGGGTAGCTCATGTTTCCTAAAAACAAAGCCTGCAGCTGATGAATACACACCAGGGCAGATGCTATACCAGATATCAAACCAGAGCTCCCACAGCTCACTCTGTTATTACTAAGTTTGGATCATAAACATCCTAAATACATTCATAAATGAAAGGACCATTTTACACTGAACAGAAAGGAGTTGACACAGTCTGCGTTCTCATTTGAAACAGAAAGCTACAATATCCCCTAACGACATGCACTTTCAAGAGGCAATCTACTTTAAAAGAAAAACAAAACAAAAAAAATCCCGATGACAAGCCAACTAAAACCCAACCCAGACATTAATAGTTTGATGTATTAAATGACCTGAGTGTACATTGGTGCTGCATCAAGCTGTTTAATTACTATGCTGCAGTCAGTACCTGTTTAAATTATGTAATATTTACATAAAAAATAACCTCAGCTCTCCACAGCTGAATGCTGGCTCTGCCTGGTAAAAGAAAAAAACAACACAACCAAAACCAAAACCCAAAAAACACACAAAACAAAGCAAACTAACAACAACAAAAAAACCCCAACCCCCCAAAAATAACAACAAAAGAAACCCCAAACAAACCAAGCTAAACAAAAACCCCACAAATAATAAACAAACAACCCTCCCAAATCCCTAACAAAAATACCCACATAATTGCAGCAAGTTCTGAATCATAAATTACCTATTCAGAAAAAAAAAATTTCTTTCTGAAGTGGGACCAGGATAACCCAAGTACTGGTAAAAGGCGATTAAAGAGCAAAAGAAGGCACCAAAAACTCAGTGAACAAGCAGTAAGCAAAGTTTTCAAGGGAGCAGACATAGGGATCCAACATAGGGCTGTTCTTCCTGGGGAAGAGGATAGGTTTAGATAATTGAGAAAAGCACCTCTGGTTTAACAGCTCTATTTTGACTGTGTAGGTTCTCAATGAATTCAGAGGACTTGGTCATGGGACTGAGACAGAACCTTTGACTCTAGTGCTTGTATGCCAGCATAGTCATGCAAAACCAGTCACACCCACGTCAGTGCTCCAATCTTTGTAGGTAACACATCATTTGCAAACATTCTTCACTATGGCAAGACCCATATATTAGAAGACAAAATTATGTCCAATATACTTACTGCCCTATATACTTGTTTTACAAATAGATTGTCTCATTTTTGAGAAGTCTTCCAAACTTCACAGAAATCCGTTGCAATTTGGGATTAAGTTCCACAGCCTTTCTACAATTTATGCCAAGGATCAATTGTAAAATTTAATAAATTAATTTTTTCCCAGCAATTAGAGTTCTCATACCTATTTGAAAATAAACCAGACTTGAAAATCTCTAACCTCAAAAATCCGTAGCTGTTTTAACATGTGAGTGCTTTGTTCCTCCTGTCATTAGAATGACCTGTTTCAGGATTACTACAATAGGGTGAAACTGACACAGCCGCGGTATGACAAAAGTTACACTGTCCCTGAGTATGTAAGTACTGTTATTTCAACAATTAAAAGTGAACAGTCTTGTAACACGAGATTTCCTTTACCCTACAATGAAATTCTGGAGAAAAACAAGACTGGTGATTATTAAAACACACACACAAACGCTATCACCTAGATTTGCTCTGAGCTAAATGCAGCTTTGAAGTAGTGCTGGACTATTAGACCATTCCGCAATTGAGGATTACTATGGTCCAGGAACTTTCTAATGCTTTTAAGCATATAGGTTTTATAAAGGTACAGCACATCCCATTTTGTAAACCATGCCACTGCCTAAACATTGTTTTAATCACTGAGAAAGATTTCCTGGTTGTCCTTAGAGGACACTGAACCAGGAAAGGGGGGATTAAGCAATCATAAAAGTATCAGACACTTAATTACTTTGATGCTTCATTCTGAAGAGCTCTATTTAGATTATAGTTCATGCAAAGTATTGGGATCACCCCAACTCCACTACCTAATTCACAACACTCACCTTTAGTCTCACAAAAACCCAGTGCAGTGGCACTAAGCACCTCGGTAGCTACTGACAGTGATACAGGGCAGCCGCAAAACACAACTAGATGCAGTTTCTCCAGTCTACAGTGACATCCTTTTGTAAAGGGAAGAGGAGTCACTGCCGCTACTTGAAACCAATGTTTAGGGCCTAAGATGTTTGCATGTAACAGTACGGAAGCAATTATAACAGTAAACTCACCTAAAAGTCAAATACATGCAGAAAACTTCCTCAGAAGCCTGATGACAGCCTTCATAATCCTCATAATAACGTTATACTGAGTATAAATCTTACTGACCACGTCTAAGTGTCACACACGTGCTTACTAAATGCAAAATATTTCAAAGTCTCTTAAAGCAGACCGATGATCTCTCGATTAGTATTAATTCACACAAGCAAACTTCCTATGCCTTCCAGTACCTGATTATTGCCATGTCAGGACTTCATGGATTCTGACAAGAATCAGTATTTGAAAGAGCTGATAGTTAAAGCCTTAGACAACAAATGCTTCATAAATGAAAGAAGCAGTTTCATCAGTCATAGCACATACCAGTTTCTCTTTTATTTTCCCTGCACTATAGGTGAATCACAGTTCTCAACCTTCGAAATAAAACTTCGCAGAACAAAAGAAAAGGTAAATTACTTTGTTGCAAACGATGCGGCCTTGATAATTACATCCAAAGGTTAAGACAAAGCAGACCTTTGCAGCCTCTACTGGAGCACAACTGTGGGGCCTAGAGCCCTTGAGTGTCATTTTAGCTGTGGGAACCGACACAACTTCATAAGCAGAAGCTAGGGAGCAGATAATTCAGAGATTATCTCTGTTTCAAGTGAATAACTACTACAAAGCAACATTGGAAGCATGAAAGTTTCCTGATTGGTTATATGACTCTTACACAAGTACGTTCAAATATCATGTACTTTCTCATGCTGGAAGAAAATATCCAAACAGGTTTCAAGAACTAGGTAAATAAGGGTAAGTTGCTTTTCTACTAAAGCAAGTGCATGCCACTGGTAGATCAACCTTGGCACTCCAGGATGAAAATCTAATGCACCTGGGCTCCAGCACCGCAAACACGGCCGATGCCAAGGCACTTTAACAGGGCAATTAAACATTTGTCATCTGGAACTGCCTGTTCCTTTGTTTCACAGTTCCCTGTTAACTTGAAACTTCCCCTGACCCAGTTAGCCAAAGCCCGAGGCACGGCTGGAATCCACTCGGGATGTGCCAACATAAAGATTTCAGGAATTCTCTGTGCAACAAAGGCAGCCCAAGCCCCCGACGGCGGGGGCGTGCGCTGGCCGGGGGACCCACCCCGCCCCCC
>VZRR01004499.1:44638-60108 GCA_013398015.1 Oreocharis arfaki | reverse complement strand
TGGCCGCAGCGCGGCCACAGGGACGGGGAGTGGAGGCAGCGGCCACGGGGGACAAGGGGTGTCGGGGGGACCGCACCTGCCCGGGCGGAGGGAAGCGGTGGGGAGCGCTGGTTCAGGGCGGGGATATCTCACGGAGATACTCGCCTGCTCGCGGAGAGCGTCCGGCAGCGGGAGCAGAGGTCCCAGAGGCTCGCCGGCGTTGGGACTGCGCCTCGCCCTGCCCCGCCGCCCCGGAGCGGGCAGCGACGAGGGCTTCGAGTCCGAGTGTGGGGCCGGGGCCGAGGCTAGGACTGAGTCTGGGTCCGGGTCCGCTGTGGCCGCTCCCGCCGAGTCGGGTGATTTCCTGCGGGGCGCGGGCGGGGGCGGCGCGGCCACACCGGGGCGGGCTCCCGCCGCAGGTGCCGGCCTCGCCCCCAGGTGCGGAGGAGAGGGGAAGGATGGGGAGGGCAGGGGACGACAGGGGAGGGGCGGTGGCAGCCGGACGGGGTGAGCAGCGCACCCACTCCTTAGGCGTGTCCCCACCTGCGGCTGCCGCCCCTCCAGTGCAGGGGTGCCTTCGCCCGGCTCCCCCGGCCCACGTCCGCACACACCAACACCCGCGGCGGCGGCAGGGGAACAGGAAATACCGGTCGCAGCCCGGTGCTCCGCGCCGCTGAGTCACCGCGGCGAGGCCGCCCCGCCCCACGGCTTTTCTCTGCCCGTCCCGTCCCCCAGCAGGGGACCCCGGCTCTACCCCCGGGTCTGGTCCCCGGCTCTGCCCGAGGCACCCCACTCCGGGGCCGGGCAGCAGAGCGGACTTGCGGGCGAGCACGGCGGAACCCCGTCGCCTCTGGTGGGCGCACCGTCACCGAGCCCAGCGTTTGGGTGTGTTTTCCGTTTACATCAGTGTTTTGTTTGGAACTTGGGATCATTGCCCATCTGAACCTTTTTAACGGGAAGACCTCTGAGACTGCCTTTAACACCACGCCGCGGTGTTCCACGTACGCCTCTCAACCTGCTTTTCCCTGCCCTTTATCACAGAATAGCTGGGGCCGCTTTACTGACCGCTCAGGAGGGCTCTCCTCACACCACCACTCTCAGCTGAAATACCCAAGATTAGCAGAAGGCAGAGTAGCTACATTTCCAGGCCAGAACACCCCGCGCCACTCTGCAAGTCCACCAGTACTGTTCCCGAAACTGTAACATACCACGAGAGAAATACACTTCAGGCTGGCATTCCACAGGTATCAGCTTCTGGCATCACTGCTGTCCTGCAGCCGAGATGAGAAAGGCAAGGCCAAACAACCCCGGCAGGATTCTTTGGAGTCGTATTTCTTTCGCATTGTAAAACGTCACCAGGAATTCCTTATCTGTTGTCTTATCTGGTGGGCAGCTAAACCCCTTGCAAGCCCCTCTAAAATTAAACAGCACACTCCCACCCGTATCAGGCCTGCAGAACAAAATCTACTTACAAGTTTCCTGGTTCGTTGCTAGTTGCAGGTGAGAAATATTCTAGATTCCTACAGCATTTCTAATTCAGATAAATTTCTTCCTCAATAGGTATAGTTCATGCAGTATGCCTCATACAGAAAGTAAGATAAAGAAGGCAAACAGTATTCTTCATGAAGGGGCTGGACTTTGGAAGGAGGCCCTGAAAGAACGTACTTTATTACAGCAAATACGAAACTGCTTTCAGATATTGTATTGAAAAAGCCTGCTTGTACTACAGTTAATAATTAACATGCATGTGTATACACTAGCCTTCAAGTGCCTATTTCAGCCTAGAAGACCCAACAGCAAAAATCAGAGAGAAAAAGACTAATTCAGGGCTAATTCATAAACTTGTATTTTCAGTCAACTACAGACTAACCTCTGTGATCAGCATGTCATACAATACTGCGTTCAGGCAGAATCAAGGCACAAGGAATGGAAATTTAGTCTTACTTCCAGGTATGTGTCAGATCACTTGGTTTACACTGGTGGGTGCGTGTTTCCCTTAATGAATGTTTTAAAACTTCATCTGTTAGTTCTCCAAATCTTTTGTAGCAGTGGCCTTAGGATGCTTGGTTAATGGTTCTAAAACGCCGTTAAGAGGAGTAAGACTATGGACACATTAAACCTATCACAGATTTTTTTTAAAGTAGAACAGCAGAGAACATCCATGGCTAGTAGAAGAGCCTACATCTGGAACGTGACAATGCTTGCAAAATCACTCATTTTGTTACTGATCACTTCGCATAATCACCATGATAAAAACAACTTTAAAGTCAATACAGAAGAGTGGAGAGGGTAGCCTTATTTTAAATATCTATTGTTTTCTTACCTAAACTTGTCTATCTCTCCTTAACCTGAATTCCGAAAAAAGTTTGTCATTAGGAACTGTTCAGAAAACTTTAATTGTTCATAGCTCTATTTATCCTATCCCCAGTAAAGCAGGCCCCACCGACCATCTCCCTCAGTAAAAGGCATGAATCTTGTCTTTGTTCTACAACTGCCAGAAGTACAATTTACATAAGAGACAATTTGGGAGAGAGATGGATGTAATCCCATACACTTTTCTTATCTTTATAGAGGAACCAAAAAAAAAAATCTCAATAGCAAAATGGACTGGAAGAAGTTTGATTGCTTACAATTATAAATAGTGGTGTGGACTAAATTTAAAACACCATTCCCTAAAGGGCCACAACACGAAGCAGTTCGCCCCATGTCTCTCCTTGCCCGGCCAACGACATCAGCTGTTGGGCAAAGTTAATCTCTTCCTGATAGCCTTTGTGTCTGCCCCTCCCATGCTTCCTTAACTATTCTGAATGCTCTTCCAGGTATTCTGGCAAGCCTCCGCCTTCCTTCCCAGGATTCCCACATATTACACAGCTGGTTAGCACAATCACAGAGTTCAACCACTACCCAGAAGCTAAAAATAATCAAACACAAACCTTTCTGTAAACCCCCTTTCTCTTATTCTGCTACCTCCTCTTCAGGACAGGCCCCTACTCCATTTATTGAAGTTGCCATAAGACACTGGGAATTTTAAGGAAGTAACATGCAATGATTTTATCACATGGAACAATCTTGCAAAGAAGAGGTAATGTTTTCTAATAAATTACCGCAAGTGGAAAAGAAAATGAACAAACAAACACCAGACAAGAACTTAGGCACATTACTCCTGGCAAACAAAGGTGGTATTTTGCGATCAATGCAGATTGCATGCAATTGCTGTAGGCTTGATTGTATGAATGAATCAAGACTTCCAAAGAACTCCTGAGCACAGAGGAAACAAAGAATTTTAGCAAGGCTGGACATACTAGGTCTTTCAGACTGTAAGCCAAAACCAGAAAAAGAAAAAAAAAAGGGTCAGATTAGCAGTTGGTGAAAATTTGTATGTACCTAAAAAAAGCCAACACACCCCAGGTTATATGCTGAGCTTGGGCAGCCAGTAAAGCCATGAATGGCAACACTCATTCTTCCAAAATATTCTGCAGGTTCTCCTTCACCAACAGTGGAGCAATTGTGTTGTGGTAAAAAATAATGCCCATAAGATGGTGGTTCTTATTGCATAGTCTGTATCGAATGATCATCCTTCAGCTATTACTTTTGGGAGAGGTGAAGCAAGAGACTATTGACATGATGTCACGTGTGGAACTATACAACAATCTCTTTATTCCATAAGTTACAGAAGTAAAAAATAGTACCTTGTCTTGGGGCAATAGGCAGTCTGACATTAGGATCAGAGCTTGTTCTGTGCCTCCATTGTATGAGTGTGACAGCTCATGGGAGTCCCTGACCCTACTTACAACTTGATGCAAGTATTAAACCAAAAAAATGAGTCATGTGCTATGATTCATTTTGTACATCGAGATAAAGCTCATTCCAACTTGCTGACACTATTTATCTTCACCAGTTAAGATTAAATCCATTCGTTACTCAGATACCTAAACCCAGGAAATTGTTTGCATAAATAGCAGTAGTGTTACAGAGGAAGGGCAAGGCATGTACACTGTGAAAGCTGAACTGCTCTTATAAAATCCACCTCAACTGACCACAACTGGACAAAATCTTTCCAGTACGTGTTTTAAGAAACAGAAAGAATTAAAAAGTATGCACACATCTGCATTATCATCACATACATCATGCATACGTACAATTATCATTGTACCATCAATTCACACCTTTACATAACAAATTAAGAATTCTACACGCAACTTTATTTTGGTATAAACATTTGTACCAGATGTAAGGGAATGGAGAATGAACCTCCAAATATGAATGAGATGCATGTTAGTAGTCATCCCGCATGCAAATTACTTAAGAAAGTAATTTTTGGAAAAGTCATTTGGAAAAAATAATTACACATGGCCAGGCAACGGAATAACTAGGAAAAGGTATCCTCAATCCAAATATCAAGTCATTAACTTCTACACAAACGTGTTAAAATGACTACCTGAAATTGCAGGAGATCGAGCTAAATATTATAAAACTAACTACATAAAAAATACATACTTCCAAATGCTGTAAATTATTTTCAGTGTTCTAAATTCAGAATAGCAAAAACATGTTCTATTTTTAACTCCCTGTAGTTTTTAAATGAGATTCATGAGATTTGGGAGCCATTGTATTTACCACATCTAGGAGAGCTGAAATTTATATTGATTGTAAAACATGCAAACAGCATGCACCATTAACCAAGAGCTACTTCCAGTAAAATGCTTCTCTATCTAGTAGTGCGAAATAGCAGGTAACAATGCTTATACTCTAAATGCAAATACTGGGCAAGAACACTTTACAGTTATTGTTTTTCAATGACAAAATCAATCAGTACCTGTCAAGCTAGGTAGAGATTCATGCCAAACTAACTACAGTGTCAGAGAAACCAAGAAGACAAATATTTTGCACTGAACATCTTTTCACACAATCTGCAAGAGTATGGTATAATTGTCTCCTCGTGCATTAGTCAACAACTTGGTCCTTCCATTTATAGGCAGCTAAAACCTGCAAGTGATTACAATACAACAGTGCAAACGCTGAAGTGTTGCCATTCATGATTTCTTTTAAATGTTTTTGTTTTAAGATCTGGAGTATATAGTTTACTTCCTTCACATACTTAACAGCCTGATGAAGACAGCTTCATCAGCCTAAGAACTATACTTGGTTCTAAGAAATTTCTGCATCAGCACAGTGCCGGGGCAGCCTTGCTATATCACAGTGATAAAAAGATAATCTAAAATCACTTAAGAAATGCAGTAGAATAAAATCAGTGCAAATTTTCACTACCATGAACTTAATTTTGCTCAGCTCAAAAAAAAAAGAAAAGTATTTTTACTCTTTGAAGAACAAGAGTAAAGAAATGCAGAGTAACAGAATGAAATGTTTGCAGATACTGCTGTATAGCTTAAACTTCACATACTAGCCTTTCCCATTCCATATCATGCTTAGAGCCACACAAATCTCCAAGTAATTTAAAGTTTAGCTTAAAAAAAAAATCCTGAGGTGAAACAAACTACAGTTTAGAATTTTGAGAAAATAGCAAGTTCTGCAATACTAAGAGAAAAAACTGTCATTACATGCATTATGACATGTTCAATGTGACTATGATGTGTTACTTACAAGAGCCACAAATTTTGAGGCAATACATTCACAGTACCACAATTTATGTCTATGTAACTTACAGGCATTTCTTGTTTTGCATGAATTTTTCATCAAGAAAAGTTCAGTGTTTGTGCGCTGGTCAAAAGTCACCAGGTGGGTCAGTCCTTACACACAAACAAGTATATAGACATTAAGAATTCATGACTTCTGCATAAAGAAAGCAAGAAATTAGGCGACAGGATGGGTAACCTCAACCACCTGTACTACACAGACACAGAAATCCAAAGACTGAGCACTAGAGAAAAAATATATTATTTTCATTTTTGTCGCACAACATTTTGATGCCAAGAAAAACAACAGAATTAAGCTCAGGTACTTCAGCCCAAGAAAGAGCGTGGCTTGAGGTTAAAGTCTTTGAACTTCCATGAGGCAGAATATAATCAAGTGTCTTCTTTCCCAGAATATATTAAGCAGGACAAATCCAATTTAGTTTTTAAAGCTGTTGAAAACTCTTTTGATAGTAGTTCATGAAGAGACACTCTGTCATGAGCATATACCCAATTCCGTCCAGTCCAGTCATAGCGCTTGGGCCCACTAGAAAAAAACACAACACAACATCACACACTGTGTAAGTACAGATTATTTCAGCAGAACTGCTGGAAGCCTGTATGTATAATGTATGCCAAAGAATGCCCAGGAAAAAGAACAGATAGCATGGGGAACGGCTGGTTGGCAGTCTGAGGAAGTGGAGCAGAAAAGGCCTGATACGTCAGGAACTACTGAGCCATCAAACAGACATATCTGAAAGGTGACAAGATATATCAGTCACTCCTAGGGGAGACAAGCACTTTCCCTTCCTGCTTTTGGCACTGATTTCCCCACAATTTCTTCCTTTATCCTCTTCTTCCCTCACACATATAATTTTCTTGCACACAAATATCACAAGAAATATTTGTATAATGGTGAATTAATGCCACTGATTAGTTCTTGCATACATTCCAAGCACAGCAAAGCACAAATCATTCAATTTTAGATGCAATAAAATAATTTAGCCCCTGAAAGCAAATATATTGGCATGTGGGAGATTTATACCTAAAATGCTATTTTCCTCTGTGCTGTCATTTTGTTGCTGGCTTGATTTTTCCAGGCCTACATTAAGTACCAAGAAAGAAACTTGAACACCTGGGTTCTATTCCAGACCTTGCTATCCACCAAGTTTTCTACATGTCAAATAGGAGAATGACTGAAAGGTGCTCACTGCTGTTAACATCAACTAAGCAAAGAAAACAGAAAGGAATGAAAATCCTCTGGGATAAACAGATAAACCCTTGATCTTGTAGGATATATGCCTTGGAACTCAGTCAACATGCAAAGTCTGCTAGAAAACAGACTATCCTATACACACTTAACAATCTGCAGGTTCTCTCTCTGCAAGCATAAATACTGATCTGAACCTTGAATATTCTGAATTACTCACAATAGTCAAATGAAGAACTTTCCAACCACTAATCAATGTACGAGAAGTTACAAAGGCAAGCACAAATCCAAGCCACTTTCACTGAAATCTCACTGTCTGTATCAGAAGTGGTAACTGCTTGAATCAGGGTTATGTGCTCCAGTCACTTTACTAAGTATTTCTCACTTCACCTCTGTGGCACAAGCATATGTTTATACTCTCCTGCACCTAGAGAATGATGGAAAGGGATCCTGTCATTCATGAAAACCAGGCTAAGACAAACAATTTAATCAATGACAAAGAAATATGTATGTTATCTGAACTGGTTTTAAATGTTATGCAGTAAATATCAGTGATCAGGTTAACATATGAAACACCCTCATAGTTCTATGAATCTCCAAAATGCTGTACAAATGTGACTCTTAAATTAATAGTTCAAACAAAGGTCCAGTGAATTCTTTCAAATGCCTATGAAGTTAAATATAGATTAAATGTATTTCTCATGGAAATGAGAAATAATTAAATGTATTTTCTCATGGAAAGTCTGCATATATTTTTCAATCATAAGAGAAATGAATTAAAATATCACATTAAGGTATTGCTAAGAAAAATCGTGTAAGGTTGAAGTCTTTTCAGTCAGGAGCTACATGAAATTACTGCCATCACACTGCTGGCAGGTTGCACACATCTCCTCGTGCCCTTTTTTTATAACTGTAAACTAAGTAAAATTTTCACTTAGGTGTATAGACACTCAACAGCAAACAGAAGGCCAAAAAAATTCCAAGAAAAATGTCTCACGTCTTGACAAATTTGTCTCCCTCAGGATATGTTCTTAAAGACTCAAGATCAACATTTACTACAAAAATGCCTCAAAACATGCAGTGCAAGTGATTACTGGCAGCAACATTTGCTTCTTTCACTTCCCAGCATATCGCACTTATGAAGATGTCAGTCCAGATCATACAGTATTTGCTGGAGTTGCCTTTCAGAAGTTAAGAAGTAAGCAAACACATAGCATCATATTCCAGGAAATACCACTGTTTATCATAATACCAGTTAAGGGAGTATAAAAAAGAAAAATTTAACTTTTTTTCCCTCAAACTCCATACCCATATTCTGGAGCATGTATGTCTTACCTCAACTAGAGCTCAACAGACAGGAATTATCTGAATTTTGGTTTTCAGAAACAGATGAAGCCCATATGTCAGTGACTCAAAAATCTTATAAGCTGGTTCCATCACCAGTAACACTGATCAGCTCCCTGGGTTCTTTTCCAGGGATAGTGGCAAAGAATACAAATTTGGGGCGGGGGGAGACAGCTACACCATTTTCCCACTTATTTGGCTGCCCTCCCTGCTGAAACCAACCAGAAAACCTGGAATGGATCAAAACACAGCATTAGAAAAGGCAGAGGAAGCAGCTATCTAAGGCTCCTGTGAAGTGCAGATGCTTGACAAAAACAGCCAGTGTGGGCATACATAAACATATAAAGCAGGAAATCCCACAAGCATAAAAGGGAAGGAGCCACCCTGTTTAAAACACAAAGAGAGGTTTAGATCATGACATCATCATTGCTCTTTTTCCAGCAGAAGCTTTGTTTGTTTCTTTTTAATCACTGCTGGTTGTATTTCCTATGAGTAGGCTATATCCCTGTAGACAGTGGTTTTGGGCTGAAACAATGTATGAAAATTCTGTGTTACACATTTCCTGTATTAATCTAGGTACACCAGTAATATTGCAGTGTGCCCTGAACCTCTATACCAAACCATTATCGAACATTTCGACTATATCACGTTTAAGGAATATACAGAGTAGAAAGGTTACTTATGAAAAGGATATTACATGATTGTGCTATGCTATAAATAAGAGGAAGCATATTTCCACCCAGTCTGCAGATACTACGTAACTAACTTACACATAACTTACCTAGTGGGTGAGGACAGCCAAATCTGCCGGTTTGGTGTTTGCTTATTGATTACGTATGTTCCCATGTCTCCACCCAGTTTCACAGTCAGTACTCCACTCTTAAAAGACAAAGAAAGCGAAAAATAAAAAATTTGTATCCTGTTACTTTGACAACAATTACTTCATCTGCAGTGCCAGAAACTTACATACCTGTATCACATTCTCAATCACCTCCCAAACAATAATAGCTAGGAAGAATGATAACTACATATTAAAAAATTATGTTAATACCTAGCACAACCTGCATATCTTTGAGTCTGATCTAGACTTTAAACCTCTGGGTCAGAGCTTGATTGTAGTGTGTTTATACCATTCACAACGGCACTACTTAAATAATACTCTTGAGCTTGAATGTGGCACCTTGCAAGGACCAGACCACTGCAATTCATTTTGCAATGATTAAAACATCACCCAGTAACAACTTTTTTCTATTAATGAACAATGCAGAACTGGTGTGGTGCAAAGCCAAGAAGCTTTATGTGTCATTGCTAGATTTCTGAGCCATGCAATTTTGCTCTTTCTAAGTAACAGTAACAGTTTAACAGGGAATAAACGCTTTCTTTTCTCAATAATGCTGATTCATACCTCAAAAATGTTCCAGTTCTAAACCCCATGAGGTCTGGTTTTGCTTTAGTTATGCCACCTTTAGACCATTATCCTAATGAACATTTATTTTCTCTTTCTTGCTCACATTTCTTACTCATAACATGACTCGCATTTCTTGTAACTGACAAAAATATTTTCTGTTCTCACTTTAAGAGTGAAAAAACAACAATACTTGGACTGGAGTTAATCCAAAGATGATCTGAATGATACTAATTAAAAACGGAAACATTTTTACAGAATGCAATGTGGTGGTTCAGATAATAATTTATTTAGTTTGCAGTATCTCAAATACTTCAAGCCCTATAGCACAATAAAGATTCTTTAAGGGTATCATACTTTTCATGCTTTAGTCAGAAGGTACTACTAGAGCTATCTATCATTGATAGGGCTATTTGCTATGTATAAACACTCACTATGGGGAAAAATATTTTCACATATGAGTATCTACTGCCTGCAACCATACTCTGTAGCAAAAGCAGCAACTCAAAGCTTCCTGCCCTGCACAGTATCTCAGTCTTACCGGTTTCTGACATATCTCAAGTATCACCAGGCATAATATAATACTCTCAGGATCTGATTTTTTACCTTCGTTTCCATGCTGCTTCTGTGTTTGTTAAGGCATTTATATCTGTGATCAGTACAATGAAAATAAATGGGTCTCCTTAGAAGTCCCATCAGGTTGTCCTACCAGTTATTTCTATCAGACATCAGTACAGTGCAGAGAAGGACAAGAAGAAGCTACTTCTCTGGTTGTCAGAATTTCAAGTTTTCCATACCTCAGTAGTCTTAGAATCGTAGAGATACAGCAGAATACGAACAGGCTGAGAGACTAGGCCTGCATAACGATATACCGGTTTCAGCATTCTCCTATGTGCTTTTTAGTACCATATTAAGCATTCACCATGATGTTATGCTATATGCTACAAAAACACTATAAGTGAATAGATTTTCAAAGAGTTAACAAAAATTTATACTATTATTTATACTGTGTGTCAGCTGTTAGAGAGTACTATTGCTCTATCTCTGCAAAGTAAATAGAGGTTAACATCTACTGCTGCATTGAAAACAATTCCTCATACATTTTACAGTACTTCTAAAATACTAGAAAATAGAACTTGATTTTTTAAGAACTTAAATTGCAAGATACTGTTACCATATTTTAAGAAATATCGGTGTATGTGTTTCGTACTACTGGATGAATGTTTGCTAGCTCCTGGTAACAAAAATATTCTTCTAAAGAGCCTTTTTGCTTCCTGAACATGAAGATATAAATTGCACAAAGCAGTAAAGTTTACAACAGGCACAACAGACCTTTATCACGTTCGCCACCTTGTGGCTTTCTGCAGCACTGCCCCTGTTTGTTTGGAATTAAAACTTGGCCTATTTAAACTTCTGCTTTGAAAGCGTATTATTGTCATCATACAGTCTATATAGCAAAGACCACTGGTAAAAATTAAGATGTATTACCGTTAGTCAATGTCAAACATAATCCACCATACAGTAGAAGGAGAAAAAAAAATATGACATGACTCATCAGCTTAACATAATGAAGTGTCTAAGAATACTAAGGAGGTAAATTTCAACCATTGCTAATTTTTCCTAAGACAGTTACATCAGGCTTATAGGTTCTGATATCCTAAAACATACTGAAGAGTAATGGTTAAACAGTGCTTTTTACCAGAAAAGCAATTAGCTGAAACATTCTCTACATACTTAATTAAAGCAACAAATAGTATTTGCTAAGCAGAAAGCTACTGACAATGTATTATTTTGTATCCTAGCTATCAGAAATACAGAATGAAAATTATGATTACGAAGCAACACAGAAGCAAGTCCAAAACTACAGGCTTTTGTTTTGGTTTTGTATTTTGCACAGTGAAGCCCAAACCATGCGATTCAACATCCCTGAGCATAAACTCTTAATTTACAGTGCTGGTAGAAAGCAATCTCATTGTGGTAAGAGATGAAGAGGGAGCAGTAGTTGTGTGACCTCAAAAAACTGTGGTAATGACAGACCTGTGTAGCAGTCAGTAGTGTAGAGAGAAACAGTACCCTCCTGAAACTCATGTTGAGGGCTGAAATACATAGATCACTTCAGGAACTGAATTTACGTTAAAACTAATAAATTCCCTATACAAATAAACCAGATATTTTTAATCTGATTCTGTCATTCCTGTAAAAGAATGTGAGTGGCTGACTACTGAAGGCTCCAGCCATACAATGTCTCCTATGACAGTAGCCTTTTTCCCCATGTATGCTCTGGTCGCACTTCCGCAACAATCTACTCACACATTGCACTCTCTTGTTGCTTCTCTCCACCACAGGCTGTCATCAGTAAAGCCAGGACAAACCTGTGCTACCTGGTCAACACAAACGCTGCTTCTCTGTCTTCAGGGCAATCAAAGAAACTGCTCTAACAGTTACATGTGATGTACTACGCCATGTAGACCTATTGTTCTAGTATTCACCAGAAGGGTACTGATAGCTATGCCAGATATCTATGCCTGTTAAGGAAAATTCATAGACCAATGTGAAATTAGAAAACAGTTTCCGTCTCCGCTTGTGCTCATTTATTATTCTGTACTATGTCTTTCTCTAAACGTGAAGCATTTTAAATCCCAAATCAGACAAGAGTATGTGTTACTTTTCACCCAAACTGCTGCCCCAGTCAGTACACAATAAAGGTGTAAAAACTCACTGTATTTTAAGTGACAGCACCAAGGTGACTAATTTAAAATTCTCCTCCAAATAACAGAAAAAACCCTACAATAACTACAGTAGTAATATCATGTTTAAAACATACCCCCAAAGAGACATCATAATCTTCTGGGGTAAAAGGTTTATCTGTCAGGTCCTCAAAGAAATCTGCTAAGGAGTCCAGTGTTTCTTCAGCCAGTTTCTCGTAAGTTGTCTCATCTAAAGAGCTACAAATGACATAAAAGTCCATAATTAGGAGGAAAAGCATGGAAGACGGCATTTTCCCTATAACAAAAACATACCAAGACCACAACCTTGGATGAAACAGTAACCATGAAATGATCATATAAAAGTAGTCATTTTTCTTAAGGCAATATAGGTGAGAATCCACTTTACAAATGGAGGTGAAATTTTGAAATTAATTGGTATTAGAGATCTCTTAACTGAGGAAAATGTACTTACTTCCTTAGATACTAACCCCCATTTAGTAAACTGCGTCAGATTTCAAAGTAAGGCATTTTCATAAAAAGACTTTGTGTAAGAATTGCTTAGTTTTCAACTCTACAAACAGCGACAAAAGCATCTCCCGTTTAGAAATACATGTCATTTAACTCTACAAAATTTGCTGTAGCCATACGCAGTTTAGAAACGTCAATATCACGTGCCATGTTTATGTATAGCCTTTGCCTTCTCAACTGGAAGCAACCTGGTAGTTAGATGTTATTTAAAGTGTGCTTATGAACTAACACTTACTAATTACAGTCTTCTCCAGAGTCTCAAAGCACCCTTGTGGACACTACGTAAGGCTTACAGCACCTGTGAGACTGCTTCTCTTTTCCTCTTTAGTGGAACTAAGTCTAGATCAGTTTCATTAACCAAATGTAATTAAATCACAGAAGTCTTTCCATCTGCAATAGTGTTGGCTTTTAACTGAGTGTGTAGAGGGGTCTCTCTACCAACAAACAATTCAGTAAAATAATTTCAGTTTTTGATAACACAGCAATGAAACAGTATGGGCTGAATACATGATATATATCAGTTCTATGATATGTTATTATTATCATTATTATTGTCATTATTATAATTACATACATCATATTATTATTCAGCTCTATGTCGCTTATGTGAGGGACACCAAAAAAATGCCTTGGGGCACGGAGAACAGAAAGCCTTTGGATTGGGCAGGATTAATGAACTGGTTCAGGGTGCACTTTAGGCACTTAAAGGCAAGAGCCGTTTCAGACATCTGTACAATCCATTATTGTGTCTCCAACTGCTGCATCAGAAGGGAAGAAGTCTCAACCAGATACGGTGTCACATCCTCTTGGAACAAGCAGAAATTTCATCTCCTCTGGCATACGTGAAATGGTGCTAGACACCTGTGTTTACGTACATGAGTTATTTCCTAAGCAGCTTCCCAAATTCACACAAGATGCTTTTAGCTAAAATTGTCGTTGTCCTTTACATCACATCATCACTACATTAGTTTAGTAGTCTTAATACGTATATAAGTTATTTTAAAATATATAAACAATATTTTCATATTAGTATCTCAAAATACATTTTACCTTGTGTCACTCAGATTTCCTGCATTTCTCAAATTCATGAACCAAACAGTCCTGCTCTTCACATCTGAAGAAAATTGTAATTGCTGTTCAAAGTAAGCACAAGTAAAACGGAATTAAAGTTAAAACACAAAGAATTACAAACTATCTATTTATCATATAAATTAAACAAATCCTTGAAATCCTTTCCATCCTCAAGTAAAATGTTCACATTCTATATCACAGGACTAATATGGAAAGCACTATGCAGTTTTAGTCTCTGGATGATTGAAGCAATCTAGAACATCCTTGCCTTCCTCACACAAACTAATGAAAAAAACCCCATACCCTTCCATTCATAGAGGAATGAACTATGAATAGAGAACAATTCGAACTCTTCTATTGTTCTACCACAGAATTACTGAGCAGACAACTACATGGCTTAGTCTCAGATTTTCGTAAGTATCCACTAATAAAATGCTGAAGCATCAACATGTGTCCCTCTGCTGGAAGTCAGGAACATTTTAAACTGAAATAAACACAAACCCTGAATCCACCTTATGTACAAAAGAGCCAAAACCACTTCAGATTCCAGATCTCTCTGTAAAACAAGCCATTTAACTTCTAATTTCTCGTGCCAGGAAAAAGAAAAAAGGCTTGAAAAAGCAAATGAAAATTATGGAAAAGCTGTATCGCCATACCGGCAGTATCAGGCAAGGGAACAAAATGGGTAACCCCGCTGAGGGAAACCAACACAAGCATGAAAATAAAGCTAATCCCCAGGTCAGACACACTAGCAGAAGTACTTATGCTATCCACCAAGAAAGGAAAATAGCAGGACTTCCATTTTCTTCTTAACTGGCGATGACCGTTCGGTTTAATGGCAAAACAGCATTCATGATTACTTTCGGTGTACTCGTGCAAGTTCTGAAAACTTCAGACTGAGTTGAAAAGCAAGTGACATTTGCAAAGGAGCTATGACAGCCTCTTCAAGCACGGAAGAGCAAAACACAGGCCTATCTCTCTCCATGCGGTTAGCGTCTATCCGCAGGCATTACCGATGAGCCTCCTGTTAGTCCAAAATCACGGCACAGCCAGAGAGGACAGAACGGCGACACAACGACACAGGCCGACAAAACAGACCACGGTATGCACGTTTGCCTCCACCCTTCACCCTAAAGCATTTCTTTCATACACGCTTAGGATCAAAAGCTACAAGACCAAGAACACGTTCAGGCTCTGTCCAGCCCGAGAGGCTCTAATTCCATCAGTGTGCGCCCATACTCGGTTTGTGACTGGAGGCTGCCAACAGCGGTGCCAGCACGCAGCCGGCAGCTGCCCCCGCGTACCACACTCGGCTGAGGGCGGCCAGCACCGCCTTCTGCGCCTGGAGAGCAGCAGCACACGAGTGCACGAGCTCTCGTGCGCGGCAGCTCCCGGGGCTGGGAAGGAGAAAGGGAGAAGGCAGGCAGGAGAGACGGAAGGAAGGAAGACGCGCCCCGCTGTCGGACGGCCTGCGAGGACGCCCGGCGGCGGGGCTGGCTGCCCTAGCTGCCGCCCTCCCCTTCCTGCTCGCAAGCCCCAGCCGGCGCTCGGCCACGGCCGCCCCGCCCGCCCCCGCGCAGGCCGCGCCTCACCCC
>VZRR01004499.1:0-44584 GCA_013398015.1 Oreocharis arfaki | reverse complement strand
GGCGCGCGGCACTGCCCCCCCGCGGCGGCGCGGAGCGAGCGCGGGGGGAGCGTCGGGGCCGCTCGGAGCAGGGCCTGGCAAGCTCGTTCGGCTGCGCAGGAGAGGACAGCCGGGAAGCGGAATGTGCAGTTTTTCTCTTCTTTCCAGGCCCTGCTGGCTCCAGCCTCAATAGCGCCAGGATAAATTAAATCCCGGTGCTTTGCTACGGAGACAGCACAGGTGTACCAGAACCGAGCACGATCTTCCGCCCGGCCAGGCTTTCGAGGCGGCGGCGGTTTGCCCGCCGGCCTTGGCCCGGTGTCCTTCCCACGGCACTGGCGCAGCCCGGCACCGCTGTCCCTAGGAAACAGGCGCTGGGCCCGGCGTGCTGCTCAGCGCCCCTCGGGGAGATCTCGGCCCTGGCGTGTCACAGAGACGAGGGGCTGCGGCGGCCGTTTGACACGGCTGCCCTCGCGGTGCGCCTTCACCTCCCTGCTGTGCTCAGAGCAAGCAATGGTCGCTCGTGGGCGCATCTCTGCAGGCATCTGCTCAGGCAGAGCGGTCCTGCTGAGGAGATTTACAAGGGGCTGGAGCCTGGGGAGAATCGCAATTAGAAGCCGCACTACGCGCCAAGCATTCACTCAGGGACCCGTTCTAGGACTATTTTCTGCGACAGGAAATATTCTGATCCATTACGTCCTGCAGCTAAAATGTTTCGCCGAACCAGTAAAGGGAAAATAAAGCACATAATTCATCATACCTGACATTTTCCACTAAATTACGTAAACGCTGGTGATGCCATACTATTAGCAGTATGTGAAGATGTAGAGAGTCTCAGCCAGACATCTCTTATTGTTACTTATACTGAAAAAAATAAACTAGGTTTGCCAAGTAGATGAGAGGTAAGGAATAATTCCTATTAAAAGGTTTCCTAAAAACCCACAGTTTCTGTGGGAACAGAGACAACTTTCACTTCAGAGCCTTTCATAGGACGGGACTAAAAGACTAAGCCGTTGCAAGTAAAACCATGGATGTGAAAAGCATACAAGTATTAGTAAGCTTACCACTGGTTAGCGTGTGATGCATTTTTATTTTTCAAACACTCTTAATTAAGGCAAGCAACTGGGTGCTCTGAGCCACCTGATCCAGTTGAAGATGTCCCTGCTTAAGGCAGAGGGGTTAGACTAGGTGACCTTGAAATGTCCCTTCCAACCTAGACTATTCTATTGATTCTATGCTCTTCCACTGCATTAGGGAGTAAGTTACCAAGTTTCTCACCAAGATTTGTAATTTTATGATGTTTTTCTATAAGCCAGAATTATTTTACACTACACAGGGGGAAAAAGCTTGAACAATTGAAGCCAGTTGTGCAAATTTCAACTAAAATTATGAAGTTTGTTTTAGCTAAAAGCTCTCTGTACCAAACTGTTATCTAACTTAGCCAGCTTCTTGTCTCTTTTCAATAGACTCCTGTGTGTTTCTTACCAGTGTCTTCCCAGTTTGTATTCTTGTTGTATTTTGTGGGGAAGTTTTCATACATAAAGCATATTTAAGATACGCTCTAGTTCCTTGAAGAACAACCCCTTCTTAGCTCTGCTGGGAGAATATACTTATGTTTCTACAGAAATAATGGTTTACAGACTGAGATAAGGCCTGTAGGAACAAATTACTTGTATCAGACCACAGAACACATTGGTAAAGCAAACATTTGATTTTTCATACCTTGGTAGGGAAGGGGGAAAACAGCTAGAAAAAAGGAGGAATGCCTGTTCTTTTATGTAGTATTTAATCTATTTAAAGATGGTGCTTTTTTATATACCTTGCCTTTCCTATAAAAAAACCCTCACTTTTTTTCTGGTATTATCCAACTAGTTCCACTGTGATTTTTCTCTAGTCATCCAAGTCATACACAACTCTCAATAGGAAATGCTCATCTTGTGTTTCTGAGTTAATGACGAACCAGTGAATTAGTGTCTATTAAATATTTTCTCTAGTATTAGCAATTTCACATACTAAATATTTTTTAAAAAGTTAACAACAATTAATTCAAATTTAAAGTTCATGTTAATGAATTTTACAAGATGCTACTCCCAAGCAAGGATCAGTTGCACAGCTTCTAAAGGGCTCAAGTTAGGTCTTAGCAATTTTAACAATGATTTCTTTATGTTTTTCATCTTGATCCCTGTCCCCGAGGCTAATGTTGTTCATATCACAGTATTGGTATCTGTATCTTTTTATGCTGGTGTAAAATAGCTGCGAAAGGGTTCCAGATGCAGAAGCGCTGCAGGGTCAGGCCCCACACATTCAGTCTGGGAAGAGCTGATTTTTTTTTTTCTTCAAGCAAATGCATGTACCACTGGAAATATTTCAGCAAATGGCTTCTACAAAGAACAGGTGGAGTGGGCTACTGATTACTCTTTTATCACTGTTTAATGGTAAGGGTTTGGGAAAATACCATTGAGTTATCTGAAATTAAGTTGCGTGAAGTATAAGCAGAATCAACAAGAAACTAGCTGCTGGGATATGTTTTTTTTCTAACCACTGAATTATAGTACAAGGACACAAAGTGGGGGTTTTTTTGTTTGGCTGGTGGTTTCTTTCGTTTGGTGTTTTGTTTTGTTTTATTTTTTATTAACTGTGGGCAACTATTTGGTGGTGCTACCACCAAAGGCAAAACTTCATCTCTGAATGCCATATGATTAAGTTACAAGGTCAGATAACAAAAATTTGGAATTATTCCGTACCTTTCTCTAAGCTATCAACTTGTGCTTTTTCATTCTGGGCAGCTTGCATGGCCAGATTATTCAGATACCACTGCCCACAGATAGCCCATGTCTGTGACCTAATTCTTCTTTGCTCCCTGTGGCAAATTCCATCTGTTTAGACATGGAGAAACAGACCAATACGTTACCTTATGCCCCCAGGAGCTGGTTGTGCTTCCTGTATATTATTTTTATTTGACATGACCTGCATCATCAGCTCCACAGGTATGTTTAAAAGTCTTTAAATTTTCATGACATGCTACCAATGTGAAACACCAATGCAAGATGAAGAGAACCAAAATGCTTAAGCATGGAATGTGCACATCCCTACAAAGTCCTGTGCTCTTTGATGTTTGAAAATTTATGCCATTTCATGCACTAGAGAGCAAAATGGGTTCCAGGACGTTGATCATTAACCACACACACACGCGCACACACACACACACATGACTTTTAAGTGCACATGCTTTGGAGAAGGTTTCCTCGGTAGGCTCCACAGTCATACAGGATTTCCTTTTTCAAGTGTTAAATGACTGTTTTGATTTATAAATTACTGTGTTCGAGGGATTGTATACAAAGGATGTCTCAGGCTCTGAATCATTTGGTACAGACATTCTGATTTTGGACAGAATTGTTGCAGTTAAGTTGTGTATCCTCTGGGTTCTTCCTAAGAACGAATGATTCAGATGCTACAGTTACTAGGTAATCAGGGAAAAATTGTCATGCGTGTTCTTTATGAAGGTTGATTGAGTGCTTAAATGTTTTCCCCCAAATAAGACTAATGACAAATATCTGCTTGGCATAGATATGTATTCTAAATATCCTATATACTGTGCATGAAGGACCAGACACTTGACACAGATGTACAAAATGTTTTTACTCATAGGACATGCAGACTGATTTTGCTTTTCTCTGAGGAATGCTGCAGAAAAATTATCTTGCTGAGATTAAGCAGCCTAATTTTAGAGCCTAGAACAGTGGTATTCATGAGATACATGCTCTGAGTGAAGCCTTAGACTCTGCGTACTTAGAAAGCGAAAAAACCCAAACTCCTTTAAATATCTCTATACTGTGCATAATTAAAGAATAATACCTTCTTACTCATCAGGATTATAGGATTATATCAAAGTAAAACAAAACAAAATCACTACCACCATCCCCTGCCAAGCCAAAACAAAAAAATCCACCACACCAAATCCTTAAATGAAAATTCTGTACAGGTACAAAGCATAATTCTAGGATTTAAAATGCCAAATTCTGGTTTTGTCAATTCAGCAGGTTTACTACACTTACTCCTAGGAGACATGTTATTGCCAATAACTTTGGTATCTTTCTAAGTGACACCTGTGCAAATTTTTAAATACACCATTGCATCAAAGCATGAAATCTTGGATTGATGATCACTGGCATTTGGGATTGTTACTCCCTGTTACTTGGGAACTGTTAGGGAAGTAAGGGAACTGAAACAGTTTCTGTAGTTACCCTAAAATGGTTGTCCATACTGAAAAACCTGAAATGGCCTTATAAAGCAGTGCCTGTTGAGTATGTTCATTTGCCTTTCCTGCTCTAAATTAAGATTCTCCTTTCCATTATAGAACTGGTAAAGACAGATGCCATGTTTGTCGTATCTCCAGAGGCCTCTTAAGAATGTCTCACGAAGGTAGAGAAATGCAAGAACAATTAAGTCCAGTATAGATCAATAGCAGGATGACAGCTGTGATAGTCTTCAGAATAAAGTCTTTTATTCATCAATAAAACTATAGTTTACAGTAGTATTTTCTAAATAAATTATAGAATTTCTCTTTTACAAGAAATAAAGCAAAATCAAAAATATTTCGAGGACAATATATGTACACAACATAAGGCTTTGTTATAAATAACATTTTTATCTCCTTTTTACCAACAGTGAAAGTATCTTTAGAGGCTCATTTTCATATGGTATGTGCAGACATTTGCCTTAACCCTCGTGCAACATCAGTTCCAATTTCCACTGGTGTGGACTTAAGCAATTAGAACGGAGGGGGTCAAAAAAAATGAAATTTATTTTATTCACCACTGAGCTTATTTTTAAATCGGTAAAGCAGGTAATAGATTTTGCCTGTGCATTGTTACAGAGTGCATGCAAATGAAACCACTAGAGAACTGATAAGAAAATATCACTTTGAAGTCCAAAAAAGATGATTGGCAATATTGTAGAAAGCAGCCTGAATACACAGTTCTTCACAGTTGAGCAAGCAACAGCAGATGACAGCAGAGTGTGGAATGTTTTATGTCATTTTTGTCAAGTCAATGCTTTCTATGGTTCAAAGATCCCGGCACTCCTTGGAAAAAGTTCCATTGATTATTACTCTTGGTCTGTTAGGCTCAGCAAATTCCTTCTCCTTAAATGAGGAGTGCAGAAAGTGCTCTTCATTAACCATGGTCACTTCTCTTAGTTTTACTCTTCATGTATTCTTTGTTACTGGAAATACAGAGATGACAAGTTAAGAGTTCTGTTTACTTGTTTTCTTAGACAATTATAAACAGGTAACATCTTTCTTCCCCCAAACAGGCTGCAGTACAATTTGGCAGTGATTCTCTTATGACCGTGACCCCTAATCAAAAGCATTGGGTCTCCTTTTTTGTACGACAGCTAACCCCTATGGCTGTTGCAGGCATTGCAGTACACTTGTATTACATGAAATAGAACTACTTGCTGCTGCAAAATGCTGAACACTCTGGATGTCAGAGAAGACAGAACAATCTGAGAGCACTCAGCAATTCACAACAGCTTGTTTTTATCTTGCAGAACAGTGACATTTACTACTTAAAAGTGGCAGTCTTCGTACATCATGGATGAAAGTGCTGTCAGCTTCCACATGATACTCTTTCCCCAGATGAAAAATCATACCTATCAAAAAACTTTCAAGCAATATTAATGTTCTAGTCAATGTTGTACCAATCATTCTATTTATTCTATTTCACAAAAGAACACCCAAAAACCTAATAATGTTAATGGATTAGAGTTTTCTACACTACCTTCATGTAATAGAAATAGTTGATCACTTCTTGGCATCTTTGTAGAGTTAGAGATGAATTGAAAAGAAACTGTTCTTTGCTAAACATATTATTATTACAACTCAAACTAAGGATAAAGTGTCAGCTGAAGAATATATTTCAGTAAATTGAATGCATCTCAGCTAATATATCTGAAATGGAGTAAGACACAAAACCAAAACAAAGGGGTCTGTAATGACCTTCCTTGAAAACCTTTTTAAAAAACATTACAAAGGTGTAAGGTTCTGTTTATTAACAGATTTTTAAGGTCATCTTTACATTGTGCTTTTTGATACAAGCACTTAACTAACCTTTAAATAGTTTGACACCAGTCTAATCATTATTAACAAAAAATCTCTGAAGGCATTTCTTAAGCTTGTCTTAAAAGGTAAGCAGTAGATTTAAATCAATATTTTTGTTATGACTTTTAGCACTAGCCCTTGAACCTTGAGGAATGATAGTTCAATATTTTTCTGTGACAGTCCTTCAGCTTCCTCCTCTATTTTGCACCAGTGTTAGAGTGTTCATAATCACTGATTCCATTGAGCATAGTGCCAATTTCTCAGGGACTGTTCTCTCTCTCTCTCAGGAACTGTGGTCTGGCAGGTAAAGTTGACTGTTGTATTAGCACCTGAATGTGCTAAGGCAGTTAAGTACTTAGAAAATGCAGAACCATTTAATATGTGAAGTGAAATTGTTGGACAAATCAGTAAAATTAAAGAAGGTGGTATTCTAAAATCAATATAATGTAAAGCTAACAAGGACATTTAGTTAATTATTTTCTTTTAGAATCAGTTTGGCAAAAAAGTTGAAAAATGCTTGTACCAATAAACAAAATAATGTTATATGAAGCCAAGACAAATTATTCAAAATTTTCAGTAGCACCATCTTGTTTCTATCTGAAAGCTCAGATACGAATGACTACAGATCAGATTTCTGACAAATATAGTGATCACTCAGCACAACTTCCAACTCTCTGGACTTATTACTGCTTTCCACTAAGGCGGCTATCAGTATTGCTGATGCTGGTTTTATGCTATTCCACTAATTATTCAATGGAACTATGACTAGCTTGTTCTTATTCTCTTTCCTCTCACCCTTCCAAAGCATTTCAGTGAAAAATTCCAATCAAATTTGCATAACAGAGTTGGAGAAAAGAGACCTGACAGTAACTTGTAGCAACTGGTAACTATATGAGTCAATCAGAGAAATACTGTTGATGGTGCTAATGCCATTTTAAGGAGATGAGATTTTCAGATGTTCATATTTATGTCAGGTACAGTCCAAGTCCTGTGATATTATCCTGGAAAGAAATCCGTCTATTTCAAGGTGCTGGACCTGATCCTTTAGGCAACATTGTATCCACTGCACAACTTTTGTGGTTACATTGATTACAGATAAAGGAAACTTTTTTTATTTTTAATAAAAACTGAGTTTGGCTGTAGCACTTTGGTCCAAAATGATAAATAATGCACAAATGACATTACAGCATTCATTCCTATAATCGCTGCCTGAGATGTCTCACACTGTGTATATAATGAATTTACAATGTTTGAGCCTACTTGAGGCTTTTTGTCTTGGAGCATTTTTGTGCTCCAGTTCTCTTTCCATGGATACGTTTTTGAGCTGATTGATTTCCTCTTATGGTGTTTTAAAAGCCCCAGGCATGTGAACATGCGGTTCAGTGATAATACGTGCTGGCATTTTAGCACTTGGCTTACAAAGGCAATGTATTGCTTGTAATCTGAATTGGTACCTTTTTAATCTAATCAAGCACCTGATTCTTGTGTCTGATTTTCATGCAAGGGTGACTGAAATGTTCCTTCTTACATAGTGTTTCTTCTGCAAGAACACCTCTGCCAACTATGTTCAAGTGCTCGTTTGTTTTTCACCTCCAACCAGGTTTCAGTTTCATAGGAGACATAGGCCTTTTTTTGCCTCTCCTTTCTGGGATCATGTGGGGATGGATACAGGGAAAACATGGACAACAATAGAGGAGAGGAGCAGTTAACATTACAGCATAAAACAAGCTGGTTTGCCCCTTTCAGCCTTAAAGAAGATTCTGTTTTGAGGAGAGTCCTTCATGGGTTCTGCCATGTACACATACTATTTTAAGGCTTATTATGCTCTCAGGGAAAAGAAAGGATGCCTGTAAGTGAGGACATCTTAATTCATTTCTCATAGTCCCAGAATGTGGGTTGGGTCTATCGTGTTTTCCACCAGTATCTTCAGAGGAAATGGTGAGGCAGAGAAACTGAACCTTCCATAAAAGAGCAACATATCAAAATTTGAGGTACACTGTGCAATGTGACGGTACAACTTTTAGCTTGTTTTTACATGTATTCTGCCTGGGAATTGCTTTAATTTCAGCTGCACTTATTATTCCACAACAGCACCCTGAAGAAAACTACACCATGATTAGAATTTAATTAAAATTATGGGAGAGAGTACAGAAGAAAAGGAGTACTGAAGAGTAAGAAGAGTCAGAAAGCTTTGACGGTTTCTAAACAGGTATTTTGTGAACTGATATTTGCAAATCTGCTTACCTATGCATCTACAGCAGCTTTGAAATACAAAATTAATTTTCAGTATTATTTTAAGACTTCAAAATCCTGTAATAAAACTGGCTTTTGGAAATAAACCACACCACAAGTAATTTTAAATGTAATAGCATAGTCTAAACAATTCATCTGACACAAATCATAGCTACACTAACCAGGCTCTAAATACACTGTGTTTGCTCATCACTACAGTTATTGCATTATTTTAATTTACTGAAGCCCTTATCAATCCATATCTTCAGTAGCAGTGACTTTTAAATTATATATAAATTTTATGAACCTTTCCTTTCACAGTGAGAGGCAACGCTGTGTTTCCATGTGAAAATTTCTGTACTTCCCAAGAATATTGCATTGTGGTTAAATATACAGAAGTATTCTGTAAGCAAAAAATAATTCATTAATGAAATCCTATAGGCAGGACATGTATTTATTTATAACCTACATTTACTACCAGCTGACTTAACATATACAGCATCAAAATGGAACAAACTTAGAAGTTTGTCACTGCTGTTTACATGCATGTCCTTTTTCTGTAGGGTAACGGAAATCAAGCCTACTTGAAGTAAATCAATTAAATACCTAAGCCTTACTACTCTGATTTTACTAATATTGTATACCAGCTATCGTTATAAATAATTTCATGGGAATGCTAAGTAGGATAGTTTATAATTGCACATGTTGCTTTTTCAGCGACAGAAAGCTCAATCAAACAATTCAAGACTTCACTGAAGAACAGAAGGAGTAAGTGACTTTTAAGTTATTCCTTACTTTCTAAGTGGAATTATCACTTTTAAGGCACTCCATAGTAACACTGGACTGAGGTCTTCAGGATCGGTTGCACTTGCTGATCACAGATCACAGTTAAGGAACTTTTGTAAGATTAGACTTACATTTTTTACTAACCGAATGCCATAGAACACTGTGACACTGTTGCATTCAACAGCACTTGCTGACAATGCCTGAACTGATACCAATAAATAGGGCTTCAAGGGAATTTTAAAAAGAGATCAAGTTTATTTACAGAGGAAGAAGAAAACACTGTTTTATGGATTTCTACATCAAAGTACTAAATAGAAGAGTATTACCTTCTCTATTTCTGACTTATATACAAGAAACCTGTTTATCTCAGACAGAATCATTTGTTTCAAAGTGTCTGATCTATCATTGTATTACATATTCATAAAAGCAAGAAGCCTTTAATGTTTCAAAGCTATGCAGAGAAACATCTCAAATTTACAGGTTTTTTCTATATCTCCTTCTTTCTATACTATTTAATTGATAATTAAAATTATTTGTATGAATTACAAATATTACTGTGTTACTAGAATAATTGGAAATCATTTAGATTGTCTTATACTTACTGCTCATTGCAGATGATGCATAGTCATATTCTAATCCCAAAAGCTAGATTTCTTAAGCTATTACCTGGGTTAAAAGGTTTATGAGAAAATAAACCAATGTAACTTCAAAGTAAACTTGATTTGGGAATGTACCTAACAGTGCTTCTTAGAGTGGCAGGTGAACAAAATGCTAGTTTGAACTTGGTCTTTTTCCAGAATTAAGGAATTACGGGCCCAGACCAACTTTCAGTTGTGAACCCAAGATGTCTCTCTACTTGTATCCTGGAACAAAAATTCTTGCTGTTACCAGGTACATTCTCAGTGTTGACATCAGCAGCACAGTGTGAGTTTGCATGGAATTGCCTTAATGTAACACCCCAAACCCAATACTTTTACTTGTAAGAGAAATTTTTTTTTTTACAACCTCTGTTCCACATCACCTTACTTGACTGTCTGAATTTCCACACAAAACTGTTCAGAAAATGCCATTTTTAAGCTGCTCTTTATAGTAAATTAACACAATGTCATTTTATGACAATTTTTTTCCATATGCTGGACCAAAAATTCGTAGTTCATAATTTACTAGAAGATTAAAATTTGTCCCAGAAGTCCTTCAAAGCAGGAGACAAATACACCAAAGGATTGCCCGAAATTAAGCAAGTTAAGGTATTTTTCTTTGACATATATAGTGGGTAAGACTACAGCAGCTTGCCTTGTGGTAGAAAAACACATAAAGATTATAAATCACGGGGTTAAAGGAAAATGTGAGAATGCCATTTAAACCTACATTTTTCTCCTTGTACTTTTAAAAGGGCAAAATGCATTTGTAACCTTTCCAACTGAGGTTTAGATCAGCTAGTGCAGACATCATTGATTTGCTTTATTTTTGAGACATACATTAGAAATCACTAGCCTGTTCCTAGTGTTCTCAAAAACATGCATCTTTTCCTCCTAATGTGCATTTAACCATCCTCCTATAAAAGCTGCCTTCTGGTCAGCACTTTAGTGTCATTACAGGCTAAGTGTTGTTTCCGGGTCCTCTGAAGGGTATTGTGGGGCATCAGGAAGTAAGAGATTAGTAGACAGAACAGCATCCTATTCCTGTTTCTTCCACAAACACCTCAGGGTGCATACAGGGTACGTGTGATTAAGTTACAGCTCGCTTCCACAATGATCTCAAAACAGTTAAGTAGGCATCAATATAGAGTGTGGGACTTGAGAGAGAAGGCAGAGATAAGTAACTTCTCAAGATGAGTTTGCTTAAGAAGTAACATATGCTTGTGTTGGCATCCAATTTCCTTGAAGCTGTCAGCTGTTGCATACCCAGATAGCTCAGCTATGTGCTGTTACCTTGATTATTGAATTTCGAGGGTTTTTTTTCCAGGGTACAGAGAAAGGGTGCTGCTAGGTCAAAAAAGCATCTATGATTCTCTCCACTTAAGACCTGTTTATTCCAGACCTTTCCTCAGAGGAATAAACACTGGGTATTTGTATGACATCCAAAGTTGGGTTTTAATTATTTTTATGTTGCTATTTATCAGTGGAATACATGTATCCTTACTGCAGTCTCCAAGACATAATAGTAATGAATTTTCTACAAGCTGAAAACTAACTAAAGAGATCACCATCACACCTGGAACTCATACAGACAGTTTTACAAAACGTGTTACCTGTGCCTGTCACTGGATTATTTTATGACAATACCATCTACCCTACAGACTTCAAACCTGAAAAGGAGTGCTTCACAGTGGTAAGCAGTATTACTGTTAAATAAGGCTGTTGCTTTATAAACTAAATTTAAAAGCTATCAAGAAGAAATGGTTTCACTGTTTAAATGGAGCCAAGAGAACCAAAGAACAGCCCAGGTTGAAGGGATCATAAGAGGCCATTTAATTCAACCTTTTGCAGGAAAGGGAGCCTGGATGAGATTATTGAGCATCTCTGCCCAACTGCATCTTGAAAACCTCCTGTGATGGGGACTTTACCACATCCCTGGGGAGGTTGTTCCAGTGAATCATTCATCATTACAAAATCATGCTCACTGTAAATCAATTTCCTTGAATCATTCTCATTATAAAAACAATTTATTTCTTACATAGAGAGGAAACCTCCCTCACTACAACTTGTATGCACCTCCCCGAGAGAAAAGGAGGGTCTCAGTCCTCTCTGTAGTCATACTTTAAGTTTTGGAAAACTGTATTGAGGTCACTCCTGAAAATTCTGTGGACTGAAAAGACCTTTACAGTCTTTCCTCAAATGACAGGTTTTCCCCATCTTTGACCATCTTCATAGCNTCGGGCGTGTTTGTGTCTCTGAAAGGTGGCTCTCCCTGCCGACGTGTCCACCTGAATGCCCAGTTTAGTGACACAGCAAACATGGTGAGGGTGCTTTTGGTCCCATCATCCAGAGCATTCATGGAGATGTGCCAACATGGAGCCCAGTACTGATCCCTGGGGAGCCCCACTTGTGACAGGCTGCCAGCCTCAGTAAAACACATTGATCACCTGTGAGATGGTTCCTGCCCATCTCCCAGACTGCCCACCCAGTCTGTATTTGACATTTGTCCAGGAGGAGGCTGTGTGAGATACGACACATATCAAATGCTTTACTGAAGTCCAGGCAAGCAACATCCACTGCTTTCTCCATATTGACAGAAGACGGTAATTTGTTTTAGGAAGGTGATCAGGTTAGCCTGGCATGATTTACCTTTGATAAAACTCTGCTGGATTTTCCCAGTCACTTGCTTAATTTAGTTGGTAATAGTTCCTAGGAGGCTTTTTCTGCCACTTTCCCAGGGACTGCAGTAAGAATATTGAGTCTCAAGTTTCTTGGGTCCTCTTTTGGGCCATTCTTACAGACAAGTATGAGATATGCCCTCTTCCAGTCATCAGGGATGCCGCCTGATCTCCATGAATTGTCAAAAATAAGACAGTGGCCCTGCAACAATGTCTGCTGACATCCTGAGGTGTATTCCATCCCGGACCTTGGATTTATATGGGTTGAGCACTTGCAGGCCACTGCTGGTGGGTCAACATGTATGTTGTTGTAGCTACTTGATCCTGAGACCTATGGGCCAGCCACGTTGGTGAAGAGGGAGGAAATAAGGAATTGAGAAACTCTGTCTTGCCAGCATTATCAGTAACTTTTTTCCCTGCCTGGTCTAGTAACGGACTTGTGTCTTCCCTGGTCTTCTGCTTAACTGCGTATGTATCTGATCAGCCATTTCTTCTTCTTGCTATCTCTGGCCAGTTCCAGATCTGGCTGAGCCTTGACCTTCATGTGTGCAACCTTACATGCCTTTGCAAGGATCTTGTAGTCCCCAATGGGTATCTGATCACCTTTCCGTAGAGGGTATGCTGCTTTTTTGCTTTAAAGAACATTCAAAAGCTCATTGTTAAGCCTAGACAGTCACTTGTTCTGCCTTCTTCCTTTCACTTTGTAGGAAATAGACTGTTATTGTGCTTCCAGCAGGATGTTATTTAAAAACACCTAGCACTCACATGCTGGTTTGCTCTCCACGCATGCTTCCTATAAAATCCCTCGTGTCTGGGCTCTGAGCATACTGAAGCTGTCTTGTCTAAAATCCAGGGCCTTTGTCCTAATACTGGTTTTCGGTATGCTCAGCAGGATCTCAAACCCACAATGTTGTTGTGATTGCTGCATTCAAGGCTGTCATTTGAAGTTACATTGTCTTTTCAGTTTGTGAGCAGTAAATCTAGCAATGCATTGTTCTTAGTCAACATGACTAGCACATTTAGCTGGTTGCAAGTCCGCATGTATTCCAAGAATTTCATGGACAACTTCTGCACTGCTGCACTGTTCTCCAAACAAATGCCTGGGTAATTGAAGTCACCCAGTGACAGCCAGGTCCTTTTGCCTGAATACTTGCTTGAAGAGCCAAAGTAAGTTTTCGTCAGCCTTGTCATTCTGGTTTGAAGGCCAGGAACACACACATAAAAGAAGATCCTCCTGGGTGATGAACAATCTAATCTTGATCCTAAGACATCTGATAGATATTTTGTGGTCTCCATAGCTTGCCTTCATCCACTCAGATTTCTCTTTTTTTATGAAGTGCAGCTCTACCTCATTTTCCTATCTTTGCAAAAAAGTTTGTAGACATCTATTGTCACCTTCCAGTCATGTGAATCTTCCCACCAAGCTCTGTGACTCCTGTCACATCATAATTCTCGATCTGCAGTTTCTCTGCTTCTTGTCCTGAATTTGTGCTTTGGTATACATGTACTTGAGGTGGTTGGACTTAGGATTCTTCATTTGCTGAGTGTTGGGAAGCATTACCCCCTACTCCAGTACATGTACATGCTCATCCATGCTTTGCTTGTGAGCATTCAGGCGTCACAGCTCTGGGTCCTACTCTCAAGTTAGTTAAAAGCACAATATATTAAGTCAGTTAATCTGCTAGCAAGGTTAGATTGTATGCGATTAGTCATTTGTCCACTTCCTGTAACATTTCAGGATTTCTGTGTCCCTCTATGTTGAACTTTATGATGTTGAACAGACTATTCTGGTCAACATCAGATTAGCAATGAGCCAAATTAACACAAGTCCTACAGGAACAGATTGATTTAATGGGCTACTTCAGGTCACAATTAACCAAGTCAATTCTACATCTAATTGGCCACTGGCACTTGCTACTGTTTTGTGTCAGTGGAAGCAGGATAGACAGCAACTCCCCTGAGTGTGCTGGACTATTAAATTAGTAGCTGTTAACTGGGTACTATACATACTTAAGTGTTGCTGGCCAATAAGAAGGAAAAAAACATCAGTGGCACAGCCTACAGAAAAAGAGAATGTGACAAACATATTTCATCTTGATGTAAGATCAGACACAAACATGTTTTATCTCAATGCAAGAATTTTTTTTTTCTGGACAAATAATTAATCACTGCAGGGGTGTGGCAGAGTTACCATTGCTGGAGGTTTTTAAACTATGGTTGAAAAGGGTGTTAGATAAAGTTGTCTAGGCTCCCTTTTACTCAAAAATTTGGGCTGGATGATCTCTTGAAGCCCTGTCAACCTCAGTTGATTTATGATTCTGAGATATTATGGATTTCTTAAGACAAAAATCAGTTAACTCTAGGGATAAGAAAAATACAGAATGCAATAAACTTTATCTAGAAAGGAAACAACCAGGTCTCTCTGAAACATTTATTAGAAATATGAACAGACTTCCCTCTTTTTATTCTTCATTTCTGGTACAATTCTTGCCATGAGAGTCAAGGGGAAATATTACTAGAATAATGTCAGAATGGTTTATGATTTATGAAAATAAGCCTTTGGAAAAAATGCCAAGCTTAACATACCTGCCTCCTGCATTTATACTGACAATTCCTGAACAGCCTAAAAAATTTAGATGCACAAAACTTCACTCAACTGGAACTGGAATTGGGTGCCTACTGCCTTTATGTCTGTAGAATGTGAGCTGTAGGTACCAGGAGAACTTTTGAAACACAGGTGACATGAAGACAATAAAAGACTGACTTGAGCTTATCTTTCAGCAGTCAGATAAATTGCTCACTAGGAACTGAAACAGCAAAGATACATTTTTAGTGTATCAGCCATCACAACTGGACAACCCTTCAAAGCAGAAAAGGGGGCCGTTAACATACTTCACTGGCTTCAAAATCACTGACATAAACACAGAACTTTCCACTCTGAGAAAATTTATGTTCTACATTGTGGAGTATTCTACATGAAGAGGAAAGATTTTCCTGTTGTTGTTATTGTTTTGGTTTTTTTCCTCCAATGGAAAACAAATAACAGAAAACACCCCTATCATTAGAGAAAAACTGAAAGACATTTTGTTATACTTCTTAATTAATGCAATTGTTAACAGGCATGTAGGTTCTTTAGGGATTTGCTTATGCAAACTTATGTATGTTTCATACAAAAAATACCTCAATAAACCTCTGGATCTTGAAGTTAAGCAGGTGTTTAAGCTCAGTCACTTACTGAGCCTCAGTCAAAGGAATTACAGGTGAAAAGGCCCATCAGTAACAGTCTGGCAACTTACTAAGTAGACATCCAAAACTGAAGCATTATCATTTTCCGTTTCCAATGTGCTCTGTTCTGAAGTCAAATAGATGGCACTGTCTCCCAAAGTGAATGTTGAACTCGAAGGTAACCCTTTACTGCAAAGAGAAGAGAGACTGCAATCAACCAAAAATCCAAAGACTTCAGTCATAGTTGAAAATTTAAAAGTAAGTTTCTCTATTAAACAAAAATCTTCAAATACTTTTAAAAAAGCAGTGTAAATATACAAATATAGATGTTTTGGCAATGGCTAGATAAATGGAAGCTCATATTTGACTAATGTTCAGAAACTATATATTTTATTTTTTCATTTACTAAAGTTTTATCAGAAAGTAATGGTATTTCTGAACTTCAATATTTATTTAAGGAATGAAGCTATGTCATGTAATTTCTGTAATCTCAAAATATATTACTTCCACATTGCACATTGTATAAATACAGCAGCACTTTGTAATTCAAAGTAGGGAAAAAAAGAGTAAGCAATTAGGCACATTGTAACATTAGTAACATTGGACTTTTCCATGCAGACACAGATCACTTGCAGCCAAAAGTTCAGAAGGAAAAGTGGGAGAACAAGGGTGTATTGTAATTAGTACACCTATGCAAAGAAGTGATGTTTACAGAGCAGGTGCACTCTATTACTTTATTCCTAGATTGATTTTTCTGATCTCTGCCTTTCAGAAATAATGTGAAACTGCAAATGTATCCACACAGAAATCTTATTTCGTAATACATTTAGTCCACAAATCTGAAACTCTCAAAGATGTTTTAATGGAATCAGATGTCCATTATCTCATGTCCTCACTAGCTGCCAGAAATTAGGCTCCAGGCTGCCTTGAAAACTCAACTGTCAGTTGTGCAGAGATATATTTTAGAAGTTCTTACCTATTTATAGACAAAGCGAAAAGCAAAAATCTGAGTTACAACTTGGTATGAAAACATGGTTACAGCCATCAATCCAGATATGACTAATTTCCCCCTCCCTTTGGACTACTTTAAGTATATTTCAGATAGGATAGAACTTAGAAAGGGCAAAACTAGCATGCAAATTTCAACATGCAAAAACTAGCATGTAAAGTTGAGCTTCAAATGCTCAATAATGAATCAATGTCAAACTGGAGCAGAGCTTTACATTCACCACATTACAATATTCCTTTTATTATATAATGCAGTAGACATCTTTTCAAAAGCAAGACTATTTCTCTTGCACTAGAATGACCCAGGTCCCATTGACTTAGCACTATTCTCACATGTGTAACTTGAATTCTATTGAGCAGCGTAAAAGAGTAAAACCAAAAATCTTGTAATTAATCTCTTAACAGCAATACACATGCAGTTGATAACTGAAGTTCAAATTTCTGCAATAGCATCATCATAGCTGCATTTACTGCCAGTTTTAATGCATACTGGTTTTAATGAGACTGATAAAGCAAAGGAAAATTGGAGGTGGCACGGGAGAGAACAAGTGAAACCCCCACATACACAGTGTTTCAGAAAGAACAGTTCAGAGGAACTATATTTTAATACAGTTTCAACAGTGCACTGAGTTCTCACCTTTAATTCTTAGGCTGAAAAAGAAAAGCCAAGCAAAAAAAAAAAAACCAAAAACACTTTTACAGGTACTTTCTCTCATTCAGTAATGAGCAGCCACAAGGAACATGCTCAGCTATGCTGTTGCCCTCCTCTGGCTGAAACATTTTATTTGATCTTGGTCCTTAATTAAGAAAAGAAAAATAAGAAGCAAAAATAATTCCATCACTAGAGAACTGGGAAAGCTTTGTTTTTCTTTAAGCCACAATTACATGTTGCTTCAATCATAGTCAAATTTTCTTTCCCATGGGGATACCCGCAGTGTCTCAGTGCATCTGTTCATAGCATTTAAGCATTCAAGTATTTTTCCTCCACCCAACTGCTTATTATCATGAAGCTTGCATGAATTTAGTCCACTTGAATCAGATTCAGACAAAGTTATTTAAGCTTCAGAAGCTAAGAGTAGTGGGTGGACAGACAGAGCATTAAAACTTAGCACACTAAAGTTTGTTTGTGTAGAACACCAGACTGGCAAAAGGGGTGCTTAATATTCCTTACAACAGAAAAACCAATACACCAAAACCTACAAACCCCTACCACTGGAAAAAACAGCAGAAGATTTTACTTTTATTTTCTAAACTCTCCTTGATGAGGTTGTTTGACAGAATGTCAAGCCACAGGACATTTCAAAGTCTGGATGCTTCAGGAAACTTGACTGTGTAACCCACAGTCTCTCAAAGCCTTCCAAAATTTCAAGTGGTCTCCACCGAGAAACAGCAACAATAAGGTAAGGCAAACAAAAAATCGAAAAATATACAGATAAGAAGGAAGAAGAGAAGGCAGAAATCCATACTACGTACATATCTCATGGAAATGAGGTATATAATGCGTAAAGAGAAAGAAGAATTAGATTTCATGTAGATTTTCCCCCTAGACCCAGGTGTATCAGAAGAATTCAGCAGTCCTCTTTACACAGCCCAAAGAATCTTGCTCTAAACAGGGAGGTGAAGCACCCCTTTATACATCACAGGATTTTGTTTGTGTTTGGGACAGGAAGCCATGAGACCTGCTGAAAAATACATTGGAGAAAGACTTCCTGTATTCTTGAAATATTTAAAACATGAATTTTAAAACATTTACAGTTTGAAACATTCTAAAATATTTTAAAATAAGTTTCAAACATTTCCAGAAGCACCTGTAAAGGCATTGACCTCCTTCAGTTCCTTGCAATTCTAAAAGCAACGTCAAGTGAGACAAGAGTCACACTACTTAAGGCATTCAGATTTTCATTTTTAATTTAATTCACTAGTACTTAATAGGAAAGCTTTTTCTGGAAGGGGAAAAAATGTTATCACTTCCTCTATAAAAATAATTCCTAATACAATACGTAAGTATTACATTTCCTAAGTTAAAACAAAAATTAACCCTTTCAAAGAAGTGGGTTTGGACTAAGAATTACAGTTTCTAGTGGAAAACAGACCCTTTAGGTACTAAAATATCTCTGCACCAAATATGAACCTACTTCAGGAATGGAAAATATTTGAAAGTTTTAATAGAAGCAATAAATTGTCAATTCTGCTCTTTACTAAAGGAATACTTGACATTGCTTATGACAAAACCACTTGACTGAGAAACAGCTTCATGGAACAGAAGCCGGCTGTCTTCTGATAAGCAAGAAAGCCTACATTTACCGAATAACATGTGTCATGATTGCCGCCTTCTTTTTTTTTTTCCTTCTGTTTTTCAGGTCCAGTTCTTTCTGTGCTGAAAAATACAGCCATTTCCCCCTCTCCACTATTCTTTCATTCATGCTGTTATTAATTCCTCTTCACACTGTCTGGATAGCACCTCGGGTTTCCTCTACTTTTTCAACAACTTAGTGAAAATAATCAGCTTGCAGCCTGGAAGAACATTCCTAATAAGCTGTATGTTTATGACTGCTGGTCAGTCTCTCTTTTTCACTTAAGTCACAAGTCCCCAAACACTTTTCCGCATTATCTAGCAATTAGTTATGCTAGTTCTAATCTGTACCAAGCCAGCTTGGTAAAAACCCTCCTCACAAGACATAGCATCAGGAGCTGGCTCCAGCTCAGCAAGTCACCTCTGTCTGCTTAACCTCAGCAGCAGCGGTTTCTCCCTTTCTATCACTAATGCTGAGCACTCTCAAGGAGAGATGGTACTGATCGCCTTTCTTATGAGGCCATTTGCCTCTCCTTGAGGAAGTGTTGCATCAATGGATAACACAGAGGGTAATTCTGAAGAACAAATGCAACCCAAATAGAAAACATGGTGTGTGCTTCGAGGTATCCAAAAGTATTACTGCTCTCTTTTTAATGAGGAAGGTAACAGCAGCTCTTTTCTAAGTGGTATGGGCACATACTGCTCATTAGCACTAGTAAGAGTCAAGGAGCTGTACAAATATCACATTATTACTATGCACACAGGGCTGTCCCCCTTTATTACCTCAAACCAGAAACTTTCAATAGGTTACAAGCAAATTCAGGTACTCTCTTTGTGCTATATTACGCTGAAGAACAAGGAAAAAGCCTGATGAAGAAGATGCCAAACTGTAGTTCTTTAAATAACAAAGCAGAGTATCATAGTGAAGTACATATTTAAAGACTGAAAGCAGGCTCACATTTGTAAATAAATATTTAATTCAGGCTTTGTCTAAAAGACTGCTCCAAGCTTTCTGTTTATCAGATACAAATGGTAAAATGATGAGTCCTGCATCATATAATTTTCTAATATTCAAAAGAATTTCTCTGGCAAGAAAGAACCATCTACAATTCAGTGCATCATTGTAGCATGGGTTTTTTGGTGGTTTTATTCCCCTGCTAGCTTTTGTCATGAGAGGACTGAAGCTCCTGCAGTGAACCATAAAAACCTGAGTAAAACTTCAGATGGATATATTAGTGTCAAGAAGAAGGAATGACCTCCCTGAACTGATGCCGAAAGAAGTGGGTACAAAACAGCAGGTGCCCAGAATCTCATGGAAATTAGTTCTATACTGAGCACACTTAGCAGCTTTCTTAACTCCTAAGAATAAGCCACTAGCTATGACAGGGAAGATAATCCTCGTGAATTGTACATACTGAGATTGTGACACACACCACTACTTAATGAGAATTAAAAACTGCCACCAGGCCTTAGCTGAAGAGGGTACACCTAGACCAGCAAAGGTGTTAGTTGGTAAGTCCCCTTGGCAGATCTCTCACACCCATGGATGAAGTTTCATAGAAATTCACTTCAGAAAAATGGTTGTTATGGAAGAATTTAAAGCAGATCATTCACCACTGTACATTCAGAATAAAGAACAACTTCTCCTTTTCTTAGCACATCACCATTTTCTGCAGCTCTTTTATGCTACAGCCAAGTTACAAGAAGTACTTCCTACCCTAACCTTAATGTAGTTTGGTTTATAGTACAGACTAAGGCCTAGCAAAGTTTAGATATGCAATCTAGTACTGGAACATGAAGAAAAAATTCATATAACATTTTTTGCCATGTTTATGCTTTCTATTTCATGATCCCCAATTACAATATGTATAATTACAAACAAATACATGATAAATCCTACAGGCTTTTGGCACCAGCCTTCACTGGGAAGGTTAAAGACTGAGTTACAGAGACACTTGCCCCTTCTTTTGCAGAGCCCCCTTCTGTCGACCACAATGTTAGACTTTTAGCAGAGCAGTGGGGAATCCTCTAACATGTGTATGGCCTTTACCTGCTAGAATAGAGCGTAGGTTGATCACGTTGACAGTGCTCATCTACATTCAGGGAAGAAGAAGAAAGTGTGGTTGCCAAGGAAGCTGCTTCGAACAGAGATGGAGTGCTTGGCACTAGATCCGGCCGGTGATGTGAACCTAGTACTGCATATGCAGAAAAAGGACAGCGTTAATAAATCTCCTTTCAAATTGAGCCCAGGAATCTTCGTGTAAGGATATGGAGTCCCACAGTGCCCTCATCAGCTTCTTGAAGTTTCTTAATGTGTGAATTGATGAGACGGTAGTATTCATATGCCCGTACCCACACTCATTTCTATTACAGAGCGAATTTCAGCTGCTAGCCAGTACATCCAGCAGAATACAGAGTAACTCCAAGGTCAAATATTAAGCACAGGTATGAGATACAAATTCTCAGTTCTGGGACTATTCTCGTGCTACTAGGGCTCATTTATCAGATTGGATTAGGCAATTGGTTCTGCTTTCATCATGGCTGTGGGCAAGTTCTGAAAGGGACAAAGTTGGTAACTTTTCAAAAAGGCTCTGGAAACAATGAACTGAGCTTCAAAACACTTCATGTGACATGCTTGTTTAGAGGTCAGTGAAAAGGATAGCATTGGCTATATAGCCTTAATTCACTACCTAGGCTGAATACCTTTTTCTAGGATGTGCTGAAATCTGAAAGTTTAACATCATATTACAAACTTTGATTCTCTTGGCTCCTGAAGGTCCATTTTGCCAAATATTACTAACTACTCTCTCCATAAGAATAATCAGATTGATTTTGAAAGATCAGCCATACTGGGGGCTTTCTAATTATAGGACTTCTAGAGCTTGGACAAAACTCCTTTAAAAAACATTGTTTAGGTTATTGATTTGAAAGACAGTACCTTCTTCATCAAGGCTGGCATAACTTAGTCCTTCAGCAAGAAGGCCATGCTTTTCGTCCTTCCACTCCTGGCTGACTGCACACACTATTTCTTGTGATGCTGCCTTTAGGGCTGTGATGGAATTGCACCGTTTCTTTGAAGGTGAAGGCTTTAAAGCTGCATTACCAAATGAACATAGGTGTTGAATGATGTCATCTTATCTCCCTGCACGTCTTTAACAGCATATGGAAAAGTAAGTCATACAAAAAAATCTAGGTTTCGAATACAAACGAAGAACACGTCCAGAAACCTACATAACAAACATTGTATATTAAAACTAGAGCGAAAGGTATTGTTATTTCATCTACAAGGAAAGTACTTTTGTCTTTCTCAGTTTCTTACTGCTTATTGCAGGACAGTCAGTCAAATCACTGGAACCACTAAGTTAAAAAACTCCTATGGAGTACCAACACATGTAATGAGAGACTGAATGATTAAAAAAAAAAACCCCAGAAACAGGAAAACTGAAAAGACATTTGGAGCGTTCTGAGAGGTTACAATCATTTTTTGGAGCTGGTAAATACTACTATGTAATGATACTGCAGAATTTCCACTTCAGACTCATGTGTCAAACATTTCCTTTGGGAACAATAAACACTTCCAAAATCTTGAGTATCTCAGGTATGAGCACCTCTTTTATAGTTCTTAACAGGGCCTGCCTATTTAAAAAGCATTTTGAGTCAAACTCTAGAACTGATCATTGCCACTACTACTGAACCATGGCCCCCATCTGTAGCTCTTCTCCAGAAGGATGCCAGCTAATTCATTTAGTGTTTCTCAGCTGCTGATCTCCATGCATTGCTTCACTACAAAGTTCGAATTAAAAACATCAAGTCACTTGGCTAATGACTGAAGAAAAGAATCAGATACATAGTTCCAGGGTATTTTTAAAAAAGATATTTTTAAAATCCAGGATATTTTTAAAAAAGCAGATATTTGCTGAGCTAGCCTCTACCCAAGGCTAAATCCACTTATATTAAGTTTTTGTTGTTAATTAAGCATGGTTGTTCTGTGCACAAGGGGAAAAAATAGATTCAGAACAGGGCTTAAGTGTTTAAACTGAAGTGTCTGACTTAAAGCTTAGAAATAATGTTCCTGAAGGCAGAAACACTCCCAGTTTTTTATTTTATGAAAGAATGATAATGTATTTGAACCATTAATCTGTACGAAAGTATATTAACAGCCCTGTATACAGAAGAAATCAGTTAAGAGTAGGATACTTAGACAGGTTAATAGCCTGGAAAAATGAGACAGATGAATTAAGATCAGAGAGAAAATTAGGCATGATATTCCTTAATTGTACGCCTCAAATACAGAGCAGGTTGCATCTTGTCCTGGAACAAATCTAGCAGTCAGAATTAGAAAGAATTGGGAAAAAAAGACTCAGATATTGAGGTAACATATTTGGCATTTATTTTGTCAAACAGAAGTATCAAGTAAGGGGTAGACGCTCTTTATCCTTTGTCAATGCAGAGGAGTTCCTTCGAGTATTGTCTCAGCAGAACTGCCACCAGTTCTTTGGCAAAATTATTCTAAGACATAAAGAGAACTGAGTCTCAGGAGGCTCCTTTCTCCTTTCAGCTGAATTTTGCTTCACATTTTGTCACATTACATCAGACTCTTCTATTTTCCTATTAATCAATCTTTTCCAAAGTATTTAACTTTTAACACTTCAAACTATTAATTTATTCTAGTATTTGTAGTCATTCTTGTTTTACTTAAATCCCATTTAGTTCTAGCGTTGGTTTGTATTTTTTTCTCCCTCTGTCCACACAGACTTATTTCTCGCTCCAGATAACTAACGAAAATGTTAAGAGACTAGCCTAAGACTGGTCAGAAAGTATTTGCAAAACACCTTCTATCAGTTTAAGACAATGCCATATGCTCAACACTCGTCATGTAGTATTTGAGCCAAGTGTCCATTCCACATTTTGACACTCAAACTCCAAAGCAAATACACTTTCACGAGCAGGATTATGAAACTGCTAACTCAGATCCATTTTAAAGGATAAGCTTCTCTATAAACTAGATACCTCTAGCCCATCAGTTAATACTTATTTGTCAAGAACTCTGCTTCATAAAAAACCCTCGGAACTCAGAAAACACTCTCTCCTAGAGTGTAAACAAAAACAGCCCTTCTCTTACTAAAAAGAAACAAAAAACCCTGTGCAATTTCAGCATCAGTTCCATGGGTTTAAAAATATAATCTGGTAGTAAAGCAGCAAGTTAGTATGTACACGCTCTATTTAAAATACTTAATCTGTATGTCTTACTGTAAGGTTTTGTGCCACTTGTGATAATTGTCGGAAAAAACCTCAATGCTCACATAATCATAACAGCTTTTTCCCAAAGAACAGTCTGGACCTTATCAAACCCCAAGCACTCATCTTTGCCTTGCCAGTTTATTTATCAGGTCTTCCCTACAGCCTTCCTTACTGCACACACATTGAGCACGTCTCAGCATTTGTCAGAAAATGGCTTGTGTTGGAAAGGATCTTAAAAATAATCTAGTTCCAAACCCCGTTGACCCCAGGGACACCTTCCACTATGCCAGGTTGCTCAGATCCCCATCAAAATTGGCCTTGAACCCTCCCAGGGTGGGGCATCTACAATTTCTCTGGGCAACCTGTTCCAGTGCCTGATCACCCTCACTTGTAAAGAGGTTCTTCCTAACACTTAAGCTAAGTCTACCCTTCTTCAGCTTAAAGCCATTCCCTCTTGTCCTATCACTACATGCTTTTCAAAAAGTCTGTCTCCAGCCTTCAGGCACTGGAAGGCTACTACAAGATTCCCCCAGACACTTTTCTTCTCTGGGCTGAACATCCTCAACTTGCCTAGTTTGACTTCATAGGAGAGGTGCTCCATCCCTCTAATCATGTTCGTGGCCCTCCTCTGGACTCTCTCCAACAGGTCCATGTCCTTCCTGTGCTGGGACCCCAGAGCTGGATGCAGCACTGCAGGTGGGGTCTCATCAGAGCAGAGCAGAGGGACAGACCCCGCTCCCTTGCCCTGCTGCCCACACTGCTTTGGATGCAGCCCAGGATAATTGGCTTTGTGAGCTGTGAATGCACATTGCTGGGTTGTGTCCAGCACCTCCTCCACCAGCACTCCCAAGTCCTTCTCCCTAGAGCTGCCCTGGATCTGTTCATCCCCCAGCCTGTGTTGGTACCTGGGGTTGCCCCAACCCAGATGTAACACTTTGTACTGGGCTTTGTTGAACCTGTTAAGGTTCCCAGGGGTCCACTTCTCAAGCTGGGTTCTTTTGTCCCCCACCACCATCCTTCTCTGCACTAGCAACGCTTCAGATTGAAATTTCTTTCAGTAGCATGATCAATTTCTAGAAAAATTATCCATCAATTCTGTAATATTTATAAGACTCACAGAAAGTCCTATTTTCCTGAAAAGCTGTCATAACATATCATGCATACAGGGAATTACTACTTGGGGTTAATTCAAATTTTCTTTTTCTTCTAAAGATTCCTTCATTCTACTTAAAATATTTTAATTTTTTAAATATAGTTACTCTCAGCCTTCTCCTTTCATCTGTATATCCTATTCTTTTTCTTGTTTAGAATTTCACAAAATACTTATCACCTACACTTCTGCCTTCTTGTCGCATTATCAGTTTTCCCTCTTCTTCCACATGCCTTTAGACATAATCATGTTTGTTGTTCTGATTTGCCAGGCCTCTAATACCAGTTTTCATGGGCAGACTCAGAGCTCACAGGCTCAATTGGTCTTCAGAAAAGTGGTATCATCTTTAGACAACACGCAGAGCAACAAAGGCCAGTACAACTTTCAGTGGTAGAAAATGTAGTGAAAATAAAACTCGATCTGAATTTTTGATGGAAGGAGCCTGTATGAAGGTGTCTCTAAACTTTTTTTTTATTAGTAAGATGCTAAATTAATTTCCCTTAGTTGAATCAGTTTTGCCTGGGAAGTAATTGGTGAGTGATCTCTCTCTTTTTTGGACCCACCTGCCTTTTGTTGTAACTTTTCCCCCATCTAGTTGAAGAGGGGGAGTGATAGAGTGTCTAGGTGATCACGTGAAGCCAACATTAGCCCATTTCACCCACTAAGTAGCTAGTAGTAATATGTACCTTACCCTTGAGAATTAATTAAAAGATTAAGGACGAAGAAATGGAGGGGAAAACTAGATATCCAAATGCTGGTTTTTTCCCTTGATAGAGCACAGAAGAAATTTATATCAAAAGGAAGAATACTTAATGCTGGAGATGGTATGTAAACAGTCTTTACTTCTGCAAAAAAAGTGAATTAAAATTAATGGATGTATTTCTACAATTACTAGATATGGGACTGGACATGTCATTAGATCATGAAACTTATCTTTATAAGAGTGCTGATATATAGAAGCTTCTTTTACCTTTAGACAGCCCTGATGTGACAAAAACACATAGTACATAATTCTCTGTGATTTTACCATTAGAGTAAAATCCGAATTGCCAGAAACGTAGTTTCTTGATTGGAGCTATGAAAGAGCTACATGATGTTGAAGAAAGGCTTGCCAAGACTGGAGCATTATAAAGTTATGATTATAAAAATATCTACAAGAGTAGAAATCACTACTTTCTTACCTTGAACTTTTTTGAAAACTCTTGCATTCATAAACTTTAAAAATCTGTCTGCATAAAAACTTGGTCGGTGAACCGAAACAGTATCCTGCAAGATTGAAAAAGGTCTCAGTCACATTTTCCACAAGTAAATCCTAAGTAAGGTGTCAAGAAAGAAGCTGGACACCTCAGGCAAACTGTATTATACAGTTCAGGCGTAGTCAAAACTGGTGAATCATTACAATTTTTTTCCCTTTTAAAGGTTAATTCTTCAAGAACTTTTTAGGTATTCCATTTATGAAATTATGAGTTATGAATTATACAGCTATATTCTGCAAAATCTTCCAAGCATTTGAAAAGAATTTTTTCAAATGATGCATATTTTTCAGTTATAGATGCATCAATGCCCTGCTAAATGGCTAGTCTTCCGTAAGTTATAAGGACAAGCTGATAATATTAGTCGTTATCTGAAAGCTCAAAAAATAAAATCAGAGCATGTGTTGGGAAGATTTCAGCAGTGGCTCAAACCACATGGTGATGCTAGACTACAAATATAACAGAACTAGTTTTTCCCTGGACAACATGAGTCAAAGGTCCACTAGCTAAAAATCAGCAGTTTAAAAAAATAATGAAATCTACTTACCCCATCATAAACAAGAGCTTTCCAAGAATGTTCCAGCTTCTTCATTAACCTAAGTAAGTAAAAAACAAAATCAGAACTGCTTTGTAAAATTTCCATTTTTAGAAGTTATTTCAGAATATTTTATTCAGTGAAAATTCATTGAAAGTTCAAGTTCAACTTACCGGTAAGACTGGAGAATATCAATAATACCCATAAATAGAAGCAGTTTTTCTCCTTTATGGCTTTTTGCTGGAATACCTCCCATTCTGAGAGAAACAACATAGAATATCTTTTAAGACATCTCTGATCACTAGTTACCAGCTAAACTGTACCCACTTGCAAACCCAAAGGAGTAGGCAGTACTAAAGCCAGATGCCATAGTGCAAAGTCAGTCAAATGTGAGTCACCTAGCATGAACTGGATTTAAAATAGAAAATCTGAAGTATTTGGGATTCAGTGGTAAACATCCATCATTTAAAAAAAGGAGGAACATTTTAAGATACTTTTTAGATAGAATTGGAAATATTTAGATAATCTGACAGTTGGAAAAAAATTATACATCAGTTCACTGCTAAGTTAAGTAAGTGACTTTAGATAAGGGAGAATTTTCTCACTTTATTGATCCTAGGTGACAAATCATAGAGACTCTGCACATTAATCAAAGTCTGAAAAGGTTGTTTCATATATTTTTCACTAAAATTTATGTATTACTGAGCTTTTCCAAAATTTCTTTACTGACAGATAAGTGACAGATAAGGCAACAGTATCAAGCTGAGAATCCTGACCGCATGGGCTTCCAGTTGGGCCAGGGTCTGTACTCAGCCATGAACTTAAAGAATAAGACCTTCATTCTAAGACCCTCTCTTCCTACTTGAACACCTAGAAAAACGGGTTCATTGTTTTTAGAACCTCAGCATTGCCTTTTGCTCCTCTAGCCATTATATCAATATGAGAGAGGAGATAGTGCAAGGAGCCAAGGAAGGACTCCACTTGCCAGGATCTGAGTAGCACTTTATTAGCTCAAGTGATGTGGGAGCCCAGGGTGGCAGCCAGTGCAACACCTCTGCCATCATATAACAGCACTGGCCATCTTCTCTGTGAATGTGAGTTGTAAAAACTGAGTGAAATAAAGGTCTAATTTATATTGCAGAGTTCTCAATGTCTAGAAACTCTCTGTGAGTTTAAATAAATAAATACCATATAAATACCATAACTCTCCCACTTGTTTGCTGTAGGTTTAAGCACAGGTTTCTACATCATTAATTGTATTTACCTGCACAGCTCCCTTGAGAACCAGGAGAAAAGTAAATCCTTAATTTTAAATTAAATCTTCATTATAATGAAGGATTGATTATATACAATGCTGAATGGCGAAGATAATGCTCTCATAGCACTTAATATATTATGAAAGGAACAACAGAATAATGATTGTCTATATATTCAAATTTCTATTAAAGCTTTTGCTAGACAGAAAAATAAGAGAAAAGCTTCAGTTCTTAGTCTCAGGAAATGTCACTTATGACTGCACTTCAGTGGCTGATGATATCATTCTGTGTATATTAAGTATGCTACTTCAAGATGAAAACAGCAGCTGTAGGAATATCCATTTCAATGTTAATTTACAGTTTTTGCTTAGGTCTCACCAGGCTGCTTCCAGTTAAAATTCGGTTATAGTTGGGACTCTTGTAATAGCTGTCTAATAAAAGAATGCACTTGCACATACGTAAGTCACTCTGAACTATTATGCTATCATGTATTTGAAGATGATCAATCTACTAATGAACATCTCAATTTCTTGCTCAGTGGCAAATCTTGATGATGCAGCCCTTGGGGGAAAAAAAAAAGCTCCATCTTTCAGTTTCTGGAATGCAGTGTACTTGTGAATGTTTTGACTGTTAATAGTTTTAATAGTAATCTTAAGAGCAGGTTACGGCACTTACGTGTTTGTTGTCTCTGTGGTGACAGAGTCTCCAGACTTCCCAGGGCCCTGTATTGACTCCATGGCTGTGGAATAGAGAACCTTCTGCCCTCCATGGCGTTTTGCATCTGGTGCACACTGGGAACACTCTTCTTCCTTTTCCTTCGTCGTACTGTTCAATATGTGGATCCCCAGAAGCAGACTGTAATCCATGATCTTAAAACTTTCTAGAACCTATTGAAAAAGAAGAAATATACTGAAACAACAACAGAATTACATGCCAGCAGTTTGCAAACCTAAGTGAAAACAGGCTTTCAAGGCACAAGGAAAGTGCCTTTTCTCTTACCAGGAAAATGTGTGAAATTACAGTTAAACAAAAACCTTTTACTATCCCACACAAGTCAAAGTGCTAGTTATCTAATTAGCTGAATGCTTTTGTTACAAACGGGAAAGAAAGATGTACAGCCAAAATGTAACCTGATGTTATTTTGTAGTCAAGGAAGATAATTCCATGCAGCACCTTTTCATTTCTGGCAAATAATGAATTAATGGTTCCATCATGCACTTATGAACGACACACTTCGAAAATTATCTCTAAGCCACATTCCAGACCTCCCTGAGCATTTTTGCCTATACTACTCTCTTATCTCCCTTCCACCTCCTGTTTGTAACAGCAACCATATTCTTGGACAACTTTCGAATGTCAAAAAAAGTATTTGCTACCACCCTCTTATTAGCAGCTAATGGGATTGGAGTACAAAATCATGTACCCCTCTACTAGGCTAAATAGGGCCTATCTAAATTCAAAAGACAAGTTTTACTTCTGAAGCATGGCTTAACCAACCAGCCTTCTCTTCTAGCTCTACCAACCATTTCTGTTCCTGGCAGCGTGTCTTCTCTCGCACACTTTCATTTTAGTCAGCTACACCATTACGGAGTGTGGCATGCTGTCATTGCAAGGTAATACAGCTCAAGTCAGTACCCAAACATGAGCTAAAGCAAGCTGTGATCACTCTAGTAGTATAACCAAAGTGTTCGCAGACAGCAACAGTGTTTAACAACAGCACTACTAAGTGGAGGGAGAAACACCAGTGACATCCAGGAGGGATACGCTGTGCCACTCACCTCTCCTTTACCTCACGCAGCTCAGCAGTGATTCGTGATACATTTTGGCACATAGTGCCCAAAGATAATGGTGTCATTTTTGTCAGAAAATCAAGAGGCAATAGAACATCTTTTTACATGAACAAGAGAAAAAGTGATTTTACAGAGACAAGAGAGCAGATTCTAAGTATATAATTTTGATGAAGATTATCCAAGCATAAAGATTTTCGGTTAAGTGGAAACATCTCTTAATGAAAAAAAGAAAGTGCAATTTCAGCACTTGCATAGGTTTAAAAATTACATGGCAGTAAATCAGTAACTTAGCATGGATCTGTATGTCTTATCATAAAGTTTTTATACTACTTACCCTAGTTGTTGGAAAAATACTCATTGCTCACATTATCAGAGCAGTGACGAAAGAAAGCATTACACACTGTAATCTAAATGTAGAAAGGCACAGCCTGATTTTCAGACTCAAAGAATGACTTCAAGGCACCATGGGTTTGCTCGTGTGCAGAGGGATCCTACACAGTGGTGCCTTGGTTCAAATGGAAGAAAAAAAAGGATGCTAATGCATGCCCTTAGTAGTCCACAGTCTTCTGATGACAGAACTCACAAAGGGTTTCAGACACAATAAAAAAGTGTATTCTCAAGCACCATACCACAAGATTCTGTAATATTATTGTGCATAGTGTGGAAACATTGGTGGTTTACAATCATAAATTGCAAAAATAGCATGGCTTGCAGGTACAAAGGCACTTGGTGCCAAAAACTTCTGAAATTTCCTTCACTGCTTACTTATTGCTACCCTTTACCCAGACTTTCTCAAAAAGAAAATACAACATAATGTAGTCATTAAAAATATGTACTCACTGTATGTTTGCCGTGAAATACTGAAAGTAAGTTCTGGATAGGCTGAGAAATAACACCTTAGTAGTGCAGTAAGTAACACTGTTCATGCAAAGCCAGATTACAGCAGCTAGTCAGGCTTGGGAAAAGCATTGCCACATTTATTTTACAGCTATGAACTACTGCTGACAGCTCTGCCTTCAACGTATTCTTTGCTGCATTTTGAATTAGGTCACATTAGACACATTATGATTTTACTGCACTAATTACATAACCTATGTCTAGGATTTGATGTAGTCTCGTGGGACACTGTGCTGTAATGTGCTGCTTCTTCCACAGGGACCTCTTATGTGATAAAATTAATCATTCTGACTACATCAGTTAATCACTGCCATTTAAACCCATACTGCCTGTACAGTACAACAGACTATTGCTTGACAATTCATGATTTTGGTGCAGGTTTACTGAAAAACATCATAAAAGCAAGTAGCTATATTGTTATCACGGTTCATTATCAGACTGAAACACCTTCACATCCAGTGGATTAACTGCAGAACAGATTCTTATAAGCAGCACACAACATAAGAACTCTAGCCCTTGTCTCCAAGACTCTGTTCACAGACCTCCTGTGAGGCAGCATTGTCCTGTCCACAAAGTGTCTTCAGGATATCATGACGTGATCTGGCCCTGTCTGCCTACAGGTTTGATGTACAGTTCTGATTACTTCCCCTTAGAAATGTGATAATCAAATGAACCACTCCTTACGCAAACGGACCTTTGTGACCATATCTAAGCATGTTTCACTCCTTGTTTGTTGCTAATGAAACTTCTGGTAAGAAATAATTAACCAGAATATCAAGGAAGAACCTTATAAATCAGTACTCAAAAAAACCTTGCTTTGTGTCAAACTCCTCAGTCTGTACTAAGCCAGCAGTTTGACTTCTTGATTAAAGTAAACCAGTGGGATTTACAGCTGAATATATCTGAGGGGTTCTCACACATGTATCTTCATAAATATTTAAAATACTGAATTGTAGCAATTTAAAAATGTGTAAGTAACATTTTGCACACACATTTTGCACAAAATAATCTGGTTCAACAAGAAGTTACAAAACGCGGAACATCAGGATATTTCTGGACAAGCAACATTCCATGAGAACATAAAAAGGCACGAGTCTTTTCCTGTGCACAAGTTTGTTTGCAGATACCTTTTAGAACTGCTTTTGTGATGCAGCAGCAAGTTTTTGCTACAAAGGCACCAAAATGATACCCTAATCTAATGAAAAAAACTCCACTCAAATAAATTACAGTATTACATGGCTATATTCATAGAAAAGGGAGAAAGCCCTGCAAAACACCTGACTCTATCCATGTGAGATCACTAGAAACTGACATTAACTCCTGGAAGTACACTACTTGTGTTGCTAAACGGTAGAAAAAGACCCAGTCTTTGCTCATGTAACCACTCTGATGTATACCTTGCTAGCAAAATGGCACTGTGAGGTTTCAGCAAGAATGGTCTTAATCGTGTTGTGTACTAACAAGTGTTGTATTTGATAATGACAAGTAAGCCTTCAGTTCATTAACTTACCATTAAATTGTTCATTTTGGTAGTATTCATATAGGTGTTAATTCTCTAGCTACACAGATTCAGTCAACACAGTGTTGTCAGTTGGTCACCAAGGACTGCTGGCAAAGCTGACTTCAGCTGCTCTGAAAACTTCCAGATGGCAAGCGTCACTCACCCCTTGTAGCCTTAAGCACTATTTTGTTTCATACTATATAAAAACCAACAGTAAAATGGCATGACAAAATATGTTGTTTTGGAACATGAAAAATTAACTCTGTGAATCAGATTTTCTTTTGTCAGAGCTAATGAGATGTTAAAGTATTCTGCGAATCATCTTAGACATCGTTACATTCCACTATCTCAGCCAGTGACTAACAGAGCAAACCAAGTATTTCTGCCACGAAATGTCGTTTTAATTTTGTATGCAGCCAGCCCGAACTACGCACTATCTGACAGAGAAATCTGCATTTACGTTTGCTATCCATGCAAAACAGCATGCAAAAAAGTCATAAGGTCATTTTCATAAAAGGATCAAGAAAAACACTACTCAAAAGAAAAAAAAATTACAAGCCTATTAAATGCAAGTACTAAAAGGATAACCATGCAAGGAAGTATTTCCTCTCCTACAAGCATTTTGCAAAAGGGGCATAGGAATTAAGACAATGGAAAGAAGACTGATTTTACAACAAATCAATAATTACTCTTCAACATAAGGAGATATATGAAATAAACACAAAGGACTGCTTCACAAAATAAGCACTTTTTAGGAAAAAGTGCACAAATGTCAATGCCTAAAAATGGGTCTGGTTTAGAAAAAATCTATCCTAGGAAAATGATTCACCACATTCCCACTAAAGCATACATGGAATCACTTCCCATTTCAACAGAATTCTCAAAATATATTGTTTACTGACACTCCAAAAGCTAACAATCTGGATATTAATCTGATATTAAAAGTAATAAGAAATTTCTAATGTCAATCAATTGATACAACAGGAGTGATAATACATAAAGATACAAGAGATCTACAGCATCATCCTATGGTCATTTTCTTCAAACTAGCACTTCTGACAAAGATGCTCTTCATCTAAGATTAGTACATTCTCCATCTCCATGGCACACCATGCTGTCTTTTATTTCTCTCCTATGCTGCAGATTAATATTTCATTGAGCTATGCCTACACTACCGTTTGTAAGGAAATGCTGTAGAATGAGCCACTGAAATTACTTGGGTTAAAGAACCGTCTGTGTAGATCCTTTGAGGTAGAAAAAAGGCAAAAAACCGCAACACACACTGCATACTCTACTAAGGGATTTGAAATATTTTGTGAATAAATTTGGTCACACAAGGTCTCTGTCAGTTGCTACAGCACAAAACAGATGTGCATTCGTACCATAAAACTTTTGTAGCAACTGGCTAAAACAGCAATGATGAAAATAATACCCAAAACTCAAACTTAGGAGGTATGACCCTCCTTATATTTTAATTTGCTGATCTTTACAGGCTTCTTTGTTAATCACTTTTAAAACGTAATTTCCTCAGAAAAGTCCATGTTCTTTGCGATAAAGGTAAAATGCAGACTCTCAAAAGCCATTCATTTCTCAGTAGTAAAAACTTCTTAACGTAATTTTTTTTGCTCTTAAAAACTGTGTGAGCACAATTTGCTTAATTCTTACTCGTTCTACAACAAGTCAAGGATAGGAGAGCCACAATAAGTGTCAGAAATAGCCTGGAATTTGAAAGCTTGTTCAAATTTTCAATTGTGTATGTTGTATGTATGATAAACTCATAAATGTTCCATCTTTAGGAACACTGTAATGTTATGCTCCTTAGTTCAGTTGAGGTACAAATACTGCAAAATGATCTCTGAGCAGAGTTTTCAGACTCTGTCACCTCAAGTGTGAACAAAACAAGAAGGGGAAGCAGGAGCTGAACAGTGCTATAACCCTGTACTTGTCACAGCACAGATAATCTGGAGACACCAGCCCGTGAAGGATCAGCACAAGCACAACTCAGCTCCATTCTCTAGCAGGGCAGGCCACACCTCTCCTCACCAGCACTGCCAGGAGGTGTGGCAGGCCAGAACTGATACTCCAGCAGCGCAGCACCGCTTTCCCTGGGGGAGGAACTCCGTGTCAGCTATTGAGGTGGTCTGCATCAGCTGAGCAGATGCATCAGGAGGCCAGTTCAGCTAAGCAAGGAAGGCACAACACAGCTAGAATGTGAAAAGGCAGCATACAGGACAGGTGAGGACAGACAGGCTAGAAAGAAGGAACAGAGAAACAGTGCATGGGCATCTAGAGATGGCAGCTATGGTCAAGGAAGCCAAAGGTCAGATAGAGTCGAAACTGGCAAGGAATATTAAGACAGAGAAAAGGTTCTACTGCTAGTGGGAAAAGGCTGACCAAGGAAAACTTGGGCCCATTGCTGAATAGGGCAGGAAACGCAGTGACAGCAGCCACAGACCATAGCAGGTCTCCACCACCACTATCTTTCATCACCTGGAAGATCTGCCAGGCCTCTGAACTTAGCGATGGAGCTTAAGGAGGAGAGTGGATAGTAGTCATGCATGTTTGTATTTAAGAAGCAGGAGAAAAGTTCGTTGCTTCTTGATTCTGATTGCAAATATGAACAATGGAAATACTATCCAAATTTAAGCAACACAGAAGAGAATTTCTTAGTCCTGCAATACTGGAAAAACCAAAAATTTTCTTTCTTATATGAATTCTTAATTTCAAGTGCCTACACTTTTTCACTCTGGAGTAGCAGTAAAAAAGATGAGAAGTTTCAAAGTCCTAAAAAGCTGGTAAGTTATCACTCACACTAAGACCCACTCCAAATACCACATTGGGCAGAAAAAAGCAGAGGCAACACTGATGCCCTTTTCACAAATTTGATGGAATATTTCTAGTATTCTTAAAGGCAGAAGTGAAAGGTAGGTAGTCAGATCCAACCTCATTAGCTGAGCAAATTCAGCTATATGAAAGATAACAGTGTCTGCTCCCTGTTTTACAACACATTGAATTACAACTTGTTTGAATAGAAAAAAAATGCCAGTTAATTTTTTTATACACATAAAACTTCCAGTGTATGTATATACATATATCTACAGATACACACAGACACACACTTTACTGTGTATATGTGCAATTTACATAAATGTGTATTTATGTAAATACACTGATTACTAGAGGATAATTTTCTACTTCACTTTTAATACTTTTAAAATTCAGCTGGGCCTTTGAGAACTCTAGACTAACTTTAGAGTTGTTAATGTAAGATTATACACTGAAAAGGATTATATTAGTTCAGCACTCAAGCAACATGTAGCAGGAATTTTCCCAGACCTTCAAAGAACCACTAAGAGTCCGTTTATATGTAACAATTAAATGATTGATTCTTGTTTTTACTTTTCAGTCCAGTTCCCTCTTTTAGATTCCCTTTATTATTTCCAATACAATAGATCCCCCAGGCTTTGACTGGGTAAGTAACCTTGGACAAGTAGGGGATGCACAGAAAGGCATCCAGATCCCCAGATGTGACATTCTGATGCATTCTGTGTCATCACACATGGTAGGAGCTCAGGAAATACTCACTGTAAGAGGCTACAGAAAGAACAATGTGTGGTGTCAGATAAATGTCTCATGCTGAATATGCAGCTGAACATTAGGTCACACAGCTTTACAAACCAATCACAAGGCATTGCAGACTTCTGTGATAGTTAAACAAAAAATTCTATTCATGTGCAAAAACAATGCTTTCCATCTTGTACCACAGGTGGCGGTGAACAACAAACTCTGATATTCAGGGTATCTCTTCTATGTGGTGATTTCAGACTACCCATTTTGCTTTTCTGTTGTGAAATTCTTAAGATTTTTGTCAGACAAAGAAAATTTTTTCTCTCCACAACCCCATAAATTCTAGGAAGCTCTGAGAGATCTAGAGTCTCCGTTTTCCTACTTTATATTTTTTTAACCATGGTACAGGAAAAAAAAATCTATTTTAAAGCAATTCTCTCTGTCCATAATAGGAACTGATCCCATTCACCAAGGTCCTCTCAGAGCAATGATAGGTATCCCTCTTCTGCCTTGAAAATATCATGTGGGCAGCACTACTTTTCAGCTAAGGAAGAAATTACTCTGCTCTAGAAATAAGACTACTGCCACTAGGCCTGCCTTCCCATTCCTAGCTCACCAAGAGACATATTCACAGCAGCTCTATATACAGTTTATCATACATAACAATGGTTCCACAGGCCTAATTATGCCTTGAGAAAAAAGTAATTAAAATCTCCAAATTAATGGAAGTAATTAAATCATCATCATCAAATCTACTGGACTTCATTCCTAGGTGTTGTCATAGATGGATCAGTGTAATCCTGGTTGAACAGAGAAGTAGAGAGATAGCCTTCTATAATGCAGGATGCATCCTGGGGTACACTGAGCACAGTACAGCCACCTGGTTTGAAAGAGCTGATTGTCATACTACACTCAGCATTGGGGCAGTCTCACCTCAAGAACTGCGTGCAGTTTTGGGCTCTACAGTGTAAGGAGGATATAAAATATTAGAATGCATCCAAGGGAAGGCAACAAAGATGCTGAAAGAACTACAGGGCATGGCTTGTGAGGAGCAGAGGAGAATGTTAGGTTTGAGGGGGGGCAGAAAGGGTGGTGCTGATTGCTGATGCCTGGTGATAGGATGCAAGGGAATGGCTTAAAGCTGTGTTGGGGAAGTTCAGAGAGGATAAAATAAAAAGTTCTTCAGTGAGATGGTGGTCAAGCACTGGAACCAGCTCCCCAGTGAGGAAAGTGCTCATGGTCCCCAGTCTGTCGGTGTTCAAGAAGTATATGGACACTCTATTCTATGATTATGATCTCAGACCACAGTAGCTTAACTAAAATACTTCATCAGTGCTCTGACATCCATAGTTATTCCTCACTAAATAGCATGGAAAACAAATGCAGGTTTAACAACATATACTGAGTAAATTTAGAACAGAGGTGAACACAGAAGTTTGAATAGTCAATTTTTACTCACCCGACAATCCCGCTGTAGTGTTTTCATTAGTGCACTGTGTGTTTCAGAGTCAAAATACAACCCTTCATGCATATCTTGCAGGAAATCCAGGTCTTTGAATGTAGGATTGGACTTCTCCCTCTCTTTTCTTGATGCTCTCCGTTTGTACGTGGAGCCTTTCAAGTCGTATGTGAAATGCATTTTCAAGGCTCGTGGCAAAACATTGTTCATTACAACAATTCTAATATTAATGCCTCCTGACTGAACACAGTAGAGCCCATAAAATTTGGGAAGAAGAGTCCTTGGATTCTGGTTCAGATTCTAAAACAAAAGAGATATTTTTAAATATGTCTATTTTCAATTAACTTCCATGCTTGAGAAGGGGTTTTTTTTAATAGCAAAGGACATTAATAAACAAGAAGAAAATTGTGTATGTTTTCTCATTCAGCATAGTTTCTTCAACCAATTGATTATCTTTGCAGGTTTCTATATCAAAAAGCTAGCATAGGTGCTGCCTTTTTGCCAGGAACTTACAAGGGCCCAGAGCAGAGCAGTAACTATATTTATACTTGGTTTCTCTTTCTCGCAGAAAAGAACAGACTAGGCTAAACCTAAAAGCATCTCAAAGACTTAATTTATTTTTTTCTGTCCTGAACAACCTTTGAATTTTACCTGCTGGAAGGATTTTGGGTCAAATGTAGCTCTCATTATCTTGACTTGGATTCTGAAAAACAGAACCCCTCTCTCCAGGAGGCTTTACACACTCAGGGTTAGTGACAAATTACTAGGTTATTTCCAGAGGAGTGTGAGGTCATAATAGAACCACAACTGACCATCAGAACAGAAAAGTGTGAAATAATCCGAATTCCACAACAAGCAAAATAAATTAGGTAGGAGAGGATAACAAAGGTGAGAGAGAAAATCCTCCTCCTGAATAAAACTCTTAGTCTTCGGCATGAGAAAGAAGGAAGGGGAAACACTACTTCAGGTCTTACATGATTACTAAGTCACAGCATACAACTGTCAGAAGAAAGTACTTTCACAGAAATAATCACAGCGCCTGAAGTTTTATACTTTGGAAAGCATTGCATAGTAGTGAGAATAAAGTTCCCCAGAAACAATACAAACTGGCCTTATATGTACTTGTTATAACTCAAACTTATGCTGAGCGGATTATCATGATTAGAAACAACAAAAAAGTACCTGCCACCATTGTCCTTTTTGATGTGTCAGTACACACCTTTTTTTTTTTTTACACACACAGTGAATCCATGTTACTTTAGTGCAATAATGACAACATTCCTCATTTTTAGTATAAGAGAGGGTAATTTTTCAAGTATTGACTTCAGAAAACAAAGCAAGAAAAGAAAGTCAGTCACAGGTCTAATAATACAAAGTCCCACATACCACCCAGAAGAATCTCTGTTCGTACGTATGAGTGGCTTTTCTTTAAGCAAAAAAGAAAAAATTCTACTTACTTTTTAACCAGTGGTTTTCCCTTCAGATGACACACAAAACCCAATACAATGGACTTAGAATTAGCCCTCAAGAAGCTCCATTTAAAAATTAAGTTTTGAACAAATTACACAGATAAAATATTTTTTACACATGAGAAATGGAAATTAGTAGTTGGAAACAAAAGTGAAACTGACTGGTCTAGTTTCTTTGTCCACTCTGAGTGAAATGCAGAGGGTAGACAAACACAAAATGGAGAAAAAAACGGAATTAGAAATTTAGAAACCTTATTTTGTTACCAGCTTATTAGAAGCAAAGTTTGGTATCAAATCAGATGATGACATTCGGCTTCATCTTGAATGCTAAAAGAGCACCAATTCTTATCTTAAATGCATTCTTGATTTATATCTATTCTTTCTGTTGGGTGTGTAGGGCATGAAGTAGAAAGGCAGGCAAAATGTAAAAAATATTACAAAAAATACAGATAAACCCAGTGAAATATTACAAGGCAAATGATACTGAATCTTCAGAAGTGTGACATGAACCAGGAGAAATAGAGGTAAAATACAATTACTTACCATATAATAACCTGGCAAGAGCTTCTGAAGAAATTCAGCCTCTTTGTGTTGAACTGTTTTGATGATGAATTCGTCACCACTAGTTACAAAAAACAAGGACCCACTGGCACCTGGGTTGGATAATTCAATTAAAGGTTCACTGCAGATTGAGTACTGGAAGAGACAAAAATAGTTTTTCACTGCCAGTGCACGCACTACCCAAACACAAGTTTAATATGAAGAACTGCAGGCTCAAATAGGCTCAAGAGAATCATGTAGCAACAGTACTGCTGCTGTACAGCAAGCTGCTTCACAGTAATTTGGCTGAGGTTTGGCAGGCCACTCTGCCCAGGACATGCTGCACAACCATGGAAGAGCAGGTGGCAGCTGAGCATACAATCCCTCTTCAGGTCCCACTGCCACTGATGAATGGTCCTTCGGAATGAAGCCAGTGGTTGAGGTGGAAGCAGTTGATCCCCACGCTGTCAGCATTGCAAATTCCTGAGTCAAAATCTTCGAGAAGACATTTTCACTGCAACTGTTCACTTTTCACATCCGTTTTTGAAAGAAACAGGTACAAGATGGCAGAAAAATAAACTGAGAGTAGAAGTTTGTCAATATAGACAAATAGGCCAATCCTATCCTGTAAAACTGGTATTGAAACTATCAGACTGATAGTATAGCTATAGCTACTAATTTTAGTATAGTTACTAATTTTTAAAATTTTTACTAGTTTTATGATTGAAAACTGCTTGAAACAGGAAAAACTCAATACCAGTAAGCAAGAAAAACTGGTGTTTGAAGAACCATTATTTGGTATATTTAGGCAAGCTTTCTCTTCCACAGGACACTTTAAGAATTGCAATCACATTAAGGACGAAAAAGACACCCAAGACTAACCCTTACTAGTAGAATCCTATCTCACACGAAGACTAATGTACGTTTAAGTGTTCACTATTTCAAACTTCATTCAAACTAAATGGAGAGTAGACATTAAGCTCAAAACCATAGAAAAATCTGTTTATATTAAACTTGAAAAGAGTGATACAAGAAAATTTAATAAATATATTCTTTTGTGAGCACTTGAACCAGAGAAGCATGTTTCCTGTAGGCTCAAGCCATTGTCTTACTGAATCTCCTTATTGTAACTCCAGCTAAGGCTTGCAATTTTGGAGTGGATTTTGCATGATATATAAATATTTCCTCTCCCTGCTTCTGAGTCCCCTCAATTCCAATTAATACAAAATACCTTTCTTGTTAATCCCATGGCTACAATTTTCTACAGACAGAATGGCCATGCCAATCTGTAACACTACAAACCTTTAGACTGAATCAGCAGTTTTATTGCAGCACTTCCATTGTTATTGCCAAAATAGGTAAAGCTTCATGAGTAACTGTCACTGTGATGCAATTGTATGCAATCATCCTAAACATTAAAGCTCAATAGAACAGTATAACACAAGCTCAAGACATCGACCTACACCCTGCATTGGTCATTTTCCAGAGGTATGCATTTCTGTAAAAAAGTCTACCCACCAAATGCTGCTATACAGAGGGCCCAGCCACTTTTGACTGGACATCTCCGAAAGTCAAGTCAAAACCAAAAAGTAAGAAAATCCCGAAGGGCCTGACAGCTGAGTATTTATTATCAGGAAGTTTCTCTGCAAAATGACAGTACTCCATGAGGTTTCCAGCGACCATTTAATTCTACCAGCTGCTCAAACGTATTTATGCTTGTTATCCTGTCTGACTCCTACAGAGCATTACCACTCATCCTCCTTGGAAAAGATGAAGCTTTAAATCTTTGAGCTTTGTCACTTCAAATTAACAGTGTAAACTCATATATGCTTGCTGTAATTTCTACTCTTCTTGTTTTACTTCCTATGCCCTTCAGCCACAGCTGGGCAATCATTCACTACTACCCACATACCACTTGTGTGTTCTGCTGTGCCAAGAGAAAAAAGAATCTGCAACAAGTTGTCTTTACTGGGAATTTCCCTCAGGGCATAGCCTTTTCGTACATAAAGTGGCTGTCACAAATCTTATTCACAGCATTCAGTCTTTCTACAAGCTTTAACTTCTGCTACTGCAAAGCCTTCCTTAGATGGAAAAGCAGTTGCAGGTGATAACTGCTTTACTCTAGGAAGCACAGTCTTTTTGGCAGCTGGCAACACAGCCCACATACTTCATCTTTTGCCAAGTCCATAAAAAGAGATAAGATAAATAACGTGTTACATAATGACGCTACTGTCACACATCATGTCCCTAAATTGGAGAGGCATAGATTTGATAGATGGATCATTCCATGGATAAGGAATTGGTCACGCTCTATGAGTTGTGGTCAATGGAAGGAAGAATTTCTTCACTCTGAGGATGGTGAGGCACTGGAATATGTGGCCTAGAGAAGCTGTGAATGCCCCATCCCCAAGAAGTGTTCAATACCAGGCTGGATGGGGCTTTGAGCCACCTGGCCATGGCAGTGAAGTCAGAACGAAACGATCTTTAAGCCCCTTCCAATCTAAACCATTCTATGACTATGGTTTATAAAATTATTAAACAACTTCATGTCCTTACTACTACCATTTATAATTCAAATTAATTATCTTTTTTATATCTAACTATGGTCATGAGGACTAGTAAAACAAAATCCATACATAGCACTAAAGAATTAAAATAAGACACTCACATTAAGACACCCACATTCAACCTAAGTAAAAACAAAACCAGCTAAGATTTGCTTTCAGACTTATTGTCCATATAGGAAAAAAGCCCCATTACAGCACACTTGAACACAACAGAAACAATGTATTTAGTAGTATATTAAGTAATGTTTCAGAACTATTTAATCAATTTTTCTTTTTTATTCACCCAAGCCCTTTCAAATTCTTTTGGTTTAAAAGAAGCCATTATCAATAATAGAACAAAAGGATTTCAAAACGCATTCGAAAAAGTGCACAATAAAACTCGGACATAAAAAGTTGCTAATTTGTACCAAGACTCTGATTTCTTGGGTGACCCTCCACGAAACAAACTGGACATGGGGCAAACATCTAGAAGACAATCCAGCTATGCATTCACACTACCTGTCCAAAAGCAGAACTGCAGGAGAAATAAAATAGTGGATACTTGTCCTAGCACTGTACAAAGCGGTTCAACCAAGTAAAGCCTGCTTTAACAATGTCAGCAAATCTTTTTTTTCTCGTGTAAACCACTAAACACTTTGAAAGCCTAAGTCTTCAATTTATGAAATAGAACAAAGGAGATATTTGAAAATGCTTCATTTTTAGTCTGCCATCCATATTCCTCAAAGCTAGACAGAAACATTTGCAGACACCACTTTGTAATGAAGTGCATAACACAAGTAACACAAAAGTACTTAATTAGAACTTAATTAGTAGTTAATCAGTAGAACTGAATTAGTACTTAATTAGATAAAAGTCACACAACTACTGATTATAAGTTCTCTAGAAAAACTATCTAAATGATATGGATGTTGCTCTAGCCAAGTAACAAAGCGGGTTTCTTATACGAATCATCTCAAAGACAAAGAATTAAAATTTTTGTAAACATTAAAAGAAATCACTAGTTATATACCACTCCACACACAAAATTTCTTACTGATTTGGGCACCCTTTAAGAATCCTTTTCTGCCACAATGAAACTAGCATGCTTTATAATAATTGGCAACTCAAAAGAAAACTGCAGTCTCTTACCAAATAATCATCGGGCTTGATACCAAAAAGTTCTCTGAAATAGCGGAAGGCAAGAGGTGCATATGTCTTAAATCTGAAGTCAGGGTAATGATGAGCAGGAGTAAGATTGCTCCCTTCACTGAAAACAAAAACAAAAATAAACCAAACCAAATTACTGAGCAATTCATAGCAGCTAGTTTTACTGTGAAGCTGTCTAGCTTGACTGCCTGCTGAGAAAAGAGTGTAAATGCAAATAAACCCCTTTATTACCATTAATCACTGTAATAAAAATGTCCGTGAGAGACACTGCCAGCAAATTCCTCTTTCTCACCTTAAAGGAAATTACTATTTTCACCACCTGTATACATTTGCAGAAAGATCATGTTTAAACCTGAACAGGACAAAGCCTGCAGAAGCCAGGGCAGAGACTGACACCCCTGAGTATTGAAAACTCTCATGCCATGGTCTCTGTGCTCAAGATGGCTCCGACCACAGCCCTTCTCTGTTTGTAAGCAGCAGATCCAGCAGGGCAGCTCTCCTGGTAGGTTCACTTCCCGGCTGTGTTGGGAAGTTATCTTCACACACTCCAGGAATCTCCTAGACTGCCTCCTCTCCACTGTGTTGAATTTCCAGCAGACATCTGGCAGGTTAAAATCTCCCACAAGAACAAGGGCTGACAATCATGAAACATCAGCCATCTGCTTATGGAATAGTTCATCCACCTCCTCATCCTGGCTGGGTGGTCTATAGCAAACTCCCACCAGGATATCTGCCTTTTTGGCCTTCTCCCTGATTGTCACCCATAGGCACTCAACCTTCTCATCACTATCCTTGAGCTCTGTACAGCCAAAACACTTCCTAACGCACAGAGCCACCCCATCACCTCTCCCTCCTTGCCTGTCCCTTCTGAAGGTCTTGTAGACATCCAGTGCAGCACTCCCACCATGCTCCTGTGGTGGTGAATGTGTCATAGATTTCCTGCTACACTATGGCTTCTAGCTCCTCCTGTTTGTTACTTGTACTCCTTAGCTCTTTTCCTTGTTTTATACTTATCATCTCACTGTATTTTTAGGCTGAGTTACAAAAGCCTAGAAATGAATACTACATTTAAGCTAAAGGAGAAGGTTGGCAGCAAAATGCTGCTAGGTTTCAGAAAACCCCCAAACCTACCCATGGATTCACTCACGATGGAAACTAGGAGAGGGCTTTTAAGCAGAAAAGTAACGTTCCACACTGTGTTTTCAAAACAAGAACACCTTTAAGAAAAAGTTTTGATATGGAAACCAGTGAGATAGAAGCTTTCTAACACAGTT
>VZRR01004498.1:74232-112916 GCA_013398015.1 Oreocharis arfaki | reverse complement strand
GGTGGGGGGATGAGGGAAAGAAGCAAAAGAAAGGGAGAGAAGCTGAAGAAATAAAAGGCCTAATTTTGTCACAGGCTTACTCTTGCTCTAGCAAACAGCAAAATTTCCGAGTTTCCATTACCTGTGGCTACCTTTCAAAGAAAAATTCACCATAATATTTCCTGTGTTCAAAGATCACCACTGGCTGAGTTACACAGGCAAGGTACAGCAAGCCAGACTCTGTTACCTCTTCTTAAGATTGGTAAAATATGTGCTTTAGAGTGAGAAACATGAAGATCTAAGCACAAACATATTTCTAGGTCCTGGACAAGATGAGGTTAACTGTGTACGTGTGTGTGAGAGAGGACACCTTTCTCCACCCCTAGTTACTTCTCATCTGCTGAATATTGATTCAAATACTGTAAATACTTTCACCCATTGTTTTGGATGCAGAGACTGTCATTCAAAACCTCATTTACTTAAGGAACAAGTAAAGACATCAAGAAAATCTGATAACTTGTCAAAGAAAAAGTGTACAAGACATGCAAGAACAGTGGCTTTCTTTGCTTCCCTGTGACAGAGCAGGACTCATTATGTGCTCCCCCTTCTTTGACACACATGCCTTTGTAGTCTTGAAGGGAAAGGGCGACATGGGGCAGAAGGGAACACCTGAAGAAACAAACCAGATAAGAGAGACAAGACATGGTAATGTGAGCATATCGGTGTCAATGTACATGCATTTTAAACAGCCAGTAGTGAGTCCTAAATTTGAAGGCAGAGCTGGCAATGCTTACGAACATACGCATAATACCTGCTGTCAAACAGAGCTGCACTACAGAAGATGGTGGCAATCTCTTGGAACCAGTTAATGCGAGAGGTGGAAAGGCAATATAAAAAGGAAAATAGTATGGGGCAACCAAAAACTCATATGAGGAGCTGTGGCCATGAACATTACAAGGATATGATTTCCAACATAAATAACTGTTTATATTAAAAAGGAAAAAAAAGGAAAAAGAAAAAGAGTTTAAGCTTTTATACATGCTAGCAACTTTTGTGTCTTCTGTGTACACGTGTCTATAGATATAAATACGTGTGTAAGCATTAAATGCATCCATTAACATATGAACACCCCAAACAACATCAAATCGAGGTAGACNGGCCATGAACATTACAAGGATATGATTTCCAACATAAATAACTGTTTATATTAAAAAGGAAAAAAAAGGAAAAAGAAAAAGAGTTTAAGCTTTTATACATGCTAGCAACTTTTGTGTCTTCTGTGTACACGTGTCTATAGATATAAATACGTGTGTAAGCATTAAATGCATCCATTAACATATGAACACCCCAAACAACATCAAATCGAGGTAGACAAAAACCCTCTTCCAAAAGCAGAAGCACAAGCTTCTTGCAGCCCATGGAGTAAAATCCATAGGGGAAAAAAGGAGTTACAGATGAGGAAAGCAGTATGCTGTGCATACCACTTGTGTGATACCCGGCCTATGTGGCTGAGACTCATATCAGTGTTTCAAAAAGCCCATGTAAAACAGCTCAGACAAAATCTCTGTACATGGCAGTTGGGGCAGACAGTGGCGCTGAGCCAGCAACAGCGTCATTGTGTTGTAGTCTGAGCCAGTTCAATAGTATTCCCAGAGTGGGAAAGACCTTCAGATCTTTGTAACTCTTTGATAGTTGCTTCACTGAATTCATTGTGGCAGGCAAACAGCAAAGTTTCTCGCACTGTTTTCATTCCTGGTATTCTCCAATAAATTTATTGAACTTTTTCTGAGAGACATAAAAAATTGTTTTGAATTGCATTTCAGAAAAAGTCTGACTAACCTCTCTTCTATTTCAGAGTCATAAATAGTTCTGATGCTCAGAGAAGGCTACAACCTTCAAGAGAGTTCACCCAGCAAGGAGATGACTCCCACCTTCTGGATATGCAAACCTGGATGCCAGATCATGCAATATCCTCTCCTTCTTCCATTTAAGTTAATGCCTCTGATAATATTTTCACAGAATAGGCTAAACTAATTACAGTGAAATGAGATGTTGACTTATTTGTGATAAGGTTTTTCTTGATTTGAGACAGGAAGACAAAAGAAGTTCCTTGAAGCAGAACTGTTCTCTAAATCTGCTCATCAATAAATTTGCATGACTCACCATAAGCAAGGTCTCTGTTTATTAGTTCATCTGCTCTTGACAAAGTTATGAAGCCTATGTCTGCAAAACCTGTGAAGAGTCCCATCGGCAAGGTAATATTCTATTAATACAGCTGATGCAGCTGGGGAAAACCTGACAAACTTGGGGCCTTCTATTTTTCTGTAACAATGACAATTTTTCTTTCATGCATTAGAAACTAATTAGGAATGTACCATTCCTCCACAGTTTGTATCTGGCTTATTACAGCTTCACCATTAAACCGTGTCTGAGCCATAACAGAAGTACAAAGGTGTTGGGATGTGGTGATCTTGCTCAGAAGCATCAGAATTTTCAGAGCTGTTCTAACCAAAACTTATTACTGAAAAGATGCTCCAAAAGTCATAACTCAAGTGTGCCTCCCGGACAGGGGAGCAAAGGTTAAGATAAACAATTGGAGAAACTTAACATCCTTAGAAAGCAGAAGAAAGATGCAGAAGAATGACAACCAGTTGTATCATGGCCAGACATCAATACATTGCTGATAAACAAATTCTGTCTTGCTTGCCTCATCCAGACTCAAAAACTCAGATGAGGTAACTACCAGCAGCCAAAGCAGGGTCCATTGTGTGTTTCTTAACATTTTCTTTATGATGATTATAGACTTGGAACCCGATACATTTGAACCTGCTAGCCACAACTCACATAATTTCATCACAAATTACTTAACAAGGCTTTTTTACAACACAGCTGAGGAGATTTAACTGCAAGCTGTCCTTGAGACGTGATGACTTATTCTTCTTGCAGACTCAAACACTTATTAAAACAGGAGACTATTTTGTTTCTTTTTGGTAGAGTTAATTTTCTGCTGCTTTAGCTCCTTGAACTATCTTCCCAAGAACCAGCCCAGCATTAGTGCCAGCACAAGGGAAGAAATGTGAATGTCTGGTGGAGCTGGGAATGCGTTTGTTCCTTCAGTAGAGCCCATGGGCTCAGTGGCCCTGTGCAAGGGCACCATCACACCCCTCTTGGGATCACCAGACCCAATACAGGTGCACGCAGCCACCCGCCCTCACACAATAGTGCTGGGTCCAGGGGAGCTGATGTCGTCTTTAAGGTGGCAAGGCTCTTTTGTGGGGCCAAATCTCTGCTGCCTATGTAAGTCAGGGAACTGGATATATTTGGAATGGAAGCCAAGACTCAATATATTTTTTACAAAAAATTGCTAATGGGATCTACTTGTGACTTGAAGGTTAGTGCATTACTGGTATGGTTTTGCAGCTAGGTGCGGAGGCGAAATAATGGGACAACACGCAACGATCAATATGATCATGTGAAGCTGTTTATTATTACAGAATATGCATCTATACAGCATTTTTAGTTCCATATACGAGATGATTCGAACATCGTGCGGTCAAAAGTAGTATAATGATTGGATGCTTGCTACTGTTCGCATACTGCATCTAAACTTCTGATTGGACACTTGCTGTGACTGCTATTCACCATATTTCAGCATCTCACATCTTCTTTGTTCAGCATAATGTAGCAATCTTTTTGAACTAACTTATTGTTTCAGCAGTTCCTAAACTATACTTCTTTCATGCTGCTGAACTATCTTATTATTTCAGCAATTCCTAAACTATATTTCTTTTGTGCTGTGGTCAATACATTCTTGTTTCATATCCTTGGGTTGTTTCTTTTCTTTCTTCCATGGTGTTATCAAAGACAATGTATCCTTTACTCAGCTTGATTCAATGCTGGGAAAGCTGGGTTGTGCATTCCCAGTGTCTGTTCTCCTGCAAAAATTCTTCAACAGCTAGGCACCTAAATATGAAGGGACTCTAGAAATACAGCTTTGTCAAGGATGAGCACATGATTTCAAATTGCTCCTTGCTGCCAGAATATACACTTGCCTCATATTTGCAATGAAAGAGTTAATATAGTTGTTGTCCTGATCTAGTCTAAGGCTTTTTTTTACAGGGCTTATCCAAGCTGCATCACTTTCTCATTTTTACTAGAACCCCCCAAAGTGTCTCCTGTTGCATGCTGCAACCACATTCTGGAAAGTTATTAATAAAATGTTCATTTTTCTAACCCTGAGTGACCAAACCCAACTTTATGCCCTATACTGAATGTTCTGCTGAACGATTCAAGGGAAATTAATGTTATTTATCCTGAGGCTGAGGAGCAACAGGAGAATTAGCATGCATGCCACTGTGTTCAAATCCCTGCAAAAGTTGACAATTCTATTTGCAAGTATAATCCCAGACTGTCCAGGGAGATGACAGACAAGCAGATGCAGACTTGCCTGTAAAGGAAGCTGCTTTAAGGCAGCACATGTAACACAAACAGAAGGAATCTCCCCACTTCCCTGGAAAGATTTTAAGGACATGCTTTAATGAATTGTTTGACACAAACCTGAGTATATTAAAGAGAGAAAACAGAAGGCAAGCAAAGTATTAGCCTGTGCATCTTTTCCAAGCCTTCTGTTTGCCAAGGCAGGAACAGCCTTGTTGTCTTCTCTGGAAAACTGGGGAGCTGAACATTCACATTATAAAGCAATGAAAGAAGGGCACTTACTACAATGATTCAGGGAAAACACTGATGGTACTGGAATTCACTAGCAAGGAACAGCTTTTGTAGCTGGCCAAATGCAGGAGGGAAGCTTGACAGTGGCCGTTTTGGCAGAAAAACTTGATGTTATGTTCAGTGTATTCTGAACAAGCACTCGGCACACAAAGTGAACTCAGTTGAATGTATTCAAGAAGGAACAAGCTGTGAAATGTGTGTTTAGCGTATCAGATTGGCAACAGCGGCTTCAGTCAAAGAAAGGACCACCTAGTTTCTCCTGTTTGGAGGTCTTTCCTACTACAGTTCGTCACAGACACATTATACACTGTTCACACAGTTGATTTTTTTTCCTGTACTTGTCCATTAATAACGGCAGGGTTGATTTTCCAGTGGAACATTTATATTAGTCAGAAATGGAATAACTTGGTAAACCTCATTACAAATTGTCACTGCAGAACACGGTACATTTCTGCTTAGTCATCTATCTAGCATTGGTTTTAACCCCTGACAAAGTCAAGGCCATGGCCATGGAGGTTAGAAGGTGTCCCTGCTACCCCTAGCACGTAAGTGCTGAAGATCTGGGAGCCAAGTAGAAAGAAGGCTTTACACCCCAACTGCTTGCAGTTAAACTTGCCTCTAAGGAAGAGACAGGCACAGCTCCTGCCCACTTTTATCCCTCAATCTGATTTGTTTGGCTAACAGCAGCCAATGGAACAAACTGCAGGTGAGAGCAAAGAGTAGTTCCAGACTGTGGCTCACAGGAAAGCTATTTAAAGCCAGATGTTTCTGTGACACCCTCAGAGCCTGTTCAACGCACAGCCTGTATGGCAGAACAGCACTGGGGCTGCTGCTCAGAGCACCTCTTAGCATGGAAATACACAGTGTGAAGGCAACTCGATTCAGGGAAATGAACAGGTATGGGGATGTGACTTCTCCAGGACTAATGTACAATGTTTTTCTTATCCATTCATAGAATAACACATTGATTTAATAACTTTTTTACTACTCCTTATATGAAAGGAGATGTAGGTTTGGTTTTTATTGTTGTGGGCTTTTTTCCCCAAAAAAATCTCTATTGAGAATATTCATAGCAAAATTTCGAGAAAATTATGCTAATAAAACAATAAATAAAACAAATATTTCTTATTTAACAGCATGCTTTTTAAAAAACATTGCTCTGATTTTTTTGTTGTTGTTTCTGTAAAAGAGGTAAGCATTTTTCTTCAAAATTTTACCTCACTTTCTCCAATATTATGATTAGATGCATTTCTTCTAGAGTTATCTATTGATTACAAGTTATTAGCTAGACTACAAGAACTAACTACATCTGCACTTTACAGGTAGATATTCTTCTTCAGGATAATATATAACATTTTTCTACTGAGAAGCAAGAATATTACATTTAAAATTTACAATAATTGAAATACAAATTTTGGATGTACCATAATAAACTTGTAAGCAGGTTTATTATTTTAAACGATACGTTATTGCCAAAGGTATCGGTATTTTTCCACCAATTGAGGAGGCAAAATTATTTCATGAAATGTAAAATATGACACAAAGCTGCACAAGCTTAACTGTTCATTTGATTGCATTTTGAATGTCTCTTCATGCAATGTTTTCTACAATTTGTTTTTATCACTGTGATAACTTAGTTCTGTCTTCTCTACTCCCACAAAAAGATTGAAAATATTGGCATAAAATCTGATATTTAAAAAGAAAACCCCCTGAAATGTCTTCAAGATCCTTCATATTTGCTCATTAGCTTCTTTTTGTGGGCACTTGCTTCAAGTCCAAAGACATATCTCTGTGGCCACTTGATTTAAATATATGCCACAATTTCCACTTCACTACATGACCCTGACATCTGACTCTAAGAAAAACACCCACTATTAAAAAAGATGCAGTGCTATCACGATCTAGCAATGACCGATTAAACCCAGGGCTGAATTCTAATGAATTTCAAGTGACAGGCACTTCTGTTTAATGCTGAGATACTGACACAGCACTGCTTAGCAAGACGAATCTGAAGTCTCAATTGGCTTGCCATTTTTTCATACCCCCCCAAATTTAACATCCAAATCTGTTTTTGCTTCGTCTGATAAGTCTCTGGCTTTTTAGTGTGTTTATAATACTGTTACTACCCTACTACTACATGCTTAGCAGAGTTTATGCTATCCTAGCACAATAGAAGTTATTTATTGATTCATTCTTTATCTACGAAGAGGATAACTACAGTGGATGCACAGGACAGCCAACAAGACAAACCAAACCAGGCACCATCAAAAATCAGTGCTGTTTGCAGGTTTCCAACTGGTGTAAAAGAGTGCTGGTAACATCTTGTCACTTAAAATACAGTACATTAAGTACAAGATTAGAGCAAACCCCACAAAATATTCAGCACAGTGCATCTTCCCAGAAATTCACTAGACTTCAGTACTATTGTCATGACATCTTATGAAATTGAGTTATTCAGCACTCACAGCAAATTGAGAACAGAAACTTCAGAAGTAGTCCACTAACAAAAATCCCATTCGCCCCATTGAGCAGAAGTTCAGCTCCTTTGTTTGAAACAAAATACAGTACTCAACCAAAAGCAAACCCAGACTAGACTACCTCAAACAGCTGAAGCATTACTGAAAATTGTCATGTTAAAGCCCCCTATGACCTGAGCCAAGGGCCAAACTCACCCGTGGTGCAATTCCTTTGACTTCAATGGAGTTGTGCTGGCAACCACCTCAGCTGTCCTTGGCTCAGTGCCATTATTTATGCAAGGCTGTGCTGTGTGTCTTCTCTTGATAAATGCCAGCACTGTAGAGCTCTGAAAAATAAAGGAAAAACATTCTTCAATAATCACAACAAGACAAGAAACGCAGACACACAAACTGCAGCACGGCAGATAAACAAGAATTTACAGCTGTGCTATGTGGAAGCCCTTAGTGGAAGTTTTTTCTTGTATTTTAAAGAAAAATTTAATGTCATAACTAGCATGAGCTTCTTTCTAGTAAATGGACTACAATTTGACTCTTTCATCTCTGCTTTGAGCCACAATTTTTCAATTAAGAATAGAAGTGGGATGAGACAGATACTGACTGACTTTTTACAGAGAGACCCTGGCCTGCAGTTTAACAGACTTTAGGGAGTGTAGGACTTGCAAATACACTTTCAATATCTTTAAATTTGGAAATATTTAGCACTGCTACATGAGGTATGAAGCAAAGCAAAACCTTCAAGACTCACAAGAACACGATCATTAGTTTATATTCAGGTAACATGCCTATCAATTACTGTTACTAGAGGCTTCAGAAAGCCTTTAAATACAAACATGAAGTCTCTAACCCACCGTTTTGCTGAATTGGTGTAGGTGATCTTCACACACTTGTAAGGCACTAAATAGCACCTACAAAGCAGGCTGTGGCACCTGTTTCTAAGGAGCTGACTGATATGTCAGGAATTCTGTGTCAGCACACGGCCTGGTTGAGGAGCAGCGAATGCAAATTCCCCCAGCAGCTCCCTAAAGCCAGCATTTTCCATTTCCTATATGCTGGTCATTTTTTCAACAAATCAGTCCAGTGTGTGTATCTATATATATATATGTATGCATGTATCTAAGATCAGCTTACTTTTTTCCTCACATGTATTTGAACAATAATAATTTAAAAATATTAGATGACATCTGGAATCAATGAATGCATGCTCACATATCTTTCTTTTGTCTGCTTAAAGGCAATAGTTAACCTTTGTATATCCATCCACACATGCAATGAAACTGTCATGCCTTCCTGACACTGCAATAAATGAAAATGTGCAACGGTAAAATAAAAAAAAACTCCAGAACAGTACATAGGGAATTTCATATTCAGTATTGCTAATGTCTCATGGATCCGCAGTCTGCGAAAAAAAGAATTGGCCCAGTAAGTTAGGATACACACAGATTCTAAGAAGATATATAAAGGCATATTTCAAATGAGAAATAAGAAAGGTTTAAAGTGAATCTTTACTGCAATCTGATGCCACTAAATAGCTTTGTTACCTTAGGCAGCACAATTAACTTCTGCCTCAGCTTACCCATTTGAAGTATGAGAAAACATCTCACTGCCTGAATGATATCTGAATTTTCCTGGGAAGGTAGAACAGCTGTTCTATGATGGAAGGGACTTTTTGAGTTTATTCAGTCTACTCTCTCTGCTCAGAGCAGGACCTACTTTGAAGACCTTAGATTCAATTTCAGGATGAAATCAGTTTGCTCTGGGCCTTACCCAGTCAAGCTTCAAGTATCTCCAGTGGTGATACTTGAACCTGCCCTAATTATTCATGAACATTTATTTTCTCCAATTACAAATGGGAATTTCTTGCACTGCAGCTTGCATCCATTCTCTCATCCCGTCACCGTGGAAAACAATCTGTCTCCCCTACTCCCATCAGGCAGCAATCAGGGCTCCTTCCCATCAGCCTGCCCTTCTCCGGGCAGAACAATCCCAGCTCTCACAGCCTTTATTTGCACACTCTGTGCTCCCACCCTGACCAGGCTGTGTCCTGCTGCTGGGCTCCATCCAGCACCTCAGCCTCTCTGTTCTACTGAGGAGCCCGAAGCTGGGCACAGGTGCAGCCTCTCCAGTGCCAAAGAGTGGAGAAGGATTGCTGCCCTCAGCAGTACTCCAGTGGTGAGCAGTCTTCAGCTGGGCTTCGTGGTCCTGGTTACAACTTGGTGGTCCTGCCAAGACATATTTTGAACTGATCGAAGTCTAAAAATAACTGCAGAAATTGTTAGGTAGTATTTATGCAAGAGAGAATGACAACTTATCCTTTTTAATCCTACCCAAAAGATTTACTTAGCTAAATTATCAAAATTTGAACTTTATCTGACATAGAGTTCCTGTAGAGAGATGTCAGAGACCTTTTAGAGAGAATATATTTATTATCATGCTGTACTTACATTTCTGCCAAATGGAAGATTTAGTGAGGGAATAAAAAAACTTATTTTCATCATCTGATGTGACAACTGAGTTACTTCTTCCTATTTAAAAAGAGTAAATGAGAAGACAGTATTTTTGGTTAAAGAGCAAATCAGCATTTGTGATTGTCTTCAGTTAAAGCACAAGTCCCTCTCTCCCTTTCTTAATTTCTGTTTTGCTATCCTTCACTGGATCACCTGCCTAAAACATGGTTATTTATCACACTCTTAATACAACCATGCCATCAGCAGAACTCAATTACCTCACTTTTTTTATGCTTTATCATTTTCTTTCACTAGCTTCCTTCCAAAAACTTTAGCTCCATCAACATGCAGCTATTGTAAAAACAGATTTGTTTATTTTACCTCCTTTTCAATAAGCTCCTGGAGTGCAGTCTTGCTGAGAATATTTTAGACAGTTTTGCCATTCCCATTATATCAAACACGAGTACATTTTTCTTCATCTTCTGCAGACAAGAACACAAATCTGCATACCTGCAAGCTTTCTTTCCAGGGGCAGTCAAGGCGTTCATACCTGAACCGTGTCAGATACAGGACCCTAACAAGTGAGCTGCTCAATGCTATCCCATCTACAGTGGCGTAATACTCTATAATCAAACACACTTTTCTACTGTATGAATTTCTGGGCAGACTAGCAAACTAGCTTTTTACATTCCCAGTGATTTTGACAGTAGTAGTTAAATACACCTTTGAGGATTTGTCCAAATATGAATTTTACTTTTGATGGCTATATTAATGGTAGCTTAAAAACATAGGAATAATATGAGATTTTCAGTTGTAGTAAATCTGGTCTCCCACTATTGTAAACAAGGTTGATATACAATCTTGCTCATAAATATATCCCATTTCATTTTACATAGATATTCTTTTTTTTTTTCAAATGCCCCATTACCATGGAAAGGCATACCTGAAGCTTACATTATGTTCTTCTCTCCAGCCCAACTGTACTCAGAGCCACTGAAAAATCTACTGTTTCTTGTACATAATCCCTTCACTTAAGCCTTTGGTTTTATTCCTTTCACTCCTTTCATTCCCTTTCCTCCTACATCAAGCGGTATAAATAGAGGACTTTCAACATCCTTTTAAAGAGAGACACTCCTCCCAAATAATCTCTCCACCTCTTTTGTTTTACAGTTGTTCCACAATTGCAGAGGATCAGGACTTTATACTGTATCCCAGATGTAGTCTTCTCTATGGCCAGGCAGAAAGGTATTAATGACTCCCTCAGTCTTTTGGAAGTGTTTTGCCTGTTACATGAGGCCGTTCCATGGACCCGGCTTGACCAAAACTGTCTCCTGCGTGCATTGTAACTATAGGCAGAATATAAAGAGAGAGATATTTCCAGAGAAGGAAGTCTGTGCTCAAAAGTATCCAAAGCTGAGGAACTGCTGCAGCTAGTGGGGACTGAGAAGATCTTTCTTATCACCTAAGTTGATGCTGGCTGAGAAAAACACACCCATGAATTAGAAGAGTAATTTGTAATACAATAGGGCTTTTACATGCTAAGGTTCTTAAATTTCATGACAGTGGACATAGAGTTACAAAGCATGAGATTATGCAGTTCAACACTGCAACAACACCACCAAATATTGTTACCCTCTGACAGATGCCTGTCCAGTGGGCTGAGAAAGGCAAATCAGTCTCAGCCCAGTTCTCACCTGAAAAGTCATCTTCATTAAATGCTTCATACTACAAATTTGCACTAAGTGGTGATGGTAGAAGAGACAAAGATTGAATAGATGTTTTGTGCCATTTCTTTCATGCCTCTAGGCAATCCCTCTTGGTCATGGTTGAGATACCTTGATGAGAAGTAAGGACAGGGGTGTTTATCTTCCCTCCCTGTACCCAGCTGTCTTCTGGGGAGGAGCTAATAGAGATTAAATGCTTTTCAGACAGAAGTTAGCCAGGTGAATTCATTTTGCTTCATATTCTTTTTATATGCCTATATCTCACACTATGTTTGCAGGGAGATATACACATTTTTCAAAATTTAAGACTGTTATTGCAGGTGTCATGTGAAAATTTTACCATTTACATGCAAGACAGCCTAACAGACAGGGACAGGGGGGAGCAGAAGGTAGGAAACTAAAATTTCAGAAATCTCATTTACTTTTCCACAGACGCTAGACCCCAATTATTTACTTTCCAGTCTTTTAACACTTGCGAAACATTATTTTGTGCATGGCATTACACTTTACTTGGATGCATACTCATTTCCAAGTCAGACTAAGATATCTTAGCCTCACAAATTGTCTTTAAATACCAATTAAATAAAAATTTCATTGTCTAAGCATTTGATTTATTTGCTTGCTCATCATTTGCTAGGTATTTGCATGCCTAGAGAAGAAGAGACTGAGGGGAGCCCTCATTGTGATCTTCAACATCCTCTCGAGGGGAAGAGGAGGGGCAGACACTGATCTCTTCAGCCTTGTGACCAGCGACAAGACTCGAGGGATTGGCATGAAGCTGAGATGGGGAGGTTTAGATTGGGTGTCATGAATAGGTTTTTCACCCTGAGGGTGGCTGGACACTGGAGCAGGCTCCCCAGGGAAGTGGTCACAGCACCAAGCCTGACAAAGTTCAAGAAGCATTTGGACACTGCTCTCAGGCACAGGGTGTGACTCTTGGGGTTTCCTGTGCATGGCCAGGAGTTGGACTCGATGATCCTTGTGAGTCCCTTCCAACTCAGGGTATTCCGTGATTCTATGATTTTGCATTTTATACCTCTTCATACACACAGTTAAAATGTATAAGAAGGAACAAAAGAAATATAAAGGTTATTCCTTTGGGGTCCCTAGAAATACTACACACATTCAATTTAAATTCACAAGGAAACCCTTTTCCAAATTTTCTGGTTTATTTTGTCAAATAATATATGTATTTCTCATCCAGTAGAACAATAAAACAAAAGAGGCACAAAAATATTTTAATGCTTAATTATAACCTTTTGCTGCATTATCTGTGTATTTTCTTTCCGTTCTTGCTTTTAATAGCAAGTGCCTACATAGAATATCCCAAAGATTTCATAAATCTTCAGCTTCATAGTAATTGATCTGAAACATTCAGGATCCTAGCACAGGACATGAGGAGACAGTGGGTAGATAGCAACAGTGAATCACAGAGTCATTTGGGCTGGAAGGGAACCTAAAGACCATCCAGCCATGACCAGGGACACCTTCCACAAGATGAGATTACTCAAAGTCGCATCCAACCTGGCCTTGAACATTTCCAGGGATGAGGCATCCACAGCTTCTGCGAGCAACCTGTGCCAGTGTGTTACCATCCCTCAAAGGAAAGAATTTATTCTAAATACCTAATCTAAACCTGCTCTCTTTCAGTTTGAAGCCATTCCGCCTTGTCCTTTCACTACCTGCCCTTGTCAAAACTCTCTCTCCACCTTTCTTGTAGGCTCCCTTTAGCTGCTTGAGGGTGCTATCAGGTGTCCATGGATCCTTCTCTTCTCCAGGCTGACCAACCCTGACTCTCTCAAACTCTTCTCAGAGGAGAAGTGTTGCTTCCCTCTAGTCATCTTCATGGCCCTCCTCTGGACTTGCTCCAACAGATTGATGTCCTTCCTCTGCTGAGGACCCCAGAGCTGGATGCAGTTCTCCAGCTGGGGTCTCATGAGAGCAGAGTACAGGGCCAGAATCCCGTGCCTTTACCTACTGTCCATAAAAGAGCCCAACCAACAAACAAACCAAACTAAACCAAATCAAATCAAATTGAAACAAAAACAAAAAAACCCACCCCAAAACAACAAAAAAACCCACCAACACCCCCCCCACCCCCCAACATTAAATTTCTACTATTATAAGTGCTGTAAAAGAAAGACAATTGGTCCAACCGGACTGAAATACAAAGAGCTCAGGAAGCAGTGTGTAACTGGAAAATCAATGCGTGCTGGCAATAACAAGAGTTATAGGAGAAAGAAAATAAAGTAAGATTATATCACGATAACCGAAGTCAGAAGGAGGGAAAGTGACACGGGGACAAAAAAAATTACAGGAAGAAATTAATGTGTTGACAAGGCTGCTACTGAAACCTGATTGTCTCATTCTTGGTATGAAAAAGAATGCCAGTATTAACAATGAGAGTTACATGTACAATGAATGGCAAAATTATATGCAAACTTCAAGGTGAACTTTTTGAATTACAGGACTTGTAAGGAGCTGCAGCAAGTTGATGTGCCAGGCTTATTAGCATTCCACAATCTCTGCATGGGAAACATTCCCTTTTGTACTGTTAATTCAAACTTTTACACCTCCTAGAACGATTTTATTCAGAGAGCTCTATTGCTGGGGTATTTTTATTACCTTTAATGAATAAAAGAAATTGAAAAGTAAAGGACACACAATCTAAATGAAAGCTAGCTAACAGGCTCCTTGCTAAGAAATGCATGGAATTCTTTCTAAAGCCTGTTTAGAGAGCTAAAAGACTGCAATTTTCAAGCTGCAAGATCATTCTTAAATCTTTGTTAGACTACAAATGAATATATTTGCAAGGAGAAAGTCAGAACAAACAAAGCATCCAGACTTTTATCTCCTATGTAACAAGTCCTCCCAACTATTAATGAAGGAAGCACAATTTTACCTCCCTCGGCAACAAACAAAAATCAATTATTTGTGTGACTAATTTTTTAAAGAATTTGATTACTTTATCTGCTTCTAGAATTTTTAGCTCATTTCCTTATAAACACATGTTGACAAGAATGTGATAAAACATTAAAAAGATGCAAACCAACCATTTCTGATACTGTTATATTGCTGAATGATTCACAAAGATATAAGATATCAAATGGGTCCTTCTCCTTCTCCAGCCATATGTATTAGGATTTTGCAGAGCACAGGCTTAAACCTCAATGCATTTAGTAAAAAAGGGGGGGATGTTTAGGGGCAGGAAGAGTCTACACATTCCTTGCATATTCAGTTTGGTCTGAACTATGGCCACATCAAATATCTGCCAGTTTACTGACTCCTACTCGTGCAGTTCTGATCACCACTAAGCGATGCTGAGCATTGATCATCAGGCCATTTCTCTGTTCTGAATAGGACTTTTTTTTTGCTAGATGAGTCTTTGGATGTGGGCTGTTTCCTGTCACAAACAGGAAATGACAAGAGGCTGTTTAGCAGGTTTGGGCAGGGCTTGGTTTTGGTTCTGGTTTGATTTTGCACTTAACCACACTGGTCACGACCTAACACTTGTTATTAATCAAACCTGTATGGTTAAGCCCCTTGAACACTACCTAAAGATGTATGGGCTGTGCACTCCATATTACCATTAGATAACCCAAGATTATGACTTTACAGAAATATCTATTTCACTACTTAGACAGATTAAATTCAGTTTAACTGGTAAAGCTTTGTCTTTAATTCCTGCTGCAATTCATTACCTACAATCACAGGGTGTAATAATCTACTTTGCCAATTATACCTTTTTTCATTTCTCTGCAATTCATCATTATTATTTGATTTTTAGGTATAAAATGAAATGTACTAACCAACAAAATTACTTAGGGGCATAATGACCTAGCACAATGAAGCCATTCATCATCAGTACCAAGTCTCACTCTGAATAGATCCTACAAATAGTTTCAATTAATAGCTTTATATAAGTACTTCTGTAAAACATACATTAAACACTGTGCCTGATTCTGGGGGCTGCTGAGTTTGAATTAATAACAGCTGGAAGTCTTTTATGCCACTCAATCTGGATCAGAAGTAGATGATCAGTCCAATCAGACCCATATAGGAAAGTCTTCACCCCAAAAGTCTTTATGCACAGAAATGTCTCACACAATTTAGCAGGAATACATTGAATAATTGTGGCTACCAAACTAGAAATGTCAGTTAGGGCATTCTGGGAGATGAGAAGAAACTGAAGAGGAGGAAGAAGTTGATACCAATCATTAGGTACTCTTTCATGATATTGTTTCCATGCATGCATAGTTATTTTCAATTTACATTTGTTTACAGTAAGGTAAGAGATATCCACCAACAAGAGGACAACCTTAATGCAGAATTGCCTGTTGGCTATCACAGAAGCCCCTCCTCTTAGCAGTATTATAATGAACTCATATGCATGTATCTAGTTTGATAATTTCGGCAGCAACTCATTTCTTAAATTAACCCTGTTACCAGATCTCTGCACAGATTCCTTCTTTCATAGCACAGATAACAAAGTATTTTTTTATCCTTCACTTAGACGTGCATACAATTAATATACAGAAGTTTCAGAAAGGATGTATCAAAGGCAAGCCATAGCAGGCAACATTGCACAAAAGCATTGAATTGTCCCATTTCCAAAGTTTGTATTAAATAAAACATTGCCCAGAGAGGTGGTAAATGCTCCATCCTCTGAAACACTCAAGGCCAGTTTGGACTGAGGAAACCAGCCTAGTGGAAAGTGTCCCTTCTCATTGCAGGGGTTGGACTAGATGGCCTTTAAATGTCTCTTCCAACCCTATGATTCCAGGATTTGAACATTATTCTATGATTCTAGGATTTGAACAGGAGACTGCTAAAAGGGATGTGTCATTTCTAGATGAGTGACAGCTAAATTTTATTTCAATTCACTGGTTTATGCAACCAAATACCTCTGCCACACTCCACAAATAGGTGTTACTTGATAAACATAATCTTTTTCACAACAGTACTCCTGTCTTATACACAGTTACACAAAGTTCAGTAAGTAGCTATATCAAACCCTTATCTTTTTGGTTCTCAATGGATGGGTTACTTCATATCATTACACAAAGACATTAGCAAAGAACATATTTTTACTGCAGTTGCTGACTAAGAGACCCCAGACTTTTCCTTAAAGTTGTTGAACATCCTCTGTACAACACCTCCATTTGTATTGAATACCTTACATCATTTTGAAGACCACTAGCTTATCCATGGCACAAAATATTTCCGTATCAACAGGCAGCAGGATGCTTTGTAACCAATTAATTTTGCAGCTTTAATTTCTAACATTTTCCACATGTGCTGAAAGTCACTAGACAAAACAAGACATATTGGGCTGTCACCATGTAATATGATGGCCATGAATTTACACTGTGGTTGACTTAACATTTTATTCTAGTTTTATGTAAGTTGTTCTGTCTCTTTTTAATAATATAAATGAACATAATCTTAGTATAAGCACTGTGTTGCATTAAAGATGGGGTTTATATGCAAATGTCACAGACTTGGTCATAACTTTTTTCATACCAGAAGAGGAAAAAATAAGCCTCTTCTCTTTTAGTGGCGACGTACCAGCTCCAGTAAAACTGTTATCATGATTTCAGAGACCACAGGTAAATTCAGAGGTGCGGAGAGGAGAGAGGCTCAAATAAACAGCCAATAGTTAGAGTAGTTATTTGAAACAGTTTTCCCACCTCCAGGTATTTGAGTAATTCTAGAGCATAAATCTTTCTATCACACCACTAAGGAGCGAGTCTTAACCATGCAGGAATTCCCTATTCGTGGCTATACTTCACACTTTTTTGAAGGAAAGTAAGTACCAAGAGCCAACAACTCTATCCCATTACAAAGAGGAACCAGGTTAAGAAATTTCCACATATATAAATTTAATTATCTGGTGACCAGTCCAAGTAATTCCTAATACTATGACTGAACTATTTCTAAGATATATATATACCAATGGAAAGGAATAATGTTCTGAAGGTTACTGTCATGTAAACGTGTTCTATTGACATGTAGATTGTGCTAGAAAGGCAGCTTGATGGCATCCTTTTATTTATTTTATTATAATGCCTATTCCCATTACTTTGATTGAAATGAGCAGTTTAACTTCTTGTCTGCATGACCCTTGGGTCAGCACATCACAGTTTGCCAAGCACAATGCACTTGCCAGAGCTTGTAACACTAAGGTGTCATGCACCAGCATTTCACTGCAGCCATCTCTCATCAACATTGCTCTTCCAAGGATGTTCTCACCCCAAAATTTCTTGGCTTTGTGCATGTGCTTGCACCACAGACTCCACAATGGAGGTTTTCAGTGATACATACTCAAAGGGAAAAAAATAACCAATAGATGTGATGCAGGTGTTGTGGATTTTGATCAAAGAAATTTTAGAAAAAAAAAAAACAGTCAAGAAATTAAATAGAAGGATCATGAAAGAAATCCAGGACTTGAATTCTCCATGTGCTTACAGGTGAATGCAGGTCAAGCACACTGGCATGGCGCTCCTTTTTGCTTTGGCCAAACAGCATAATCTCTGGAGTTAACTAGCAGAACATTTGCATTAAGATCAATTGATTCAAGATACTAGCATATGCCACAGAGTCCTTGCCATAGTTTTAGATTCAGTCTGTATTCTGGACATGCTCTGTGCCTTTCTGAGATCTCTGCAACCATGAAAAAAGAGTGAGTGTCTAGGCTGGCCAGATGATGTAGAGAAATTAGGCACCAGGATGCCAGCATGTTTGTTGCCTGACTGAGGCTAACCAGCAGGAAATCTAGGAAAGCAGAACACACTTTTGCCACTCAGATAAAACAGGTTTTAGCTCTGTGTCTGAATTTGAGGGTGGGGAAAAGGGCATTTCATTTACCAAACGAAATGGTTTTTTTTCTCAGTGTAGATGCCATCTTAAAGAAGAAAATATAAAACAGTACTTTGAAAATGACACCACACATGCAACAACTTTGCTGTATTTTTAAAAGACAGTCTGTGCCACAAGAAAATTTCTTGTTTCAAAAAGCTCTGATTTTCTAATCCTTGTTTTCTGATACTTGTCTTATGAAACAACATGCCTAGACACAAAGAAACCATTATTAATGCACAGAGGAAGAGGACAGGAGGTCTCCTGAATGCCTGAGCCTCTCCACCCTGGTTTATGTCTGGGAGTGGATTGGCTTTATCTTTAACTAAAGCTCATAACTCTTGCTCATAATAATAACAAGCAAACAACCTCAGCTGTTAAACTGATAACCTCAGAAGCAGCCTAGCATGACTACACGAATCCATTTTAAAACCCATTTAACTCTGATGTTAGCTATAAATAAACACTGTAAAGTTTTATCTGAGGTCAAGTATCTCTGAGAGCTTGTGTAGCGATTGGTATGGTTATAGCACGAGAGGGTTCTCCAAAAGCACACTGCTAACCAGCCACCCAGCTACACATTCACTGAAAATCAATACTAAAACAGGTGCTGGTTTTCAGTGCAGAGTGTTAGCATTACCACTGACCTGTCATTGATCTGATGTAGGAGTGTCATATTGAAAGAGAGTTCATCTAAAATAAAGAGATTCATGTAACTTTCACTTTGTAAAGCATACTGCGTGCCCACTCCTGGAGTTGAAACCATCTGTGTAATTTTTGAGCAGACACAAAAATAATACTGGTAGCATTTCTTTCTTAACCTGAAATCCACAAGATCAAGCTTTTAGAAAATTTATTTAGACATTTATGTATGAAAAAGTTCACTGGGCAACAAGAGCTAAAAAAAGCAATTTTTTTACTAATCATGGATTTTGCTGCAGCCACGCTGCAGTTTACGAAATAATTTCAGAATCAATGTTATTTATAATATTCTACTATGAAAAATAATCCAGGTAATAATGCTATGTTTCCGAACATCACACTACATCAAGTTCAAATACCCCCAAAACTCTCTACATATGTGATACACTTTATGAATTTGTGCTTTCCAAAAGAGAGAGTTAATACTTGTAACTCTGCAAGTGGTAATTCCCTTATCTGTGATGGTGAATTTCTGAATACACTACAGGTTAAATGTAGTTCCTAGAAAATCCTTCACAAAGCAAAGGTTGCATTTAAAATTCTTTGCAAACTAAGGAAAACAGATTACAGATTTGCAGCAATTGAGAGCACTTACAAATAATATAAAGTATAAAAATCAACTATAAGTTCATAAAGTCCACAAACTCCAGCTTCTATTGAATTCAAATTTGAAACATGAAGGTATTATACACCTTCATCCCCTAAAAGTCAGCTTATATTTTGGTTTTTTTAATCCAACTTGTTATGAATTTACAAGGTGATGGATTACTCAGAACATTTAATGCATATTAGTTTTACTAAGGCCAGAGAAATCCAAACTGATATTTCATGGAGCTGGCTGAGGACTGTAGACTGCAGAAGCCAAATGCCTGTTCCCTCTGAGTATATCTCAGCCTCTCAAATGCACCACAGACTTTTCTCTTTTCTCTGAAGCACTAATCTCAGATGTTTGTGAGAGACAAGATATTAGAGCTGACAGACCATCAGTGCTATCTAATAGTCAAAATCACAATTAAGAAAGAAACATTCATTCAGGGCAAAAAGAAGGTGTAAAAGCAGAAGGCTTCAAACATTTAAATACGTGCACATGAAACTATTTTACTAATACAGCCTTTTTAACCTGTTTCACAGCAAGGAATTTATTATATTCTGGCAGAGTTCAGAGGGATCAGTAACCACTTTTCTTTTATTCCCAGAAAGTACTTACGCTATTTCTTACGACTGACCTTCCATTTTGGCATGAAGACTTCCAGTAAAAAGAACAGACTTCAGAGGTTTTCTTTGAGGGAAAAAGGGAGAGAAGAGGATCTGAACAGATGAAGATGTTCAGGTTTTCTAGTGGTGGTGGAAAGCTGTATGTGAGGAGTTAAGGAAGAACGAAAATTTGATGCAAAGCTGATATATAAACAGAAGCATGACGTAAAAATGCTGCTTTGCTCTCCAAGATGTTAGAACTATTCCATGGTATGGCAATTCCAATATAAAGACAGCTGTTTGAGGCACAATCCTTACCCTTTATGGGTTTGTGAGGTTTTGGGGTTTTTTTGTTGTTGTTCTTGTTGTGCTGGGTTTTTTTAATAGCAGGCAGGAAGTGCTTTTAAAATTATTTACATATCTTAGTAAGCAAATATTTCTATATGAAGAAAGACACAGAGTATGTTTTAAGGAGCCGATTATTTCATTTTCAAGAGGGTTTTCATCCTTTAGTCAAACTCACAGTGGTAAGCATGGTCTCCCTCATCTCCATCCTGAATGCTTTCCTAGTTCATCAAACTTATTGAGAGAAACTTGTTGATCTGCTGTTATCCACCTGCTCTGATCCAGTATAATTTCTTTAAAGATGAAAGGATGAAAAAATGGTGATATGACTTCAGAGCACAAAACTTGTGATAAAGAACAAATAGCCACAGAAATATGTATAATTCACTTAAAGATGGTCCAAAGCTGAACTTAATAAATAGCTGTCTTAAGGTTTAGAAAATGTTTGTTGAGTCCATAGTTAGAGAATTAGAGAATACACAGCCAACATTTGTGTTGTTACCTGGTTATTGGCTCGAAAAAGCCTTCCTGTGTTACTGAGATGGTTCACTTCTTTGTTGTCATTTGTTTTTGATGATGGAAATAGACCAGAAAACTAGTTCCTGACTTCTAGGAATATTTCCCTTCCTATATTCATGTAGAATATACTGTCTGACCAAAGTAGTACTGTACTGTAATGTCTAAGATGTGGTGCCAGCCTGATGTCCTGGGCTAGCCAGGAATACTCCACTCAATTATGCTTGTTTGCTGCCCCATATCTGGAGAGAAATGTCTCACTGCACACCTGTCTCCCAAATGAGAACCATTCCCTGGATTCATCGCTTCTTTACCACATTCACTGAACACTGGCAATTTCAAAACACTCTTACCAGAACCCTCACGGCTCAGGAGAAGTACAAAGTTCTGCATCAACCCCAGTAATATTTGCAGTTAAACAATACTTTTAAACAATAATTAACAAATACCCACATATTAAGTGTCTTGTGATGACAGTTAAACAGAAGTAACTGGCAGAAAACCCCCCAGCATCTACCTTGTCTTGGTGACTTATCCCCACTATCTCCTGGAAGATTAGGGAGCACCTACTTGCTTCCTCAAGAGACTATCTCGAACAGGTTCCCAGCAGGTCACTTGAGCATTTTTAAAAGCATTTAGTGGTAAGCTAAAAGAGTAATGGGAATCCTTGTGATAGAAATCAGAGCCTAGTAAATACACATATTAAAGAAGACAAATGTTAACACAATTTATATTCTATATATCATTAAAATAGGAAATATATGAACTAATTTGGAATAATATGTGCAGAATAGAGCTTTAAGTAGCTGAACACGGATACTAGATTTTTGCTTTTCTTTTTCTGATTTAGGTTTACCACTAATGATTTGAGGGATGCTTACTATATAAAGGAAGCTTGTGGAGAACTGCCTTTATTAGGAACCTAAATCTCCTATATATATTCCTGAAGATGATCAAGGCCTCATTCTGTAGATGTAACACAGACTCTTTTACCCTCTTCAAGTATGTAGCCCAACTGTGTTTAGTGCATTGTTATTTTTGGCCGTGTGATTATTTTTAGGAAACTGGTTCTTCGCTGTTGCTCACTTGGGCTGTGTGCAATAAACTAAGGACAGACTGGAACCAAGAATCAATGATATTCAATTCATTGAGCCTGTGATAGCACACTTTTCCCCTTCTGTTTGCATTTTCTGACCTTAAACGCAGCCACTGTTGACAGCTGAGAGGATTCATGTTTTTCTAGTGTCTTGAAGACAAGATATGAGTGCTATGTCATTATTAATAAAATGTCAGAGAAAAATATCTTTGCCCTTTAAATATTTATATCGAAGGAGACAAACTTGGTGAGCCAGAGGTAGTGTGCATCAATGGGGCCAGCTGGAAAAAACAGGCATGTTCTCAGGCTTGAGCAGATCTACTCATCAGTAGAACTGACAATTAAAAATCTCCTTCAAAACACAGGTTAAACAAAGACATTCATCCCATTCTAAGGTTTAGTTATACTGCTTTTCTATCGAGGCCAAAAACTGGTGCGGGTTTTTTTCCCTCAGATGTTCTAAATAAGAGACATTAACTGTTTCTTTGTTGGGATGCTGTTGCATCTTCAGGCCATTGTCACACACAAAAGACAACCAACTTTTATATATCCATCATCAATGTGAGTCTGATTAGAAATGCAGATGGAAATGCCTAGAAATCAACAAAGGATAAACAAAAAGACCGATGACTGTGTGTCTAGTTTAATTTCAAAACAGATATGCCAACTTAACACCCTGTACCTAAGTTTTGATTAAACACTGAGTAACTGCTGTTTCCCTCAGATTATCCTCTAGCAAATAGCAGATAAAAGTCCTCAAGTTAACTGCAGTTTATGAGAACTTTAATTTTACTTTTTCTGTAGTTTAAGGGTACACCTCAGTTCACTTTTGATAAGACAATATAGGTTCTTAACATTAGACTGAAAAACCTAAACACAACCATATAATTCATAAAAATTCCTCTTAGGTATACATCCGGAGAGATGAATGCCTCAGTCTGAACCCCAGATTTCCTGTGATTGCTTTTGCATCGTTTGTAACAAACATTTAAGGCATTTGTTCAGCAGTAGGATGGTGCACTAATTTCTCCTACCCTAACCCCCTCTTAATTTATGAAAATGATGGGCTTGCATCTCAGGAGGAAATGTGCCTCACTCTGTTTTTTCCTGCCACACTATTTATTCTCTCATTGATTTATTTACTGGAGGGCAAACATATTGTGCACAGTTACTTGTGATGCTCTGCCACTGAGATGCCAGGTCTGAGCATGGTATAAAATTGTTGATGTTACTCCTAAGGGTCAGTGCTTGCCGTCCAAAGAAAAAGTGTTTTGTTTTTTTTCCATTTCGGGCAGTTATGTCTCATTTCCTTACATTTTCTACACTCATATTCTCCCTTTACTAAGTTGCTGAGCTACTTCAAAAGTAGCACCTATAAGGCCAAGCTGATTTACTTACAGAATCTTATTCTACTTTGGAAATGGAAATCCCATGACTGTTCTTGCTTTTAAACTATTTTTCTGTGAACATTTGTATATATATACATGTGTGTGTGTGTGTATGATTTTATTTTAAGACCAATCTGTCTTCAGCAAAAAGCCTGTGTACTTCCATGTTAGTACTGAAATGGTCTAGTTAATATGTTGTACATTTCTGCATGCATTTTGCTGCAGAAAATTGTACAGTAGCTGCTACTTCAGTAATGTTTCTAGTTAAGGGAAAAAGGAATCTAGTCTACATCATCTAAATTTGTACATTCCCTCAGAATTAAGGTTAATAATAAAAATTAGATCAGAACACTTATGAGATGAAAATTTCCCGTATGTACTTCCAACAGCTGACATTCATACTCCCTTTAATACACATCCAGAAAACCAAATGATAACAAGTAAAAAGTTTTCAGAATTCTGCCATGCTCATGTTTATTTACTCAAAGGGTACCTGTTTTTTTCCCAGTTTATACAACTAAAGGATCTCGGGCCGTGGCTGAGGCTTCTAGATGCTAATGCAGTAGAAATAACTGGGGAGAGATTTGCATTCATAAACAGACAGAGGCACAGAGCGCACATGATCTTACAATGCTTGCCATAAATAAATATTTGAAAAACACAGTAATTTCTCTACTACCAATATATTTCCTTCTTAGAACTGAACCTCTGTGAATCAAGAAGGCTAGTGCTATTGAAGGCATGACCTGACAAACTGGCGCTGACAATTTTAGCTTTTAAAAAAGAAAGCTCTTAGAAAAACTTATTTGCTTGCAGGGGGCAGCACCATAACAGAAGTAAAAGTTGTAAGAAAGGGAGCACATCATGGCTAAGGAAAAGGTGTCACAATTTTAGGGCTGCCAAGTTTTAGAACGGGAGCTGGGAGGCAGGAGGAGGAGGAAGTGGAAAAAAGGAAGAGTTTTACTAACTTTGTATTCATACAACGAAGCTCTCCTGAAATGACTAGCCAGTTGGAGAGGGGAACTGTCTGCCCTGGAAGCGGGTTATGGTAATTCCAGCATGGGCGGATGGGGAAAGGAAGGTCAGGAGACAGAAGTCAGGAAGGCATGTACAAACATATCTGTATTCTGCTTTCAAGTGTGCTGCTGGCAGTTCTCCTGCTGCTTCTCACTCTGTACTGCCTCTCTCCGGGGCTGAGCTGTCGGCTTCCCCGTGTCCTCTGCTGCTCCCGCTCGCATTCCCAGTGCACAGGCTGGAACACTTCCTCTGCTCTGACTGTGCTCTTGGAGCCATAAGTCCCCCTCAGAGGGACAAGGGGGACAGGATTTACAGCAGGAAAACTAACTCTACGTAGGAGTCTGACATTTGCGGGTAGGAATACTTGAATGTGCTTTAAACAGCGCCTGATAACATGCACAGGTGCAAGCATTGATGAACATACAATAATTAGGGAGATGATTTTCCTGTGCCACACTCAAGGGAAGAAAACTTAATTTTTTTTTAAGAGCATGCATGAAAAGAAAAAGGGGATTTCTGTAAGTTCCAAAATCCTTTCTTTGTCACTCTGAAAAAAAAAAATTATTTCTGCCTCACATCTTGCTCCTCAGAAGCTCAAATAAACACAAGTAAAATATTGGCACTGCTAGTAACACTTATTAAGCTACAATTCAAGTGAAAAGGAGATTATTAATTGATTTTTGATTCGGATATTGGTATTTGATTATGTCATGTCAGGCATTACCTTCATGAAATGTCTATTAGCACATTCAGCCTGTTAAGTGGAGTTATACCTGGTCCAGTTGAGCTGGGAGTCTGATCTGAGAGGTAAGAAGTAAGCAAGAGAAACACATTAAGAGGAGAGAGAGAACTAGCCAGAATGTAATCGTAAGGAAACATGCAATTCAGGAGCGCAGTCACTATTTCAACATAACGCTGTAAGGAGGAGGCCCTAGCACATCCTGGGGACATGAAGTTTTCCTCTGCCTTGGGACACCCAGGGTTCAGCACAGAGAACAAGCTTTGGTCTCTGATCAGATTATGCCTCATGCTCATCATAAGCATTTCTTATTTAATAGTTCGTCTGTAACAGAGCCTAAGAGGACTATTATTAAAAGATTAGGCTGCCTCCATTATCTTGCTTAATTAATTTTTCAGTGTAGAAGGGAAACTCCATGGTCCCCAGTCTATCGCTGAGGTAACATATTACAGTATGTGATCACAATCAGACTACTGAGCCTCCATGGACATCTGTGTGATGAGCAAAACACTCTGCAGCCACTTCAAGATCAGCCAAATAATGGACACATTAAAAACTGCACATCACGCTAACCAGGGAAAAAAAAAGCCACACACTGGATTCTAGTCCCTTGAGACGAAAATAAAACCAATTTTCTTGGGTCTTGTACTAGGATAGCCTTTTTACAGAAAGTAGAGAATAACAGATGCAAAATTTTCACTGGAATATTTAGAGAAAATTTTATGCCATAAAAAGGGTTTATGTTGTTTCTAGATGGAAATTTGCATTGAAAAAAATCTTAAGCATGGGTAGGAATGAATCAGGCACTGCATGTTGTCCTCAGATAGCCAATGACCCTGTATGAAGGGCATTACTTTATCACTCTTTATTGCTTTATTGTCACTCAGGTGACATTAGCCAAGTCCTGACTCTCAAGCAATTAATTTAACTCTTCTTCTTCTTCCCAGTCTCAGGTAATAGTTCTTCCATTAGGCTGTTGCTTCCAATTTCTCAAAACAAGCTAAAACGTCTTGACTTCCTCCCAATTTAGCATAGGGACATTTCTGAAAGCTTTTCATGAGGTTAGCAGCCCTTTTACTGTGGATTCCTAGCCAACACATTTCACTGTGAAACAGAAGAGAAGGAGAGAATGAGAATATCTAACTGCTCAGTGTCACTGTGCGGAGTGAACATCTAGCTACAGGCTGTGTCAAACAGAGAAGAGTCCTGTCCCTGTGAGTACTGCCCTCATCTTTTATTCTAATTACTCAAGTGGATTTATTGGGGCACTTGCAGGTGAAACATGGGGTCTGAATTTTGACAGCTAACCAGACAGGCATTCTAAGCCAGATGCATATAACTCAAAGAAGAAAATGCAACAGACATCACGTTTTCCTGATATATGACTTGGTCATAGCCACTGTATTGGTTTGGCACAGTCTGCTTTTGGGTAGCAAGGGGGCCACAAAAATCGCTCCTGTGAGGAAGCTGCTGGAAGCTTCCCACCATGTCCGGCAGAGCCAGTGGCTGATGGCTCTGAAGATGGGCATGCTGCTGGCCAAACTGGGCCAATGAGAGAGGCTGGTAACGCCTCTGTGATGACATATTTAAGAAGAAAATCAAAACAAAGTCACAGGTTTTTTTGCTTCTAGCCAGAGAAGAGGAGGAGGTGAGAACATGTGAAGGAAACAACATGACAACACCAAGGCCAGTGGAGAAGGAGGGGGAGAGCTGAGATTCCTCTGCAGGCCGTGGTGAAGACCATGGTGAAGCAGCTGTGCCCCTGCAGCCCATGGGGATCCACGGGGAATGCAGAGATCCACCCGCAGCCCGTGCAGGGGGTGGATGCCTGGAGGAGGCTGTGATCCAGTGAGAGACCCAACGGAGAGAAAGGGCCCTTGCTTCCAGGCTGGAGCAGCCTGTCCTTGGAGGACTGCACCCCGTGGAAGAGAGACCCATGGCACAGCAGTTTTGAGAGGACTGTGTGCCTGTGAGAGGGGCTCACGCTGCAGCAGGTGCGGTTTGGCTGCTGCTCCTGAGAGTGGAGCCAAGCTGGGAAGTTCATGGAGAACTGTCTCCTGTGGGAGGGACCCCACGACCTCAGGGAAGGAGTCTTCTCCAGGAGCAGTGGAAGAAAATCTTGGTGATGGACTGACCAAAACCTCCCTGCCCTGCCTCCCTGTGTTGTTGGTGGCAAGGAGGGAGGGCCGGGGGGGGATGTTTTAAGGGCTTACTTTACTTCTCATTTACCTTCCTCTGATTCTGTTAGTAATAAATTTCACTTAGCAACCAAGGTTGAGCCTGTTTTGCCCTTGAAATATTTCTCCCGCTCTCCTTATCTCACTCATGAAGCCTCTGTTAACCCTTTTTCCTCTTTTGCTTGCTTTTGCCCAGCTGTGACAGGTGAGGGTGAGAGAGTGACTCTCGTGAGTGCCTGGCATTGGGCCAGTGTCAAACCATGACAGCCACCAAGCAGGTCTGCAAGGAAGATGCTAGACAAAACCATTAGCTTAGTCTATATACCAACAAGGAGGTAATTTCCTTTTTCGCATTTATGGAACACCAAGTTCCAGGTCACCAGCTATTTCAATGCATCAACACTTTGCTCTATGAACAAAAATAAGGTAAAATTTATAAAAAAACAAATAAGCTGAAGTATTCCCAATGACATCTATGTAGCCTGAAACTATACCTATGCAATGAATGGCTGCCCAAAGCTCCTTGCACTTCCTTACCAGTACTTCATCTACACAGACAGGCCCTTGTGCAGAGGTTCATCCAAGGAGAAGAACTGTCAAGTATACAGTTTTACTCAATCTAATAAATACTTGTATCTGCACCAACAATTCCTCATAGGTAAAAGCAGGATTAATCTTGATGAGGCCCATAATTCAAACACTTAAATCTTTCCATTTGCCAGTTGCCCTTCTTCAGGCAAAATGATACTAATTTCTTACATCAGAAGGCTATAATGAGGATTTATACATAAATGTTTGAATATTCTCATACGTTAGAGCAAAAGATGAATGCAGAAATTTCTACAGAAATGTAAATCTAACTTAACAGCCTTTCTAGACTCAAGTCAAATATCAATGACTATTCTTGCACTCAAAGTTCTGTTCCTCTCTGCAAAGGTAACAAAATTCATCTCAAAACATGTACATAAAAATATAATCACAAATGTTACTATTTTATACTAAAATGTTAATGTTTTGCCATGAAAAATGTGTTGCCTTGGCAGTATTTTTATTATTTCTGTCCCACCATGTGTTTGTCATTTTTGGCAGTTTTGCTTTTTAAACCTGAAAATATGAAAAAGCCAAACTCCTGAAAAGCCACGTGCAGAAAAAGGCAAAGCCCACACATTTAAAATTTTGACAGTTTCAGTACAACATAATAGGCTGTAGAATGAAAAAAAAAAATTAGTTACCTTTCCTTCCCATAAAGGCCCTTAAAATTGTATATGCACAATTTAAATTTCAAGAATACAGGGAGAAGCTCTGTCCACTATAGGCACAGGTCCTTGCAGGTGAGAGAGTTCTCTACTGGACATCAGGAGTGTCAAGAATTGTGTCTTTCTAATGTTGAAAATTTATTCTATACCAATTATTTTCAGGAGTGTAATAAAAAAACCCCTTCAACAACAATTTCAGCAGCAGGTGAACACTTAAATGAAAATCCAGCAAGTATGTTTTACTAACATTTTTGTTTTGCTTTGTTTCTTGCTAAGTATAACTTGACAAAAGATGCTTTGACAATGAAGAACTTCAAAATGTATACTTCAAAATCTCCAAATTACAAAACTGCCTTAAATTAGATTTTCACCTTGTTCTGAGTTTTAACTTTTAAAGTATTCTCCAGTCATATTTTATAGTTTCCTTTCGTAACTGTGATGACTAGAAGTTTTTTTCATTGCAAATTCTACTAAAAAATCAATAAAATTAGTTTCTGAAGAGGGCAAATTTAAAAAGACAACCTGATGGGAATGATTGTGATAAAACTTCAGAAGTACATACTTCCAATCTTCTGAGCAATGAAACTTCTCAGACCTTTGGCCAAAAAATCCAACAAACAAAGCAAAACCAAAAAATGCTAAGGGAACAAGTGTAAACAACAAGCAAGGGCAAACAAATCTTCACATCAACTATTTCCTAGTACCAGTAATGAGTAATTTGTCTCTGGATCCAAAGACCTAGTTATAGTCTTCTATTAAAGTGCTTTCTGACAAAGCCATAAGCTACCCATTTCCATGAGTCATGCTCCTTCTAGAATGAAAACATCTCTCTGTAAGTTCAACAGCTGTGAAAGTTTGGTTCAACCTAAAGGGAAAAGTCAGACCAAAAATTCCTGCAAGCAGCCAGACTAGACAGTCATATCTCAAAAGCGTAGGCATTTTCCAACTCTGCCAGCTAATGACAGACCATATGACGAGAATATAGCCTATCTCTAAGAAGTGACTCACTGAAACATCGACTTATGTATGTGTTCTCCCTCTAAAAGAGCTCAAAGCAATTTGGAGAGAGACTTAATCTACCACAATAGAGCAGGACATCACAGAGTGTCCTGTGCATTTGTTTCTGGTTTGGTTTTTTTTTTTTTTAAATTAGTTTTACTGTATGTGAGTCATCATAGATGTTTCCTTCCTTTTATCTTCCTTGGGAAAAAAAGACAGCTTTTAACTATTTGAGTCTCTAAATTGGCAGGATTACTTAGAACTTTTAAAAGGCATTATAGACAAGCGTTTTAAGGCAACATGTTTCCTTACTGTCCCAGATGAACATGGCACACAATTAATCATTTTGTCAGTGTCAAGACAATAATAAATCCCCTAGATTTTTGATGAAGCACTTTTTTTATAGATGTGTTTAAGAGAAACAAAATAACCATGAATGCTTCTAGTTTGCCCTAGCTATGTTATCATTCTCTGCTTGGATAGTTGTGCTTATTTATAATCCTGACTGGTGCACATGCTCCCACTGTAGTAAATAATTTTAAACATAACAAGGTTCAGTGGATTATTTTTATTGTTAATGGGAAAAGGTCTCATTGGAAGATTTTCCTGAGCTTATATGATACTATTTCTTAATGAAAAGCAGATAAACCCTACTTACATTCTGCATAGTGTAGTTAAAATAATTTACAACTGCAGATGAGAATTTAATTAGCCCCAAAGTTTAAATTTTCTCTTGTTTCTGACAGCAATTAACTTAACCTTCTTGAGGTGTATATTCTTATATCAAGAGAGGGAGTTTTATTGTATTGCATAAAGCATTAAATCTGAGCATTATCGTGTGTCAAGTGATCAAAGCATTCATAAATGGGTAACTGTACCATCATGACTCGACCTGCGTTAATCTACCTGTAATTAGAGCTCATCAAAATTATGACTTCCCATCCTGCAGCATAATCTGAAGTTAGGTGAATCCTAAAACTAGATGCTAAGGTAACAGATTCACAAACACATATGTGCTAAAAAAACCCATTTGTTTTCAACCCCATTGTTTTATCAACTCTTACTACAGTAAGTTAGCAGCAGATAATTGTTGAAACAAGTGCAAGACTGTCCAAAGGGGTTGATAGGATTGATGCCCCTCCACAGCACAGCAGGATTAATCAGATACACTCCTGGTGGTGGGTTGCTCTATTGAGCAGATGTTTGACCCCCTACTGAAGGTTCTACTATAAAACATCGTGGTATAATCCCTGTTTAGATACTGGGAAGAAAATTAACTTTTAGATTCTGCAGACTTACAAAGGCCCTCTATTTACCACTGATTTCAAAGCTGTCTTCTGTGAAAGTCAGCTCAACCCCATTGTTTTAGGAGGTACTTTTAAACTAAATGAAAATGCTTGTCTGGCAAGCAGCTGAAACAATCTGTGATATCTGTTAAAAAACGGCAGCACAGGGGGGTGGCATTAGACCTTGTTACTACTGCAAGTCAGCTTTGGGAAAGCTGACCTCACCTCAGAGATCAAGATGCTGAGCTGAACTAGCCCCTGCTTGGGGCAGAATCCATGCTGGGGGCTTTTCTGTGCCCCACCCCTTGATGCTACCTGCCCACTCCAGTTCCACCTGCCTGCCTCAACCAGACTGGATGCCTTTCACAGTTCACTGAAGTGCAGGACAGGCCTCTATGTCCTTGAAACCCAGATAGGTTTTGCAGTCTGTAACTCATGATTTTGATTCTGTTTTTATTATTTTCCAAAATTCCAGATCCAAACCATTTTCATCTTCTGTCTCTCTCTTGCGAGTTCAGCTGTTCAGTTCAGAAATGGGGAGTGGTCCTTTGGAAACTCAACTTTACAATTACCATTTGAGTGCATGAACAATTATGTCATAGCATCACATTTGCTTGAAAAGAAACACAGCCTGCAATAAATAGCTTGTTAGAACAACAAGATCAGTCTTTTTTTACATAAAAGGATGCTTTCATGGTGGTCAGGAACACCTCTGTTCATATCAATACAGATCTCTTTTTTTCTCCTGACTTTAATGAAAGGAGAATGAGGCATTTCAGATTTTATTACCACAGCCATTGTTGAAACGTGTATTAAATTAAAGATGTGCCACGGCTGGGATTTTAACAATAATTCAGACAGCTATGGAATCACTACAGACATGTCAGTCTTCTCTCTGCTTAACATCTGCTTCAAATAAATCCAAAGCAGATACTGGCTCACCAAGTCCACAGTAAATCCTATGAACTTAAAATAAATACCTTTCTAAACCACCTCTTATTAATGATAGATATACATCAATGTGGATATATTCATAAGACACTAAGTTTCTCAGATCAAGCACTGCTCACCATTACATAATTGTTATCTACAATAGTAGAGTGCCTTGATTCCTGAGCTACTTTAAAAAAAAATTATTTAAAGAGGAGGATGATAAATAAACACAGCCAGAAGACTTGTATTTTCCTGTTAAGATAACAGCAGAGTTGGAATTTCTTTGGGTGTATATGAGCACATATTCACCCCTCACCACCTTTCCTAAGCCTAATTTTGGTTTTGGGAGCAGCATCAGAGTGTTTCACTAACCCCTCCCTACCAAAAGCAGGATAAAACAAAATTTTACATGTCAAATCACAACACATCTCTGGAAAGGAAACTGTGTAAGGGGAAGGAAAATTTCACCTTGTAGCATCAAGAAGATGGTATTTACATTTATTTGATTTGCTGTTATTAACAAAATATTTTAACTATGCTCCTTCCCTAACCTTTATGGTGTGTTTTGCACACAGCATCTTCTTTGACTCCTTTTCATGAGAATTAAACTCATGTAAGAAGTGCAAATCACTGAGGCATTTGCATCAGAAATTCACCTACAACTACTCCAAGGTAAAACACCAAAACATCCTTGTGTCCTACAGGAAAGGAAAAAAGTCAGAGCACTGTTGACAAACACAGGAAAGCAGAAGAGGTCAAGGAGACTGATGGTATCATAAATGCCTCCAAGCCACTGGGCAAACAGTCACAGACACAGTAAGTGACACATGGCAGTGAATTTCTCTGTGGTGGCAACAGGAGCTTAGACAGGTCCCAAAATGCCAGTCACTGAGGCAGCAAATCCCCGTTCAGAGCAGCACCAGGCTAAACACGCTTGTGCACATACAAACAAGTCATGCCTCTACCCCACCAGCTACTGGGGGAGACATGGAGAGAGGCCAGGCTAAATTTGGGAAGGCAGATGAGCAGCTGTCAGAAGAGATCCTGCTGTAGCTGCACTAGGGAAAATGTAAAGCACTTATTTGCCCCAACAGACCGGTTAGGATTTTGCTTTAGAATTTGCCTCTTGGCAAACACCTGGGGTAATTATGGTTACCGTGGGGTAGTAAAAAATATAAGGCCTTTTTTAAACCAAGTCTGTGCAGGAAGGAAGCTCCCTCGACTTGCACTGCCATTTGAATTCAGACATTTTTCCTGCCTGCATAATTTGCTACACATTCCCAGTTTAAGTGTCTCATATGAATGAAACACTTTTATACAGTTATCATAATAATTTGTAATCATCTGAGATTGATATGTGCTTTATATTCTACATACTTGTAAATGTTGGTGGCAAATTGCTGCAGTTAGAAAAATATGTTACCATAAATTTTGAGGCAGGGCAAAGAAGAGGTAGCAGCCATTCCATGGTGTTATAAAAACTCACTTTTTTACCTGCTCTAAATGTCACAAAAGAGTAGAACAAGTCATTTTAGTCAAGGGAAAGTTTATGACAACTGGAAGATCTGTAAGCACTTCAGTATGCTTTGCTCAGTTCTGCCTTGATGCCCAAGTACTGTCCAGGCTCAAGTGTTTCACTGACTCAACTAACAATTATGGGCCTCTCTCTAAGGAGGAAGATGGTGAGATGTTAGAGATGCCCCAAGAGGGAGCAGATGGTGCAGGAGTCCTCTAGAGCAGTGCCATCACCCCGGGGGGCATTGGCTGAGCTGTACCAAGCAGCCCAAACGCAGTGACGTGTCAATTTGGCTGTGTTGCTTCTCCTTCTTGCCCTGTGCAGGGCAAAGATACACTCAGGGCTGACCACTGGCCTGAGTTACTCCAATGATTTTAGTTCTCTTGAGGGTTGAGTTCAAACTGTGCAATCCTCCAAGTATTTGGTATGCTCAGTGGAAATATTCAACCCTTATATCCTTTTTTGAAGTGAAAAATCGGAGGAGGGAAAGATTTTATTTTTAAAAACATTCTGTCAAACCTAAACACATATGGGAACACAACAGCTTTCCAGAAAAAAGTTTTATTTAGAAAACTGCTCATGCCTCAAAGGCCTGAACACGGGAAAGAAGACCCTCATAATCATACCAGGGTATTTGCCTGGGAGGAGGTAAGCCCAGTGTCTAATAGCAATCTAGACCCCACATCCTACGTGAGCAACCCAGCCACCAAACTGTTAAGTCTTCTGGTACAGCTTCCATCTCCCAGCAGAAACCTTTTAAATACTCTGGTTTCTTTCTGCTTGGAATGGGGAAGCTTTCTGACACCATCAGTGTTCCCATTCACCTCTTGTTGAAATGCCCAGGGATCATTAAGAAGCCATAGGACTGAACTGGTCATAGAGTGGTGTTTTTCATTTTCTTGTTTTAGTTTGGGGTTTTTTTGTTTAGTTGGGGGTTTTTTTGTCTGTTAGTTTTTTAAAATTCTCACAGGACTGTATTGAAAGAACATGACTACACTTTAGAGACATTTAAGGGATGGAAGCAGCGGCACAAGAAGAGAGAGTAGAACACTGAGGAGCAAAGAAAGTCCTTCTTTCTCTGTTGTTAGCATCTTGTGTCTAAACAAAGCAGAAAAAATGTAGGAGTATCTTGGGAAAAAGAGCCAATATACTTCAAACATCTTGCACTTGCTCAGATTGGTGAGCCCTAATTAGTTAACACTTCCACAAGGTGTTAACCAGTTCCAAAGATAATCATTCTTACCTTCTGAAAGGATAAATGTTCCAGGGCAAATTTCTGTCACCTTCTCCCATATAGCTCCACAGCTTTCTAATTCAAGGTGGAATCAATGCATATAGCACATTTCTGGCTCTTATTGGGGTCATAGATTGATCCATATTGGGAGATAACAGGGACAGGATTTCCAGCTCTGGCCTTTGAGAAACACCTGCTGAAGGAACTGTTGAAGTCTTCATGCTAAAAATGGTACAAGACAGCTTTCCAATAATGCTTAGAACCACGAAAAAGAGGTAAAATACTTATATAAATAGTTTATAAACACAAAACCAGAGTGCCTCTTCTCATTTTCTCAAGTCCTTATCTCCTCAAATAGGGACCCTTGGAAAAAAATCATGCAAAGGCAGAAAGCAAGTGTAACTAAAACCACAGCAAAGTGATGAGTTATTTGAAAAAAAAATTGCAATTACTAAATAACAATTTATAGGCATATTCAAATATTCACATTCTTCTGCTGCAGTTGTTTCTAAAAATCTCCTCTGAGAAAGGCAGAGCTCTTCACAAAAGTGAAAAACCATTTTCCCGAGAATGCAACTGTGCAGGTAGCAATGCTTATGCATTCCAGCTAATGGAATATGCTTTAATTATCCAACCTCACCGACAAACTAAATGCTTAAAATGATAGATAATTTAGCAAGCTCATGAGAAGGCAGCCATCTGAATTTTCAGCTTTTTCTTTCCAAAACATAGGATGCAATATGATAGAACTACCTGTAAATGCTCTTGGGTTTCATACAGAAAGAATCAGGATTCATTTGGGGAAATTTTAAACATGCTAATGTAGTCTTTTGGTGTTCTATAGGAAGATATTTTACAGAGGTCCTTAGACTAGCAGTATGATGCAGAAAATTGCCATCATATCAGGATCCTTCATTTGAACTAGAAGTCTCCACCTTTTTCTGAGTTTAATTCTATTTCTTTCCTCCACAACAGCTAGGATGAAAATTTCAAGTAGTCTATTCTGACCACAGCGTAAGGTATCCATACTTTCTGATGATGCAGACTTATGTGTGTAATGTGCTTGTACATGTACATTTGTACATACATGAAAAAATGTGCATGTATGTACAGAAAAATGTACAATTTCATCTGTGTGTGTGTACCTATATATGTTTGTGCTCTTCTCTTCAATTTAGGTGAAGTGCAAACTGAAGTTGATAAGTCAAAGCTCTGCACATTCACATACAGTTTGCTTGCTGCTGCTAGGACAACACAGCCACAATGGAACATATTTCGGTTTGGGACCCACCACTTACAGGCCTGTGTGCTGCACGACTGAGGCCTGAGAACTCACATCCATGCCCTCAGTCAGGGCTCCAGACCCATCTGCTCAACCTCTGCCTCTTGGCCTGTTGGGCAGGTGTTATGCAAAGGCTGCTGCTTTGCTCATCTCTGAAAGAAACTAAAAAAACCATCACAGTAAGAGGAGAGATTTTATGAATCTGGATGCTTCAGTGACCACAATATTTTTTTTCATAGCTTAAAAGAGGTAATTTAACTCCCCAGGTAGTGTAGAGTTAGTAACATTTTAATGGCATCATCCAAAAAAGTATTAGGTGTTTCTAAAATTTTTGGACAATATACCACCATCACCCTCCTCCCAAACTGTCACTGAAAGATAACTTTCTATGTGAGCCTAAATTGGCAAGTTTCTGTAAGCAGCTTATGACTGATACAAAAGTCAAACATAACACGTCTTCACAGTGAGCATCATAGTTCAGTGAATTTAATATAGCATAGCTTGGGTGGGTTGTGGTCTAATTCAGCTTATGCTTGGACCCAATCCATGTAGAACATGGTAAATGGCAATTGTCAAATTTTACAGTATTAGGCTCACTGTAAAACGAGCTGTGGACTAGCACTATACAGCTCCGCTGCTTCTTGTTGGGAGCAAACCCACAATTTTTAGCCTTAATTTACTCTGTAGTGTCAAATCAGATCCTCTGTGTTAACACTAGACCATTTTGAGCATTATTTCTATATGTCTGAGACTTTCTTTTGTTGCCTGGGCCACATGTAGATCTGTGAGGGAGTGCTTTGCACCATGAGATAGAGGTTTAGGGTCTAGACTCTAGCCATAACAATACAAACGGTCTTTTATTTTATTTTCGGGGGGGGGGGGGGTTGTTTGGGGGCTTTTTGTTTGTTTGTTTGTTTTTTTGTTTTTTGTTTTTTTTTTGTTTTTTTTTTTTTGTTTTTTTGATTGAATTTTACACTTGCTGGCAAAAGGGTTAAGGAAAATGACACCTGCCAGACTGAAATATTTGCTATTGTGCCATGATGATAAGCACTGCAGCCAGTCATTTCACCACCACCACCACAGCCAGCGCTAGGGACTGACTGCACTTATCAGGATCCGAAAATGAGAACACCTTAAGATGTAGTAGACACAAGACTAATTTTGACAAATGCGTGTATGAAGTACTCCCTTCAGTCTGCAAAGATGGGCCACTCACTCCAACACCAAGCAGCTGAGACATACATCATTTCATATATCTGTTTCTTAGTATGGGAGGTTGCCTTGCACTGATACTTGCAGTGCCCATACAGACACTATCACTCTTCTATAGGAATTAGCTATAAACTCTACACCTTGTACATGCATTTAAAAGAGAGTTACAAAGGCTCAGGACACAGCACCAGTTGTGATTGTTGTTGTTGACATAAACACCAAAATCTTAATTTTCTGAGTTTTCTGCCTCAGTAACAGTTCCTGCTCCGAATGAAGGAGTGACATCAACTCCCCAAGAGCCCATCCTCCTTCCACTCAACAGTCTTGTGCTGCAGATGGTGCCAATGGCCTGGCATATGCAAAATCCAGTATATGACTCTGACAGACTGCCAAGGCAGAAGACACCTCATATATAAGGTACAGTGGCAGAGCTCTCTGGAGGTCTTTGCCCATTTACAGCATGTCTGACCTCAGACAAGGCCCCCACTTCTACAGGAGCTGTGCATGCAAGTCTTTGTACCTCACTGCCTGAATAACCTGGAAAGTCCAGACAGACTGTCTGAAAATAAGATTCCAGATGGAGAATCAGGCACATGGCCTGAAACAAGCGTTAACTTGATGTAGCCTTCATATTCTCAAAGTGCTTTGGAACAACTTTTTGAGCAAAAAAAGTACAGAAATTGCTATCAAGGTAACATCACAATTACTATTTCATTTTAATTTGTCAATAGCTTACTCCTCCAAATATTTAGAACTTTTGAGTACACTCAACTAACAGTTTTCTGTGAGGCACTGTGGTTTAAAATCACAGTGCTTGGCACACCAAAGCCCAGTGCAATTTACCTGATACTGATCACCTTTTGGAAAACATAGGAATTAAATTAAAAGGGTGAAATATTCCTGAGAGCCTCCAAGTTACCCATATCCCTTTACAAGGGAAAGTACTGCACATTCTGTTTTCCTTTGGGTATTCACATATTTTCCTGAACACAGAGTTGAAGTGAGCTGCACACTATTAAAAAACAGAATTTTTAAAGAAGGGAGGAGTCCTCTAATTGGACGCTTCTCCCTTCTAGTATATCTCCATCAGCACCAACTTCACAGACAGAAATTGTGAGACCTGTGCTGTGAGCATGTTGTTCAGTGGCCAAGTTTCAGTCACTCTTGGCTGAATCTCGTGATAATCAGGTGTCCTGGTGTGAGACAAATTTGGAGGAATGTCCGAATTTGAATGTCCTCTGATAGAAGGCAGGCTACAGCTACTCCTCCCCCACCAGGTTCAGGAAAGAAATATTCCTTGGAGGAAAGTGAAAGAGAAAAAACTATTTATTTAACAAACACACAGGAAAAAAATGATAATGCTAAATAATAAAACCTCTTGCTGTGGAGAGAAACCTGGGAAGATTTTAGAGTCCTTCCTTGGGTGTGGTCTCTCTCTCTTTCTCTCTCTCTCCTCTTTGGAGCTGGGCCGGCGTGGCACCCCTGCCACTTCTGGGCCTTGGTGGAGAGTTCTTCCAGTATGTTCTGATGTGTTGAAACAGTCCAGAAGAGAAGAAGGAAAAAAAAACAAGAAGTCCCAGAA
>VZRR01004498.1:0-74193 GCA_013398015.1 Oreocharis arfaki | reverse complement strand
AAAAAAAAAAAAAAAAAAAAGTAGCTCCCTGTCTCTCTCTGGAGAAACAGAGCTGAAAGCTGGCTGAAAAGCAAGAAGGGTGCTTCCTCCGCTCTTCTCGCCGCAGCAGCATGCAGAGGAGTAGTGACCTTGGAGCACAAAACTGCTTTGATAAGTTTGTCTGACTTTTTTTTTTCTTTCTTTCTTTCACACCCAGTTTTAAGGGCACAGAAAGGCACAGGAATCATGTCTGGGCACAGAGCAGCAATAGGGGATACAACATCATAAAGTCACCCCAAGACAACAGGAATAGTCAGGACAGAACAAGTACTGATAACACAACAGAAAGGGAAAAACACAGCACCTACAGAGACTTAGTAGCTACTGTCATCAACAGCCATCGTTAAGGCTCAGGAAAGACTCAGAAGAATGAGAGAAAAAAGTATGTTACCGCTCTCAACACTTTTTACTTATGTGTAATGCTGGGAAGCTCACTACAAAGCATTTCTGTAGGACTGACGCCAAAATAATCTTCCGCAAAATGTCTGTAGAGAGCTTCCAACTACGAAGTGCAAATGTATCTTAAAAACAATATTCCCCCTACCATGAAAGGTGCTAAAGAATACATACATTTCTTCCAAATTTTTTTTAATACGGCTATAGAAAGTAAGATCTTGCCCTCTGGAAAGAGATTTTTCAGGATAAGTAATATCTACTAGTCACAATGTTTTTATTGATTTAAAATAGCAGTAACAACTCTTCCTCTTTAGTTAAATTTGAAAAGAAAAAGTTTTTAGTGATTCTGACAGGTTAGCATCATTCCCACTTTGATGAGTGCGGAGGATTAATGTAGCAGAACAGAAAGCGGAGTTCTGTGGGCTGAGTTCCTGGTTATATTTCAGTGTTATATTCCAGATTAACATGCTTTAGGCAGAAGCAATAGGTTCTCCAATTTAAAAAAAAAGTACATTTGAAGAGAGAGACAACAACAGGACAGCCACCGTATGGGCAACATAATGCATTTAACAGTTGTAGTACTTAGCATAAATGATATTGTTGACTGATAACAAATAGACTATGCTTTAATTGATAGAACAGATAAAACCACTCTTCTGTCAAATTAAACTTTGGCAAATGAGTCCATCAGCCCTTTTAAAATACAGCTTAGGAAGATGAAGGTTCATGTTCCAGATGGCCCAAAAATAACCACTAAAAGCTTCCAGCTATGCTTGAATTAAGAAGCCACTATATACATCCACAAATATGACATACTATAAATTAAGCATATAATGATGGGGAAACAAAAAAACGAGGAAATGAAGACAAAATTGGGAATGTTCCTTTGGCTTTAGGTATCTGCTTTAGACACCCAAAATATAATTCCCCCTGGGCATCTTTTATTATCAAAAGAAAAACAGGAATCTGTCCTATTACTTTCTGTTTTCTGGAGGAATCTGTTCTGTGCTCTCCAGAATCCCATCTAGTCTGGCAACTTCATCTAACCCTTAAATGTGAACAGCACAAATGATCCATCAAGATTTACAAGAACTATCACTAACAATGATCATTTCAAATCATTAAATGAATTACTGGTGGCTATTAAGGGCATTTAAGCAAACAGGTTTGTTATGGCATCCTATTACTCTGCTTTGCACTACTTGAGAAGGGGACAATACATCCCCAAGGAAACTTTTTTCTTCTTTTCCCCCAAACAACTGAAAATATCAGATTGTAGAGGGCTGTGAGCCCTTGGTGCAGGAGCCCTCTGCACCCCCTTGGAGGAAAACGGCTTGAGGGCCAGAAGAAGCTACCCAGAGCTAAGCAACCTTCTTCAGGGTCATGGCGAGTTCCCAACATGCCTTGTTTTCCTTATGGTAATTACCTGTGCCCTGTTGGCTAGTTGGTTCCTACCCCACCCCCTGCCTTTCCCATATAAACCCCTGCTTCTCCCCCTGCAGCAGGGAGTTCTCATCCCTGGCCTCCCTTCACAGAGGCTGGCCAATAAAGGCTACCTCTGTGGAACTGCTGTATGAGGCTCCTGTCCCTCTGTCCCTGCGTTCACCTGGGTGATTTCACAAAGAGCTGGATCCAAAGAGCTGATACCCCTTGTAGCAGAGAAGTTGCTACACTTGCTGAAATCACCCATCGCCGGGGGGTGTTGCTGAAACTTCTGGAGAAGCTTTCCCCAGCGGGATGCTTTGCTCTAGGAAGATCGCAACATACCTGGTGTGGTCTGACACAGGACCCCCCTGGAAGGCGATATCAGATGAAGTTGTTACAAATGAATCAGCCAATTTAATAATTAAAGTGAATTTATTAAATAATCAAAGTATAAAATTTGAAAAAGCCACGAGCAAAACAGCACCGAGCCAGGCGATCGGCACTGGGTGAACTGAATTCGGACTCTATCTGCTCCGAATCCCTCCAGTTCACGTCTGCTGTTTCCATGGGGTACCTTTTTACACATTTTTGGCTTTGTTAATCTTATCGTTTAGTTTTTCTTTTCTTGCTGCTGAAAAGCTCCTGGAACCAGTAGATGTATATCTTCTGTTTGCTGGGATTATTTCTTCTGGCGACACATACTATCTTATCATATACGCATATTGAATGCATATCGCTGGAGCCTTGCCAGATGAAGGAATTCTCTGGGATACTCATCTTTGGAATGTACTTTGTCGGGGTCCGTTTGAAATGCGTATTTTTGGTGGCTACATGTCTCTGATATTTGTATCAGCTTCAGTAAAAATGCTGCAGTCTTAATTTTTAGCACAAATTACTTTACAACATACATAACAAAGGTAACATGATTATTAAAGGAATTTTCAGAGATCTGGCAAGGAGATGGAGATCAGGAGACTGTTACAAGCAGTTTTACGAGATTATATGATCCAATTATTATTAAGGCTCTTTAGAAATTCCTCTGCCCCAATTAAAGTGCAAATGAGACCATATGCCAGTGACAATAATAAGGGTTTTATTTGATGGTAAATATGAGAGAGAGAAAGAGAGAAAGAGAGGTAGAGCATAGGTGGGGGGCGGGGGGGAGACGCCAGAAAGAGAGTGACAGGGACAGAATAAGGAATGTATCACCACTCCATGGATCCCAGCGATGTTCTGTTGATCTTCTCCAGCTGGTCTTCTTGGTGGTGAAGGTCCCCCTGCGACGCACAGAATCTCAGGGGTTTATATGCTCAGGCTGGGCAGGCACGGCTGGGCATGTCCCCCTGGAGAGGGCCAGTCCCTTACAGCAGACTCTGGGTTTGTTGCATCACTTGCAGTCCTGTGGGGCAAAGCCTCTCATGTGAAAGTCCCATGGATGTGGTTTGTGGGGCTGGGAGTTCCACAGTTGGGCCACTTTGTGTATTTGGAGGATGGGTGTTTATTGCCTCTCACTAGAGGCTACGCCATGCACCCAAAACCTCCTCCTCCCCCCTCGGCTGGGGGGAGTCTGTGTAAATCTGGCTTCTGTGAGCTGCGCTCTCTCTCCTCCCACCCCAAACTCAGCTGGGATGGCAGCTGGAGGCTTTGCCCTATTGTGGAGGCATACCTTTCCCTCAGCCTCAGCTGATTGAACAAGGGGTTTCCTTTAATCTAATCAGCAGTTCAGTTTCCAGTCCAAAGTTCTTCCAAGAGGTTTCTGTAGCTGTAGCTTCTTTAAAACTTTATATCAATGTTTGAGGCATAAACTATTTTTAGTCTCTGACACAAGCTTTCCATTCCAACACATGAATCAAAGCTGTTCATTTTTGCATGATTAGCTCAGTTGCCATAGATCTACCATTCAGATTGGGAAGGAGAGAGAGAAATTAGGTGTTTGTATTTTATAAAACTACAAAGATAGAAAAAACAAGAGTAACAATTTTCTATGCCCTACTATTTAAACTACAAAATATACCCAGCAGAATAGAAAGATAATTACACAAATGAAATAGGACATGCATTTCTACAGTTGTGGTATGAAGCAATCACCAGGGATAAATATTATTGCCTAAATTGCAGATACAAACTTTACCCTGAGCTATATCCCTGATACGTTTTTCTGCAAGCCTACACCTGATGGTAGCTCACATCATGGTTCAAAAGCCAGGTATCAGAGATCTGACTCCATCTGGATCAGGACTTCTTTATTTGCACAGATAACAGGCAAGTCTTCCCAAGGACTGAGTAAAAAAATGGCAGCAGGTCAGGAAATACACTCTTTCAGACTCTTTCAGACTTAAAAAAACAACACAACTTCTCCCTAGAAGAAAATAAAATGAGTAAATGCAATCAGAAAATTATCAAAAGGGAGACATATTACATTTTGTACATTTTGAATGGTAATTTGGAGAGTATTTTAAAGTAATATTCTTATATTTTGAAAAAAGCTTGGGTAAAGACCTGTCAGGAAAGAAATATTTAAAACAGCCATATTAAGGAGAGAGGGAAGAAGAAATCCACTGAGGAACAGAGAAGGAAATGACAGTAGTCTTAAAAATAAAGTCCCATTCCAATACACGTCAAGGAAAAGACAACTAGGGAAGATATTAATTGCAAACAACTCCTACAAGGGAGCCAGCGATCCACAAGGATTCATGTTTCTACAGGAAGAAGATAAAAAACAAGCTGAGAAACTCAAGCATAGTAAACTGCTAAATTAGAAAAGCGTTTATTCATGTGTCCGGTCTGAATGAAAAAAGGGATGAAATAGCAAGCGAAGACAAAGCACCAAACCACAGACATTTCTGACTATGTAAAGCCTGCAACATAACATTCATTTCTTATCATGAAGTCCAGAACAACATAGTAAGAATATGAAAGGTTTACCACAAAACCTGATAGACATTTTAGGGTACAGAACAAACACAAACACTATTTGATATGGTCACATTGTCATGCTTTTGGTTCAGACTTCCTGAGGAGTCAAATCAGCGTGTTTTAACAACTTGGGATACTTAAACACTTCCAATTTGGAGAGCATACTGTAGACTAAGGTAACACAAATGCTGAGCTGGGAGACAGAGTTAAGTGACCAAACACCTCAAAGCTGACACAGGTGTGCCTGTGGGATTACCTATTCATAAGTACTGTTTTTTACAGGTATGATCAACACAGCAAAGGGCAATTTGGGAGAATTTGTTAATGAATCACATCATTTTTTCTTTAACAAAAACTAAAAGAATGTTTCCCTGTTCATGAACACCCTGCAAGACATCATGCTGCCAAGCTCCTCCCTTTAGCACTATCAGTGATGAGACTTTCAGACTGAGGAAGAATATGAGCATCATGGACAAAGTTGAAACCATCCCTTTTTCAAGGTAAGAGATTCTTTTGCCATGGTCTTAAATAGTATTCAGAAGAGACTGAAAAAGAAAATGGTTCCAAAAGTTGCTGAAATTAACAGACAATTTTGCCACTGCTTCCTGTGCAAAGCATTCAGGGTAAATAAGCCTTCTACCACTACTAAGCAAGGTGCTGCACACCATGCTTCTCTTTCTTGTGCTTTGAACATTACATTAGACAGCCAACAGATAACCAGCAGTCAAATGGATTGTGCTGTGTTTTGAAAAGCTTTTACGCTGTCATCAGAAAAAAAAATCCCATTTTAAGGAAGGCAACCACTAAGGCACTCATAAAAGTGTAAATAAACGAGAACAGCACGCAAAAAAAAGGTTTAAAGCCCCCAAATTAGTTGACCTAAGAACAAGAGAAGTAGGTATGTTTCCTTTTTGAGGCATTAGAGAATTTTCCTGTGACAGCCAGTATTCATTTTTTTCCCTTTCAGAAGTGCAAGAATGACACCATGAAAAGAACAGCAGTGGAATTTAAATCTAAAGAGAAAGAGAACATTGCTTCAAGCTATTCACACTCATAATTTGTGAAATTTATGGCCTGAGAAGACAGCTTTGAAATTAGCCATTCCTTCTTTAAATTGAGCTCAGGGTTCTAGGGCCTATGTAACAACTTTATGCTTTTTAATACTAAAATACAGGCAATCAAAAACCATAGATGAAGACATCACAAGAACAAAAGTTTTAAGACTTTTTCTTCCTTGATTTATAAGGATCAGTCTTTGGCAAAGCCAACACTGATCACAAGTGGAAGATTTTTTCTTTTTTCTGCAAACCTCTTTTTTTTTCCCTACTGTGACATTATATTCCTACATTTTGTTGTTTACAACAAAAATAAACCCAAGCCAAAAAAAGATAGAGAAAAAAGACTCCACAAGCCCAATAGAGACAAAATGAAAAGGTATTAAACTTTTACATGTCACAACTGAATTGCACATGGTTCCATGACCTAGCAACATCATAGCTGGGGAGCAGAATGACCATTTTTACAGAGCACTGACAACTGCATTTGCTAAATTAGGCAAGACTTTTGAATCCAGATACTTTGAAAGAAGAAATTAATTCCATCTGATGACAAAAAAGATAAAGCAATTTCCTAGCTCCACACAGCCTATTATTGTTAAATTTTGACTGAATTCTCAGTTGCAGTATAAAAAATATAAGCAAACCCCCACTGCTATCACAGCTGCCAATTAAAATTTCAGAAATCAGAAGTTTTGCTTAGTTTCAAACACAGTTTGTACATCCATAATAAGCAGTACTTCTAATACATTTTTTCTTAAATATGCAGTGGAAGACAGGGGAAATACGTGACTTGGGCTGGTTTTAATGAAAAAACTTAGTGATGAAATCAGAGCTGTACTCTCACCTCAGTCAGAAAGCAAGAGATGCTGAAGTATATCTAGTCATGGAGGAGAAAAAATATAAGTAAAGAAAGAACACAGAAAGAAGAGGGGTGAGCTGAAACTTTACTAGCAGTTTTCAAGTAAGACTGTGACAGCATGGTGACAAAATAAAAAACCTGGGCAAAAAACCAAAAACAGCTCAGCAAAATTGTGGAACATTCCATCCCAAGATGCCATGGAGTTTTATTCTTCCACGTTTGACTGGAAGATGTTTGGCCAGTACAGACTCATTGAGAGAAAACACCAGAACAGTGAACATAAAATCTCCACCCAAAAGTGATAGCCCCAGCTCATTACTGAATGCATTAATTGTTGTATACTCCACACGGTGTGCATGTGTGATTTTGTCTTGGCACAACAGAAGATGCCTTTACAGGACTGACCCCAGGAGCTGAGTGCTACAGCAAACGGAGTAGGAAGCTGTGATTTAATTAAGAAATTAAATCAGTTTATTATCTTCAACAGCTGCCTTAGCAGTCTCTTTTGTATTCTACTCTTGGTTTCAGGTGGTTTGTACAAACAGCATCATGATGGTGGTCCAAGCCTGTGAAAGGTGGCATTGAGCTTGGTGCCAAGGACATTTGCATACAAGTACATGTACATTTAGCCATTAGATCCAGCTAATGCTTATGCAACATGACTTGGTTTATTATTATCAGAAATTGTAATGAACCTCCCCCTTACTCCCTCCCCCCCCAACAGTAGTTGGTTATCAAAAATGAAAAAAAAAATTATCACTGAATAACACAACTATAAACCTTAGCGAGTCATATAGTCCCTAGAATCAAGAATCATTAATAGCTCAAAAATTCTAGTTTTCCTGGTGGTTGGATACTGAATGAGTAGAAGTTGAGGGAGAAAAGCCAGCAATGATCAACCTCTAGATGACTTCTAAGAAATTTTCCCCATAAACATAGTATGGAGAGTATCTTTCTATCTCTTAAAGGCCTTTCTGACTGGCTCCACAGTTGGTTTCTGTATCCAAAGCTGATTTTTCAAAGAATAAAAAAGAAAAAAAAGCTCATTTATGTCAACATACATGGTTTGCAAAATGTTATCTATTCACAAAGTTGTCAGTTGCAGCAGGGTATTTTCTAAGTCACCTTTACCAGTGACAATGAAATTCAATTATAAATGAACTAAGAAATATCTACAGATCTGGGTACGTCTTCCAAGGAATAAGGCAGAAAAAACAAAATTCACAAGCCCTAAGAATTCAAGGTTTGGGAGCAGTTGTACCTTGCTCCCCTTGTTGTAAAACACCTAAAGGAAGACAGACATTACTCTTCTATTCAGGGCTCACTATCTCAGGAAGACAGTCATGGTCTCCTGAAAGCCATTTCAGCCTTGGACTGACCTTCTTGACCACACAGTGGCACCAATGGAATATTCTTGTGATGCCTTTCGCTCCCACACACACGTCTACAAATATTTGAGAAAAAATATACTGTAGTTTGACAACTAAACACAAGAAAATCGTCCACTATTTTGTCTAAACAATTTGCTTCCTTAATCTGAGGGTGATCAGACCTTCTAGGTCTTGTGTTTGGGACTGGGGAGGATGTTTTTGTTTTGATCAGGAATGGGAGTAAAAGAGTGTTATTGTTTCCCCGTTTTCTAGGTCAGGCAAAGAAGCACTGTAATTACTGTGGTTAACTGCTGTCTCAAGCTGGTTTATTTTAGGTATGCCAGGAGAGCAGGGGCACTCCCATGTAATGAAGCAAAGAAACTGGGAGTCCTTCTTTGGATGAAACTCACTGCTTCTTCACATTTACTGGCTGGTTAAAGAAAGCTCTCAGAACTCACGTCTTCTCCTCTTATCTCCAGCATGCTGTTATCCTTAGCACGCTTTTCTCAACTGGACCCCTCTGCAAGTCCTTTAGTGAGGAGGCAGTACTAGAGGTTTTTTGGGTTTTGTTTTTTTCAAAAGAACAAGCCCAGCTGCTCTCCCAGGCCATTATGGAGCCCTTTTGCTTTCCCACAGTATTCAAGTTTACCAATTCATAAGGCCAAAGCAGAAGAAAAGCTTCTAGTTTAAAAAGGCATAGCTGTTGCCATAGCACTTCTCATTAAAACATACCTTGTGTGTAGAAATCCTGAAAAAATCTGAACTTTCCTAGAACAGCCTTACCTGGATTCTGCTCATCAGAAACCCTGTGATAGGGTCTATGTTAACAGGATTCTGGTGGGCTGGAAAACAGCCCCTCACAAGAACTAAAAGAGATAAGCTTACAGTTGGCTCTGGGGTTGTAATGACTCTTTTAACATTAAAGTGTTAATTAACTCTAGCTCAGGTTATTAGTCCCACCTGCAGAATGTTTCAAAGTGGATGATACCTCCCTAGTTTCACTCTAAGTGTTCAAGGATTACAGAATCATATCATTATTAAGAACCATGAGTTGCTCTGACTGCAGGGCTCACTTCAGTGACATATTAACAGGTAACAAAATTTTCCATGGTAGGCCTAGATTTTTCTTCTTTTTGTTAAGTGCTTTCTTAAGAGCTATACAAATAAAGTGCGAAGACACGGTTCTCTCATTCAACAGCTTAAGTTCTCAGAGAGCACAGTAGCCAGACAACTGATAAACTCTGGCTAGCTCTTCCCATCAACTGCTTTCCAAAATTAAAAACCCACATACCACCAGGAAAAAATTGAACTAAAACCAAAACCAACCAACCAACCAAAAAAAAAAAAATGAAACAAAAAAACCAACCAAAAAAAAGAAAAATCAAACAAAAAACCCTAGCGGAAAATAACATAAAAGCAGGAAATTTTGACCCTTTTTTCTGTCATATTTCCAACCTGTAACAAAGTCAGACTACAGATACATTTAACTTGAGTGACTGCTTATCAGGAGAAAAAAAAAAAAGGAAACTATTTAGAGAACAATATTATTCAATCCTTCATCAATTTGACTGCACTCACAGTTTGTTTTGAGATAACAGGTAACATAAAAACCCTGTATTTTTTTCCTTTATTCCTGCAGCTTCCTACTTTATCAATCAAGAGCTTCAATATTTTATACATTTATTTTAACTCTACAGCAACATCAACAGTTGCCTATTAATTTGGCAGATAAACCCTTACCTAAGAAAGACTTTCACTTCTCACTGTTGTTTGTAGGAAGTCTGCTTCTTCTTTTCCAAACTGGCAGTGTTACCACTGATACAGTAGTTACGAACATGTGCCATCAGACACCAAAACAGAAACATCTCGTTGTTTCAGTTCTTTCATATTCCTTAGGTTTTCATGCAAAGAAGTCAGAGCAGAAAAATGAGAAATACTGAAACAGCAGCAGAACTGCTAAAAGAACTGAGGTCTCTACTTTTTCCTCTTAGAATAACGATGATATTGTTAATGTAGTTCCTCATCCAATAATAAAGTCAAAACTATTATTACTAGTAGTAATCTCAGAAATCTGTACTGAGGCAATACTTAAAACCTTTGAATAATTTCAATCTTTCATAAATATTTTTATCTTTTAAAAAATTTGTTTAAAAATATTATTACAGAGTGTTTGATCTTTGCCCTTTAATCTTCAATGCTGCAATAGAAATGGTTTTCTTAAGTAACTAAGTAAAATATAATGTTAAACAATGTGAAACTCATGGAAAAGTTTCAAACTATATTTTTAATTTTATTTTCTTCCTGTTTATGCAAGTCCACTTGCCTTTGTTTTCTCTAATAAGGGAAATTCTTGTCAAATTATTTTTACCTAGTTGCCTAAGTCTTGTGTAATATAAACCACACAATTTTGATATTAATTTGTGTCCAGTCTCTTCATGCAGAGACTTGGTTGCATAGCTCTGCCCTTTTGGTAGGCCAAGTTACAGCACAATTCTTACAATAGTCACCACACTTATCTTTAAAAAAACTCCAATGCTTTAATGTGAACAGAACCTCAGATCAGCACAGTTTCTTATCCTTTTCTGAGGTGTGTGAGAGAGGGAGTCTTGGGAAGTTTAAGAAAGGGTCTAAGCAACACTGTGTTGTGAGCTTCACGGAGTCAAAACAGCTATTCAGCTGCTTCTGATTTTCCAAATGCCCGATTAGTGCATCTTCAGCTGTTTCCTAGTGTTTTCTGCAAGCGGCCTTCATGTGTTCATATACACAGGCCACCATCTTCCAGCCAAGCTGCCTGCACTCTGACACCTGGAACACTGAAGAAAAAATTGCTGCTCATGAGAAATCTTCAGCTTTAGCAAGACAGCAAACAAGTATCATCTGCCCATACTACACTTTGTACTCCTTGCTCTGACAGCTTTCTAGGAAAACTTCTCACTGCCTTCCTAGGCTTCTTTGCTTACCTCTATTTCATCAACTTTTTACTATACATTGTGTTCCATGTTGCAAAAAATAAATAAGAAGAAACAGAAGCATTATAGCTCACTGCATTTCTTTATGTGCAAAGCTGAAGAACATTTCTACAGAACAGACTTGAGACCTGATTCAGGTACTTAATTTCATCTAAGAAATGCACATTCCCATCATTACCAATTTCACAGAAGAAAAAAAAGTAAAACCAAACAACTTAATCTCTGGTCATATATACAATATGGTAAAAACTTTCAGAAATGAGGCAAACAGTAATATACAGTGTATTGTGAAACAGTCTTCTGGAGCAAAAGAGAGAAGAATGTTGGAAACATTCTCCTTCAGTGAAAAAAGGGACAATAGCACTAGAAAGATTTATTGCAGTCTGAATACTGAGAAGCATACATGACCCCAATAGGAGTTTTCTATTATCAAGTTTTATAATTCAAGTGTTTCAAACTTCTTCACAATAGAATTGTCCGAGTTCTACGGTTGACATGACAAGTAGCTTTGCATGTGTTGACATAACACCTGGTATATTATATACCTTCTTTTTCTCCTCTAAACACATCCTTTCAAGTGTGTGATGTCTTCAGAAAAAGAGCAAAAGAATGCTCCTTTCAGACACAGAGGAAGCAGCAGCCCTTGAGATACTTCTCAAATATAGCTGGGGTTCTTGGAGTCCACAGGGATGCACTTAGGGTAATGAGTTCTGCTGGGAAATACAATCATTTTAACAGCCCCAGAAAGGCTTTGCAAGTTCATGCTGGCTTTTACGCAGGAAGATTATATGTTTTTAATTTATAGTGGTTTTACTGTGGTTCTTCAGCAGAGAACGCCCTTCCCCATCATCCAGCATGTTTTTGTATCCATGCTTAAACTACATTTCTAAACTGTTGTGATATTAATTGCCATAGGACTACTGAATTGATGGCACGGGAAATTAAGTGACTGGAAAACTGAACAACCTTTTCACTAATTTTTACTGTTGTGGCTTATTTAAACTGCTTCACATATCACAAGTCCTATAGTTTCCCACCAGAGAACATTCCACATGACAAAGAATTCAGGTTTAAAAAGGACAAAAAAAAATTAGATTAATCATCTATGCCTAAGATTTCCAGCCACTGGCCCTTAAATTTTTAGACTGTGCAACTGAATGCATGCACCTCAAATGTTGGTGATTGTCAGAATTTACAAGCTTGCACCTTTACTGTTTTCTCTGCAGACACCCTGACTGTGACTGATTTAACTGTGCTGACCTCCCAGCTGTGACAACTGCCTGTTCCTCTGTCACCTGCTAATAACAGTCGTATATTTAGCTGCATCCCCTAACTGCCTACTGGTGGGAGATGTCTAATAAGTTATTCAGCCTGGATTTAGGCAAGACATCAGAGATTTTGTGCCCTAATAACATTCCCTTAAGCCATCCACCTTCTTTGCCTTTTAAGTTGTTTACTAACGAAGATAAATGAGCTTGCCTAGGCAGGACAATGACAGTAGCTGGCAGATACATTGCTCACACAGCTGACCCTATTCAATTTTAAAACAAAATAAATCTATGCTGTTTTGTTTTATGTATGATTTATTAAATTACTGATATGGAACTTGTCTGCCCCAGATTGCAGGGCACCACTAATGCATTGAGCTGCAGACACTACGTAGCCTCAAAAAAAGCCAAACAAAAAAGGTTTACATTAAAATTAACATGAAAAAGAGACAGGTTCAGATGGAATGAGAGATGAGGGGGAAAATAAAAAAAAGTCTTGTCTAATTGCCTTCTGGGAACCCAATATGTTATCAACTGCCATGATTTACAAAGCAGCTGATGGCTGGGAAAGACAGCTATGACACATTAAAGCTATTCATTCAGAAGGTAGAATCACAATGCTTCAAAAATTGCTGTATCCAAAGAGTTTTTGTTGAACATCCACAAGTAGATGCACTCAGAGACATCCTGTGAAAACATTATAGTTATTGTTGGCTTGAAAAAGACCCATAAAAACTATTAGTTTGAAGCTAAACATTTTTCAGGTAGAATTAGGAATTAAGGAAATCATAGAGTCATATCATAGAAAGGCTTGGGTTAAAGGGACCTTAAAGTCATCTGGTTCCCAATTCCCTGTCACAGGCAGGGATGCCACGCCCTAGGCCGGGCTGTTCAGTGCCTCATCCAGTCTGGTGTTGAATGTTTCCAGGGATGGGACATCCACAACTTCTCTGGGCAACCAGTTCCACTATCTCACCTCCCTCACAGTTAAGAGCTTCTTCCTAATATCTAATCTAAGTCTTGTCTATAAGTTTAAAACCATTCCCTCTTGTCCTATCACTGTCTGCCTGTAAAAAAATTGCTCTTTTTTGTAAAAGCTTTTTAAGTACCAAAAAGCCGCTCTAAACTCTCCCCAGGGCCTTCTCTTCTCCACAGCTGAGCAGTCTCTCAACTTTCTCAGCCTGTCTTCATGGGAGAGATGTTCCAGCCCTCTCACCATCTTCATGGCCCTCCTCTGGACCTTCTCCAGCAGGTCCATGTCCTTCCTGTGCTGGGGACCCCAGAGGTGGATGCAGCTCTCCAGGTGAGGTCTCACAAGGACAGAGCAGAGGGGCAGAATCCTCTCTCTCGCCCTGCTGCCCATGGTGCTTTGGATGCAGCCCAGGATGTGTTTGGCCCTCTCAGCTTCAAGCACACATTGTTGGCTCAGGTCCAGCTTTTCATCCAGGAGAACTCCCCAGCCCTTCTCTGCAGGGCTGCTCTCAAATGAGTTCATCTCTCAGTCTGGTCTCAAGTCTGGGACTGTCCTGACCCAGGTGCAGTACCTTGAACTTGGACTTGTGGAACTTCATAATAGCCTTGAGTTCTGTTTGCAGTTTCTTGTGAAAGGTGCAACATGCTGCTCTCAGGATCAACAAAAAGAGACCTTGCAAACTCATATGCAGCCACTATTGTAATTCAATTTATGTGTAGCTGACAAATAATAATTAGTATGAGCTCACAAAACAACCCTAAAACTATTTAGCATCTCACTTCAAGGTGGGGTAGACATTTGATCCAATCCTCATCACCACAGACCTTGTGCCTTTCATTACAGCACCTCTGAACAGAGAAGGTCAGGATGCAGTCAGGGAAGGTCTATATGGCACAAGGATTCATTCAGGAAAAACTGTGCAAAATAGCAAAGTGGAAAGAAGCCTTGTCAGAAAACCCTTGAAAAATACCAGCATCCAGAACATGTAAAGGCACAAAACATGGGTTTTGCTGAATTCTTCAGGCTTTTTTTTCTATATTTCTAATACAAACCAATGAATGCCATTGTTCATTATGAGAGAGTATTCTGTAATAATGAAATTAGAGAGACTAAGAAATAAAACCCCTTTTGCTTAATCTGTCAAGTAATTATCATCTATTCCCTTTAAGACCAGCTAAGAAGCATGAGCCACCCCATTGCATGGATGCAATAACTCAGTTTTTGCCTGGCATCTCCTTAACAGAAGACAAAATGGCAACCAGGCAGAAAAAAAAAATGTGGAAAATAAAACACATTACTTGTAATAATTTTTTAAATTATGTTCTACGTGTATTTGGCCAGGTCAGCAAACAGCAAGTCTCAGTGAAAATTCCCTCTTTACATGTAACCAAAAGGATATTTCATTCATTAGTCTTCCGATACTTGTGTGATTAGTTGAGGGTTTTTTCATAAAGTAAGCCCTAGTTACACATCAGATTCTGCTCCAGACTTCCCATACTCCCCAAATTTATTCCCTCTCCTGGGATTTTATTGTGTGCACAGACACTCTGATGCATGAAATCATCTCCATTGTTCTTCACATTCTGCTAGCAAGAACACAGAATGTTTATAAATAACTAACATATTGCATGGATAAAACGCAAATCACCATACTAGTCAGAAAAATTAATGTGGCCTGCAGTGCTAATCGTACCAAGTGATTGCTCTCACCTCGATCCATACAAGTTTCAGTGTAGCTTCTTAAAGCAGCACTTGAATAACACTGTAGGTACAACATAACAACAGAATTTTGTGCTTGGCAAGTCTGAATAGAATCAGGGAAGTGCCAACACATTCTGCAGTTTCTCCATTTCCTAACAGCAAAAACTTGAATAATTCTCTTAATCCCAGTTTTCCGTCATTGGCCTTGCATGTACATTGCAAAAACCATGTAGAGAGGTCCCAGATGCTTGTGCTAAAAGCAATTATAAAAGTTTAAGTACTCAGTTTTTACAGGGCAAGATGAGACACCTGGACAACTTCACACTGGAGAAAGACAATGAATTCTGCTGCATGAGTGACCAGAGAGTCGGGGCTCAAGCATACCCCAGGGCACCAAGCAAAAATCACAGTTGAAATCTGCAACGTGACCTCAATCACAGTCACAAAATACACAAAAGTCAAAAAGGTTCCTAGCTTGCAACAAGAACCTAAAATCACAGAGACAGGAGTTCAGCATGAGCACAAGGATCAAGATCCAAAACATAATGGCAAGATGTTTTCTCCACATGTAATGATATCCAGTAACACATGATTTAGCTACACCATGTTGTGCTCATTTTTAAAATGCAGTTGCACGTTTTTAAGCAAAAAATAGAATGAATCCTAGACTCCATCTTCTGTTTGCTTACCTCCAATATTTTAGGAGATGGTCACTAAGAAGACACTCCTCTTACCTACTTCCTGAGGTAACAGTCAATTCTGAGACACTATAGTAAATCTAATCAAATACCAGTCCAAGAAATATTGATATTCTGACACAAGACATAGTCAAGCATAAGCTAAAATGTTTAAAACTACAGAAACATATGTAGAATGGAACACTTTTGATTCAGCTTTTAGCTGCTGCCGCACGCAATTGCTGCATGTTAACACAAATCACCTCACTATTAGTCTAGATTTCACTAACCTATGTCCTAACAAATGAAATGCTACCTGCTATAACATTTGATTGAAAAAAGCATTGTTTTTTACAAATGGGAGCATAGATCCATGAGCAGATCTGTTATCATATTTGATTAAAGTTTCTTTACACATTCACATTATTTCTGAGATGACTGCATTTTCCATCCCATCCACCAACATCATGCCCAGTGAGAATCAGTGACGTTACTTCAAGCATTGCTGTCTTAGTAACAAAAAGGGACTCACTCATGCTGTTTCATCTCATTCATTAGTGGCCAGTTTGAGCAGAAAAAACCAGGATTCCCAGCCATTTCGGTGCAGCAACCTGCCCTCAGCTTTGTAAAACTGCAGACAAAGGTGTCAAGCAGTGTTTTAAGAAACAAATAAGGAAAACTCTAATGATATGCTACCAGGATTTTCAAACAGCTGTAATTCCAACAGTCTCACATTTTGTATTTCCTTATTTTCACTCTCCTTGTGTTTATTGTTCTGTCAATAGCACCATCCTCAGAAGCTGCCCTGCCTATCAAGCAAATATTAAGATAGGCGTGGCAGTGTGAACACACTGAATCACGAGACTTTACTCACTGAATAGTCCGACTGGCTTAGCAGGAATAAAAACAATTGTGTGGCATACAGAGAAGACAGATGATGACAGGAAAGCCAGAAAGAGAAATCAAGCCTCCCACTTAAGAATTGCTTGATAACAACTAAATTTTTAATAATAACTTCCTTTTTGTGGCTAATATAAAGTTAAATGGACTTCAGACAAAGCTAAGTAGATTTTTCTTAATTGGCATCTAAATTATACTCTCTGTCTTCTACATCCTTTTATAAGCTAAAAGCTGTGTTTCTTTGTGGCAGCCTTACTGGAAACTTCACCGTTCTGTTTTTTTATGAATGCGAACTAGTACCCTTCCAAGACCCACTTATATTACTTTACAGTTTCAGACCACTCCCGCATTACAGCCCCAAATCCTAAAGCAAGTAATCTTCACTCATGGAAGTTCTGCTGCCTTAAAGAAGGTGGCCATAAAAGTTACTCTGATAAGCTGAGTTTTATGGAAAAATGAAAGTGGAAAAAGATTGGCCTAACTAAAAAGTAATAGTATATGAGAACTAACAAAATTTCTTCTGACACTGCTGAACTGCATTTTATCTTTCCTAAAGACACAGCCTAATAGAATATCTTGCTTTGTTTACAGGATATATTTGATATATTCATTTCTTACATACATCATATCAGGGATGTCTTCTGCACATTAAACAGTTCCACATGCAGGAAGACTCTCTGCATTTGCCTGATGTAAAAAAACCAATATAAACTATACCTTAAAATAAAAATTCCACTTATTCCCAAGTGAGACCTCTAGTTCAAATACCCTTTTTAAAAATTAATTTTTAACTGAATTGTGGAGATATGGTTGTCAGTACCCAGAATGAAGACTGTTTGTCAAAACGTAGCCTAAGCAGCAATACAGTTCTCTATGTGATTCCCATTTATTCTGAAAATCCCTTCAGACTGGAAATACAACATTGGCAAAACTCAGGGCCAATGCATAGAATCTCCATATTCAGCTCCTCAGACTATATTAAAAAGCAAGCAGCTCCTCATCAGTTTTTTATTTTTAAATACTATCCACTCCCATGCATCCTTTTCTTTCAATAGCAAATGCAAAAAATTAGTTTTTGAAAGATCTCAACATCGTATCTAGTGGGAAAGACAATTCACAATCTTACAACTCCTTTCCCTTCACTCCATTCTCGCTGAACAGGTCAATAGCTCTTGTCCAGGAAGACCATCCATTATCACAGTGACAGTTATTGATTTTAATTAAAGTAGCAGAAAGAAGCTGAAAATATTAAGCCCTATTCTTTCACATTCCAAGAATCAAAATAAATGGTACTGAGAATTTACACTGACACAACCATGTATTTATGCCTATGTCCAAAGCTACAGCCAATCTGCACAAGAGATGCCAAGAGAGAACTCCAAGAGATTTAATTAGTATAGAAAGCTGATTTGATAATAAGTACAACATGTAATAGTCTTGGCACCAACAACTCACCAGGAGAAGGGAGTCCCTATTGCAATGAAAAACTTGATGGGCAGCAGTAGTCACTTGATTTGTTTACATAACCAATCAAGNCCCCCAATTGCTTATTCCATGCCTGCAAAGAAAGAAAGTGTTTGGGTTAACATCCAGCGACTCACAATTACCACTAGAAATGCCTGCCAACTGCAAAAATCTCAGCAGCCCTGAAAAGGAAAAAGGCTTTTTCCTAAAATAAGAGACCCAGGCACACATACACACACAGAAAGCAGGAGTACAGTCTGCTCCTAAGCTATGTATACCCCCAAGCTGCAGAAAAACATTTCAATTCCAGACTTGAGAGAAGTAAGCAGGCTCAGAAAGGCTGTGTTGCATGTAAATTTGCAAAAAATTATTTTTGAGTGTTTTTTTTTTTTCTGGCCCATCAGAAACAGCATCTTATAATTCAGCTTTGCTGCCCTGAAAGAAGTGATGAAGTGATGTTCACAAGGCACAGGGCAGACCATTGGGTAAGTGCCAAATACAAAGGACTGCTACTCTAATGATTAAAAAAAACTCTATTCATCTTTCAACCTCTACCTGATCAATGGGCTAAAATTGGTTTTAAATGTGATCCCAATATATTTTAGAATAAGCTGACTAAGGACAGACTTATGCAGTCTATCTTCACCCTTTAAAAGATTTCATATCTCCACTGATGTAGATAAATTAACAGAATTTTTTTTGTGTTACATTTTCTCTGTGTAATCCCTGCAGTAAAAAAAAAGTGATTTAGCCAGTGATTGTCATGTGTAAGTGCTTAGATATTAATCAGCAATTTTACATATCAGAGCAATTTTTTCTACTTTTTCTCCAACAACAAAAATATGATATCAAATCCATAACAGCCTTGTTCCATCTGTAAATCCATCTGGTTTTCTTAGTATATGCCCTTGAAATACTGATACATTTGGGAAAAAACACGTTGCAAATAAACAAGTTTCATATACAGCATTTCAGTTTTGGAATGCAAGAATTCATCCTGTCTTTCAATCTGAAATTCCACTGCATTCCTGTAACAGATATCTCTGTCTTGCAGGCTGTAGCATGTTGTTATCACCTGAATGTTTATTCCTTTCTCTGTCTTTTGAACAGACACCTCCTTTCAATAAATGAGAGATGTAATAGAGAAGCTATTTGGAAGCATGAAATTTATCCATCTTTTTTTTCCCCTCAAGAATCTGTGAATTTGGCTTTTTCCTGGGTGTTCCTCTTCTGTTTGATTATCTGCATCTTATGGGCGTAGAGATTTCACGGGGGCTGGTGTGACTATGGCTCCTTTTGGAGGATTGTGCTGAACAAGCTTTACTGCTCCCGCTGGCTGAGTGACAGGTACTGAGCACAGGTGTCTCTCTGATCAGAGTCATAGAGGAGAACCAGCTACTTCTGATGCACTCTGAAATCAAATAAAAGCAATTCCATGCTAGTCAGGAGCATCATCTGAACTAGTGACAATTTTCCCCAGACAACGCTAAGAAATTCACCACGTGCAACAATCTTCTGCCACCTAGAGAGAGACTTGGCAGAAAAATTGTGTAAAATTAGCAACTGTCACTTACTCAATTTGCCCAGAAAAAAAAATTAAATTGTTTCCACTCATTTTGAGCTTTGACAAGGGAAGGAGGATGCTAATGTTTCCAGCATGCACTGTCTGAGGCAGACCGCAGCATATGCATTTATCAATCCTGAAACCAATTACTGTTGTCCCGTCCGTCAGAGCAGGCACCATTTTCTCTGCATGAATATTCATTAATCAGACCACTATACACTGCAGGTGAGTTCAAAGAGGCTTTCCTCATCATGGAATGCAGGTTAAAACTTACTACAGCAAAAATACATTGTAATGCACATGGCTGAATTTTGTCAATATATCTCAATCCACTCACAGCACCACTGAAAATTCTCTAGACATGTCAGTTCTTGGTTTGGACTTAGTCAATGACTGAAGTAGAGGACACAAAGGATTTGGGGGAGGTGTGCAAGCATTTATCCACCAACAGATGTCCCATCAGGGAATGACCCTTGAATCATAGCATAAACAGTAGAAAAAGAGTGCTCTGGAAACCTTGTGCAACTACGAGATGATTATACCAATAAGTGAAGGGAATGAGGAATGCTGAATTTCAAGCTACTCTGTAAGGTGTACTGAAAAAAAAATCAATTTTTTTCCAAAAGACATTAATCTTTCCAGGTTTTCAAGAGCTCCATGTCTCACTCTCAGCTGACGGAATACAGTCACCTTGGGGTTATATCGAACAGAAGTAGCTATCGATTAGAAAAGTGTTTGCAGATTAGAAGCTTTGCAAAAGAGTTGCTCAGCAATCTCTATTAATTGGATATTTTCAGCACTTGAAACTTAATTTCTATCTCCATTTAAGTGTGTCAATATTGTGGAAACAGCTAGAGAACAGGCCTGGCACAATAAAACTGCAGTTCTCTTCCTATTTGTTTGCATCAGTCAAAAGCAGAATGTGTCTGCCTTCAGGCTAAATAACCACTGGCTTCATGCTCCACGAAAAGGCTGTGATGGTTTCCATTTGGCACTGTATCAGGGATTCGTGGATTGTACCAAGTTTACAGAATCACAGCTTGGCTCAGAAGGAATCTCAGAAGGAATCTAGGTGATTGCCTAGTCCAAACCCCTCAGCTCAAAATACAGCCAGTTGTCCAGAATCATGCACAGCTGGGTTTTGAATATCTCATAGGCTGGAGACTCTACAACCTCTCCAGGCAGTGAAGTTTCTCTTTATTCCAGAGTTCTGACTCTCCCTGTAGCAAAATGCTTTCTTTGTGCTGAGGGTAAACCATCTCAGCTCTCAGCTTTTCTCTATATGTCCCCGTATGTACTCCCTTAAACATCTTTGTGCCCTTTGCTCCAGCATATCCATGTCTCCTCTTCTACTGAGGAGGAAAGATCTGGACACAGAACTCTAGATGTGGCAGGCATGACTAGAGCCAAGGGTCACCTCTCTCGAATTGCTGGCAATGTTCTTCCAAATACAGCCTTCTTTGTTTCAAGAATGTGTTACTGGCTCATGTTCAGTGGTTTTGGTCTTCCCCAACATCTTCTCAGCAAAGCCACTTCCCAGCCCTGGTCTGTACTGGTGTGTGGAGTTATTCTCCACTGGACCCTGCACATGCCTTTGTCAAACTTCATGAGCATCTCCTGGTCCCTTTCTCGAGCTTGTCAAGATGCCTTCAAACGGCAGCACAGACATCTGGTGTATCAACCACTCTTCAGAGTTTCACATTTCCTTCAGACTGGCTCAGGCTGCACTCTGCCCTGCTGTCTAGGTCAGGAATTACCAGTATTGGCCCCAGTGTTGAGCCCTGGGTATTCTACCAGTGATTTGCCTCCAGCCAGACTTCAAGCCACTATCCCAACATGCTGAGGCCAGCAGTTCATCTTTCCAGTCCATCTCCCTGTCCACTTGTCTAATGAATTGTTTCACCAGTTTATCTACTCTTGGCCACTTTTTAGACACCAGCATCTCCAGAAAAATCAGGTTCTTTTGAATTCTGTTTCTAGGAGGATGAAGCAACTAATCCTTACAGACTGTAACATGAATACTCATGAATTGGCTGAGCTGAAAAAAGATGACTGCAAAGTAATCTTGCCAATTTTGCTCCTCAGTTCTGTAAGAAACAGCACATCACGCTGAATAGGGATGAAGAGCAATTAAACCACTGAAGGAAGCCCACTGTGTTTCTGCCCTCAGAGGCTGATATCCCAATGTGACTAGAGGAGAAATACTGAGCAACTTTTCTGAAAAACAACATGACCTTTAAGACGAAAAGAAAAAAGTCATCTTTTTCTTCTGCTATACAAAACAGAGAGCTCCAGCTTGAAATTGCAGTTAATCTGAGCCTTAAGCTAACATCTGGAGTCTTGCATGTCTGTAGCTTAACTAAGAATCAGAGCATTTTTGTTAACTTTCAACATGGAGGTTTTTGCACCACTGAATAGAAAGACGTAAAAGTTTACAGGACTAGCAAAGGTAGGGTGGAGACACCAAATGAAAATACGTCTAGTTTGAGTTCATCCATTTACTAAATCTCAAGGTTAGCCAAGTTCTTCAATTTTTACAAACACAGCACCTATTTAATGCTTAGAAATACCTAAACACCTCATAACAATTCCAATAAGAAAAATTATTTATAGCTCTCCTGCGCCTTCTTAAGACCAGGAATAACGGACTTCCCATAAACAAAAAACATGGACACAAACTCCCAGAATCCAAGTCTTTCTGATCATTGGTCTTACAGAGGGCGAGATACCTCTTCACATGTTTGAAAGCATCACCTGCTAACACTTGCTGAGGCATGGACTTCTGCAGGAACATAGAAATTACTGTGTTCTTCTCTTATTCTGTGTAACTACTGTAAATGTGAGTGCTTTGCTCATCCAAGTCCCATTGTAAAGCTAAAGTTACCAGCAGAAAGTATCATTTTCAAGTGAAGATAAAACTCCCCTAAAGCTTGTTCATGATGGATAATTGTGCCCTTTCTTTCTCTTGATGCATGTAACCATTTCATCCATTCCCCCTACCTGCAGTGAGAAAGTGAAACTTTTTAAATGCATCTCCCCTAACTTCTTAAATCCTTTACTCTCTCAACAAAGGCTTGGTCATGCTGTATTTGCTGTGACAACATGATATGTGCTAATAACTTTCTGATTTGCTGTCACTGGTGTCTCAGCAATTGTTTTTTCATCATGAAGTTCTCTTTGAGGATTATTAGTCACTGTCAAGGGTGACCTGTTAGCTCTATTGTTAGTGGTTAATAAATGATTTTTCTTTACATAATTTATACCAAAAATTAAACTCTAAAGGTTATGCTAGATGTTACCAATCCTAAAGACCAGGTCTAAAAGTGCAGGTATTAAAAAGGTGAGACGCATGAAGCAGCACAGCTATTCTTGGGCAAGCATTAATAATTAGATATTACTTTGGAGAAAGGGCAATGCTTCATCTGAAGATGAAGTATTATCTTCAATATCTCTTTGTGCAGTTGGTGGAACATTCCCACTGATTGTGCTTCTAATCTCAAAATATGTTGGCAGGTTTGCCCTTTTCTAGCTGAAATATAGTCTCTTCTGGGAAACCTTTACCAACACATCCTGACAACTGTTATGTCCTATTAAAGGTTGTTCACTGATATTTGTAGTATCTTAAATACACACTGCATTATTACAGGTGAATTCTACATTTGCTTAGAGTAAAGATTATGCTGAAAACAAAAGCCAAACAGATTTCTAGGGGTTGCCTTGTTTAGGAAGCAGACTCATTGGTGTGCTAGACTATTGTATTTTATGGAGCTGCTTCAGGAATAGCAAAGTCAGTTGGAGATAAAAACAGGCAGTTGTCACACTCCAGGAGAAATGTGGTCATTTATGATCTCCTGCTCTCTAAGAACAAGAGGGTTCCACAGACATTTTTGATAGAAAAAGAAAAAAACCAGTATGACTGACCACTACCTCAGAGTGATATTAAAAAATACTCTCAAATATTATTTCTCTTTCCCCCAGATGTCTTTAGGAAATTCCTCTTTATGTTTTTTTTTCTTTTGCTATAGTTTTGTTTGGTTTAAAAAAAAAAATCAGGAAAACTGTTGATCACATGAGAAAATACAAAATTTCACTGCTTTTATGAAGAAGGAACATGCACGTTAGACTCAATATTTGGAAAGATTTACTTTGTCTTTAATCAAGTAATTTAAAAAAAAGAAAAAAAAAGCTCGCTTGCAATATTGAAGAAAATATACCAGAAACTAATGCACTCATTAAATTATCCCTTTAGGGCTGGAAAAACAGTCCACACCCCATTTTTGTCAAAAATCTACTCTGGAACATCTGATGTCAAGACAATTTAGCTTTTGTGTTTATAGTAATTTAGGTACCCTTTTGTGCTTACCACAGTAGCAAAGGACTGCAACAGTTGGTTTAAAAAAAAAAAAGAGAGAAAAAAACCCAGAAGCTTCAAATTCTTTTGAGAACCCTAAGTTAGAGCTTAGTGAAATATTTCCACTAGATGAATTATTGCTGAGAGTGTTGCAATATTGGTTAACAGACAGCATACGGATAATATCCAACTGTCACAATTCAGAAAAATATATAAAATAAAAACACATCACATTTCCTTGTGGTTCTTTTAAATTTGTGCACAAGTACCAGGAATGTAAGGAATAATTTTTCCAAGTCATTCAAAATATATCCACAAAAACAACTCTACTCACATCTGTCACACATTCCTGGGCCAAAAGGCAAGGGTCATTGGAAGGTAACTGGATAGAAAGTGCTATATCATGTAATTATTTATTCCCTTTTATTTTAATAGCCACATTTAATCATTAAGGATGGTCAAAATGGTTTTGTCAAACATTTTTTGGCTAACTACAGACTCAATACACGTATTCTGAAGACACTGTTTGCATGAAAGGAAATTTATTTGCCCTGGTATGCAATTGCATATATGGATTTAGAAACAGCACCAACCTGTCTCTAGTCAATCATATTCAGAAAACCTTATCCCATCTATTTCTCTCTGTGAGCCAGCACATCCTGCTGAGGTGGGTATCCTGTGCTCCTGCAGCTCTCCAGCAGAAAAAAAATCTGTGTGCTCAGGAATTCAGCAAGAAAAACAGAACAGTGGGGCATTTTCAGCTTGTGATATGCTTAAGTGCTATCCACTCAACTGCAAAATATAAAATCCCATGAGCCCAGTTGTTTAGTGAAAAAAACAGCCCAACCTGACACAAGTTTAGCTTGTTTGCTTGCCCATCACAAAAAAGTATTTTCCAATATTTATTGCAGAAGACACATCCTTTATTTCTACTAGTGATCCAGCCACAGCCTATGAAAATCAGACAAAAGATTTATTCCTAAGACTTTGGAATTAAACACATGCATAGAGTATAGACAGATTTTAAATAAGGATTAGAACTTGTGACTTTCAAGTATAAACTTCTAATACTGACATTTGTAAATTAATCTTTAAGACTAAATTAGTGACATGAGTTGAACACATTGTTAACCTCAGCTGCAAAAGTATTGTCTTTATACTTCACAAGTCCTTTTTCAACCTCCCCATTTCTTTGTACGTCCCTTGCATACAAAACCATACTTATTAAATGAACAATCACAGGCAGAAAAATCATGAATATACACTAGTACAAGTCGTTGATTTTCATGTGACAGTTCGAGGAAATACAGTTTATCGTGTCGGATCTGAGTCTGTGTGTCCTCAGAATTCTCTCAACAACAAAGACGTGTAAGAAGTCACTTGTATCATGTCTCTGAGAATACAAACATGGTTTCACACCTAAAACTTATTCTACAAAACAAAATAAATTAGACACTGCCTACTTTATGATGTAAATCAAACCAATGCACCCACGCAAGTGACTTCTAGCTGTATGACTATTTTAACAAGTAATATTGGCTTGGTTTTGAAGGGAACTGATTTCTGACAAAATGGAAAAATCAGTCCTTTGTTTTCTTTCATTTTGTTTACTGGGGTGGAAAAAAAAAAGGTGGGTAAGAAACTATGAATAACCAGGTAATTTCACATTTGTTTTTCTTACAAGAAATAAGGAAAATAAATTTCAGAACTTAAAAATCCAAAAACACTTTCAAAAACTATATCTTCAATTTTACGTATGTCAGACAGCTGAAACTGATGAAAGCTTGGCTGGGGCTACTTAAAACCAAAAATCACATGCACAGTGCACGTGATGCTGAGCTTTAGTTTGCAGAAGAAAGAAGAAACAGAAAGTGTTCCAGGACTGTAATTACAGAATAAAATGTAGTTGCTTTCATTGTAAAATGTGAGTCAGTCTACAATCCAATTAAATGTGTCTCACTTTTCAGAAAAAACATTTTGCAGTAACAATATGTACAAGGTAATTGAGCCTATGAGAGACAGGCCTACAGCATGAGTACGACTATGCATCTCTAAAAGCTTATGAATTGAGAAGATATTTTAAAGGATTTTCTAGGCAGCTGGAATTCAGGAATCTGGTTTTGACAGCTTAATGGGGAAATGGAGGGAAAGAGAGTGCTTATAAAAGGCAGTGTGCAAGAGGGCATGAGAAAGAGTGACTGTGAGTGAGACAGGATGAGAGGGGGAGAGAGCAAGAAGAGGGAGCAAGAGCTAGTGGGGAAGAGCATGAGGGAGAGCAAGGAAGCACACGAGAGCAGGCAAGAGCGATGGCGAGAGCAACAGTGAGGGCAAGTGAGAGCAAGAAAGCAAGCACACGAGAGCCTGTAGGAGAAAGGACCTTGTCTAAAACGTTCAGTAATGTCAGCTGTTAATAACAGATGTGAGAAACCATCTTGTCTCCAGCAAACTGTTTTGACCTGCTTATTACAGAAGTCAAACATGACCTAACACAGGGGGTCTGGGAGCACTGAAGTTCAGCTACTAACACTGTGTTTAAAAGCAATATCAATTAGTAAGATGAAAATCAATTAAAAAAAAGAACAGCAGAACCCAGGAGGAGCAAGTAAAGTCTGATACAGGGTATGGGTTTCTGCTGCTGGTGATTCACACTGGCACAGTTCATACTGTTTCTCTGCCTATTTTGCAAAGCTCAATGTGCAGGCACTTGTTGATTAAGTGACACCATGGACTTATATATAGACTAAACTGTTGCCCTGAAGCATTACCACTAATCATTCCTTTTGTATTTGAGGCCAAATTCACACTAGACTCCATGATAGAGGAATATATATATGAGCCCTAGACCATTACATGGATCAAATGATGCAAAAGGGTGTAGTCCTCTACTGTTTCCCCCTGTCACCCCCCAGCCTCAGGTGGAAATGGACTTCTGGGACAGCTTCTGTGAGCAAACAAGTAGCTCACATCAGTATTCTCCACACAGGAAGGAAATCTCTATTACATCCAAAATGAAAGAAAGATAAGGTGGGGAAAGTGCCTCTAGAAACACAGCTGAAAATTAGCTAGCTGCAGTACATGGAAGAAGCAGTCTGGGTCTTGATTTCCCTATGGATGAGTTTCTGTACTCTGTTACATACTTTCCTGTCTATGACTTGCAGGTTTGCAAGTTTGATGTCTTTCAGAGCATACCTGTGACCTGAAAGTATATACCCTTCCTCTGTCTGTCCCATGTGATGCCAGGGGTCCCACTACTCATTGCCAGAAGACTGTTTCTAATTTTACTTTAAAATCATTTCAGCTTCCTTTCTAGAAGTAAGAACTGAAAATATAACTAATTACTAATCCAAAATGCTGACCAAAGTTAATGTTTCCTCACTTGTAGCTATGTTGCGTAATACAGCATTAAAAAAACAACCCACACTGAACAGAAGAAGCCTGCTTGCCTAGCATCCTTCCAGGACTCTGCTTCCCAAACATCCTTCAGCCTTCTGGAAGCACTAAAATGCTTCTGATGAAGGCATGGAATAATTCTGAGAGAACTAAAAAAGACTTTTCGTAGCTCTAGGATTAACGAGCTAGGTAGCTTGTCACTATTTGCTCATTATAAAGCAAGCTCAGAACAGTAATGGGTAAAAGTCATTAACTCCTGGCAGCAGCTCAGTGACATATGGGAAGAACTGGTGGCCTCAGCTCACTTCTTAGATCGCGTAACATTTCTCATTTGTCAGTCCCAGCAGAAAGACCACAGTTTGAATGCAGACTGAAGAGCTGCTTTCTACATCCCAACTATAACATCTCAAGGAATTTGGAAACTACCAGAGGAGCTGCTGTGGCTGCTGGGACCTGTCTTCCCTGAGTTGCACACATCAGTTTCAAATTAGGTAATTCGGCATCTGCTGTGGATACTGACTTCAAGGCTAAGGGATTCTTAAAATAAAGCAACTCCCAAATCACTGTATTTCTTTAACAGCTACAGGAACATATTCAAATGCACTTACTGCTCAATCACACTCTTTATCTTAAATCATGGCTCTTCAGTTCTCTCTCTTCTATTTTGAAGAGCTGCATAAAGCCTCACAGCATTATTTTTACTCATAACTACTTGCAAACAAGTTGGAATTTACAACACTTGGGATTTACCAAGAAGTGATAACATACAACAGCCTTGGACTACTTCTAAAAAGAAGCCATGCAAGCAAGTGGATAAATTATATAAAGTTTAGTTTGGGGGTTTTTTGAGTCATAGGAATATGCATTAGAAAACATAGTAGTTTGATCAGAAAACTTGTAGTTTGATCAATGGTTTGATTCACCCAGTGCTGAAGTATAATTGTCCCTTCAGAGTGAGTAGGAACATTGTCAGACCTGTGGCAGCCTGTGAGTTGAAAGGTGAAAAACATAGAGACAGAGAGGAAAACCCACACCAGAAATGCTGACAAGCTTTCGAGTATGTAAATTTTTCTTCCAGTAAGCACTAAGACAAGCAAGGTCTTGAGGATCTTTGCAAAAGCCACTATCATGTTTTATATCATTTAGGTAGCAGTGGTGGAATCCAGAATCCAAGTTACAAAGCAGTCCTTGTGCAAGTCCCATTTACACACAAAAGTCAACCCTATGTGTCATCTTTCTTTCAGGAACAGAAAAATCAAAAGTTTCATGATGACATACTGTATGAAACTAGTCTGGCCACCAGCTTCAGCCAGTTTTGCACTGTATTTTAAACAGCAGTAAGTTGTCCTGCCCTATACTCTACCCTGATGTTGTTTACATGTCTGCGTTTATCCCAAGTCAGAATGAAATCTAAACCCCTAAACCCAAACAACTTAACCCAGCCACTTTGCCTTAGGGTGTGCAGTTGCTTTTCCTCAACACTTCTTCTCTAAATAGCTACGCCACTTTGAGAATCAAAACAGCCAGTGACAGAAATTGCCACAACATTTTGGTCATGTTGTTTCTGTTGAGCTCAAGTCAAGAGCTTATGAACAAAATACATGGTTTCTTTGCTTTTTTTTTCACTATGAAATACTTAGCATGAAAAGCGTGTTTTCCTTCCATTGCCGTTCATTAACACCAAATCTTTTAACCACTGAGAAATTCACTGCTGCCTACACTATGACAGATAGCAAGCCTGACACACACAGCTTTGTTTCTGTGGGGTTTAATACATGGCAACTGAAAATCCTGTACTCAGTCCAAGTAGTACAGTGTGAAATCAGGACAACTATTTTTCTACAAATTCAAAACCCATTGCTGAAACTTTAGGGCCATGTTATTGTTCAGATATCAGAGAAGATATTTAGACATAATGCACTTTTACCAGCAAAACCATATGTTCCTACAACTTTATGTTATAAGAAAAGGTCAGCTGTATTTTAAAAGTAGAAATGAAAAAGAAAACTAGGAGACAAAGTAGTGGACAAACTTTAAGCCAAGGACTTAAAGCTGAAGCTTTTATTTCATTCTGTTAACTGTAGTACATACTGAGCAAAGGAAGTCAGTAGATCCAGAACATCTAGACAGGGCAAAGCAGTAGCTTAAATGGCACACTGAAAATATGAGAATAGTCTGAGATAGGATGAGCAGCCTCAAAGGACAACAGCTGGATTTTCAACAACAGAAACAGACATCAGTGCCTCGGAAACTGGAAAGGCAAGAGCAACACCACATTTAATTAAAAGCTAATTGGAATATCATGCTGATAACCACAAATATTGTGTTGATTTGATAGGACAGGTCACAGTCCTTTCAGATAAGACCATGACATGAGCTGCAGATGTTCACAGGCACAATAACAGAAATAAGACTTTGCTGTTAATAAATAAAATGAAACCCACAATTAAAGCTGTTCTATAAAGTAACTACTCATAAAAGAGGCAAGCATAACATCTCACTTAAACCACCAAGTACTCATAAATGCCTCCCTTGTACAATGACGAGAATATAATTATACCCTTTGCTATGTTCTGTAGAGAGCTTATTTGTCTTTTTAATTTATGACAAAGATTTTCTCAGTTTCAGGTAAACTATAAGCCATAAAAATAAAAATATGAAAATTGCATGTAACTCTAAGGCCTCCCCTGGGAGGGAAATGAGGAATAATTTTTCACTAGTAGATCATGCTCAGTGTCTTGATAGCCTTCCGGGGAACTATTTTTAAATATGAGTTTCATTACCAAACTGCAAAAGAAGGCAATCCTAACGAAGACTGGACATATGCAAGAGCTTTGAAACATCTGTCTGTGTGTATGTGTATATATAAATGTAAACATCCTGATATTTTAGAGCAGTGCTCTCCATCCTCTCCCAAAACCATCAAGAACTTTCACTGAATTTTGAAATTCTCTTTCCAGCGGAGAAAGACCAAAATACCTGCAAGACCTGTTAGAATATCACACACAAGGACTCACACTGTCCCCACCAACTGCTACAGCAGATAACTAAGTCAGACAGAAGAGGGGCAGCTACTCTTGAGGACAGGAAAGTAATGAAAAAAGTTAATTTCTGCATCAGCAAAATGCAACAAAACACAATCATTCTGCCAAATTACTTGGAATTGTAAGAACACAATTGTTTCAGCAACCGTCACTTAATCTCCCACAGCTCCAGCTGAGGCTTTATTCTAACATTTTTTGAAGAGGGTTGCCAACAGTGATGGATGCAAAACCTCAAAGTTCTCCAATTCACCAAAAGGTGATTGCAGTGTTTAACCAGACATAAATAAGCAGTTAAAACAGAACTACTTTGAAGCTAATAAAAATCTTAACAACAGTAGTAAGAGATATCCAAAAATTCTGTCAAGGAAAACAAAAGAGAAAAATAAATTTTATTTCCTGTTGCTTGATTTTGTACTCATAGCTTTAGGCTTGGTGTCCCTAAGTTGTGTCTGTATCCATCACATTTAAAACCTTGTTTTTAAATGAGACCTGGGACCCGAGACTCCTGATGTACTTAGCTGAGACTAAAGGCAAATATACTTAACACGTCAATTCATGACGAAAACTGTCAGTGGGTCACATCAAAAGTCAACTCAGGCAACATTTAAAACCCCACAGGATTTCCTAAAATCCAACAGGACTCAACTTTGAATCACAGTTACTGATCTAATCTGAGGCCTCATTATATCACTGTTTTCTGCTTCACATTTATTGCTCAAAAATAGTAAAACTTACCTTTGTCCTCAGTGCTGCTGTATGCAAGTACTGTAACTGTCTCCTTTGGAGTGCAATACTAAAATACATTATAATACCTTTGGGGCATAAATCTCTAATGGAGAAACCTATTAAGATTAAACAGAAGCCAGTAAAGACAGCACGAAGTAGACTTCATTACATTTTTAGACAAATCGAGGAGTTAGTGTTAAGACAGAAGACCTGTTCTTCCCAGTCTAGTGAGAAGAACATTATTAGCTCATACTCTTGGTTTTAAAGTATCCTGCTAGACATTCTACTTCTAAAGATGACCAATTATCAAAAGGGATTAATTTGCAACTCAAAATGGTCTCATTCTCTTCACATTGCTCAGAATGCTTTATAAAATACTATTAAAGGAAATAAGAGTATTTTAGTGACTAGAATTAGTAGCCTACATTAAAATAATTTACATTTTGTCATGAAAAAAATCCTAGAATAACAGAAATTTTTTTAACTCCTTGGGAAACACTCCCTTTCTATAAGTGAGTCTTGAAAAAATTGAGCCAATTTTATTACACTGTCTTTCTGCAGATGTTTATTTTTATCCCTGAATCAGTGTGTTACAGGGCTTAATTGTGATCCCTCCACTAAAGCAAGTGGTAGAATTGATTTACGTGTTGTCGAGGGACAACACCTTTCCCTCTCACCTGCCCTCAGATTTTCTGTGGATAAAGTCCTGGTTACGACTATACAGGAGAATGTGATATGCACCCAAATTATATTCCTGTCATTACATATCCTGTGAGCTTCCAACAGGCATCATACATGGGATAGGGCAACATTTTTTATTGAGTAGTTTAGCTAAAACACATAATTTTATTTCAGTCAGGACACATTTATTCACAAGACCAAAAAGTATTTTTCATTTAATTAAAAAAAAAGCTCAGGACCTAAATGAAATTCACAAAACAGGGATGCTATTCATCATCATGTTCTCTATAGTCAAGATTTAATTTCCAACAGAAAATCTGTCAGCCAACAATTCCCATTTGCTCAAGTTACTGATAATGTATTCAAAAACAAACACCCAGCAACACCCCTCATCCTGGGAGCAGCCAGATACTTTTTCCTGCCATGTGCCATCTACTTCTAAACAAATTAAGTTTCAAGAGATATTCACCACCCACATTTACAAAAGAAAGAAATATGGAAAAAAAAAAAAAGAGCCAGCCTCTCTAATTCTCCTCTTGGGCCATCTATTTCCTTAAACAATGACACCTAGTCACTGAGAAAACTAGAGCCCATGCTCAATCATCCCAGATTATTTTCCCACAGCTCCAGAGGGAAGTCCGCAGTAACAACTTCAGTTGGAAGGCCCTGCCCACTTCTCACTAGACTTGAAAATTTTTGCCAAATAGGTATGGGATGCTATCAATGATCCTACAGAAACCTAAAAGAGTTGTGAATGCCTTGATAGAGGCACTTCATATTTTGCATTTGTTCTATCATTCAAGACAGCGAAGAGCACTCAGGAAATGACACGAGTTAATCAAAGCCAGTATACATTTATTTTACTCCTGACTTTAATTTGATATTAACAACATCTGTATAAAAATGTATTATAAAGATGAAACCTAAATCAGTGCTTCCTGCCAAACACAAAAAACAGCTCAGTGGCAACTATTTCCAGCTGCACTACAGTTTTGCCAGAAATTTATCCATCCTGAAAGCTTGCCACACCACAAACAGCTTCAGTTGAAGCACTTCAGTCACAGAAAGGCTTTAAAACATGCTGCCTTGATATTATTTGCTTCCTCTTTCCTTCCACTGTTTCTTCTGTTCCCACCAAGAACCAGAGTCACCCCTGCCCTTGGGCATGTCACACATTTGGTAGTGAGCCACTGTTGTCACTTACTACCTTGGTTTTCAAATACAGCAAACTCACAAATGGCAGCACATTAAAACTGAAAATTTATAGGTCTAAGAAATTATAGTTTAAGTTGCTATTCATCAACATAATTGGATGTTAATAATAGGATTTACAGTGCTGGCATCCATATCAGGTACACATGCTATACATTTATTAAGTATAATACATTCCACCAAAGTTCTAATAAGGGCTGCTTAATTCCAGCTTAAATCAAATGTCAGAGGAGCCAGAAACCCAAGCAAAGACTGTTTTTCACAGGTGGAATTTTGTGAATAAATCAGACAGAGCTTTTTTAGTGTTAAATGTGATTATACTTGGCTTTATCTCTATCTTCCCTATTTACATTTATTTTTCTTGCAGCTCACAACTTAAAATGAATGGAAGTCAATGTTTTATTCTGACTGCTTGTTCCAGTGATGGCTCTTCATTGTATGATTGTGTTTAATGGATATATAACATATGTTTTAAGACAGGTGGGGAAAAAAGGTAATCTGGAGATTTTCAAGCACGCTTTTGAAATATTTTTGAGCTACATATTATTTGAGCTTTTTGGCTGCCTATGAACAAGCTGATACACACTTTTGAGCCATTATTCCAAATGACATGATCACGTTGAGCACTCACTCCCTTGACAGAAAGTTCTGCCTTGGCACAAGATTGAAAAAGTAAGGGAAACTAATAACAACTCATAATATTTGCTGATCTCTAACTGCCACCCACAATCACTGTCAGTCACAATCTCAACGCAAACTGGTACAAAGACATACTCTTAAAAAGGAGGTATATTTATTGATCACAGAATTACTGCATCCTATCCCGTGGAGAAGATTGTTCCAACCCTTTTCTTTGGCACATCCTACACAGAAAATAGAGGTGGATATGGTAAGACACAGAAGCACCAAGAAAGACCCAAAATATAGCAACCTTTATATCACCTGCTTTGAAGGACACATTTTGCATCTTTGGTGGTAATGTTAGCACAATCAGATGACATTCTGATTATCAGGCTAAAAAAGCCTGGCTTCTAACACTAATTTATTTCATAAATTTGGAAACGCATCTTCTGAACGAGGAAACTTATAATACTCCCTTAGCACCATGAATTTCTCATGTAGCATGACTAGCCACCAAAATGGTTGCTCAGAAGCAGCAATATACACTAAAATAATCAAGAATCCCGAAGGTAAGCATACCTATTCCTATTAAAAACCCAGTAAGTATGTGAAGCATCCCCAAAGAAAATCTCTTTTATATAACTACACCCTCAGACTTCCTTTTGCTCTGAGAAGAATATACCCCCTGTACAATGAAGAGGATGATCGCACAGCAAGGCACCCATCTGAGAAATTAAGTCAGATTTTGAAAGAAACACAGAAACATTGTGTGGGAAGTTCCGTAAAAGCCTGTGGTCCCACCCTGAATTTTCTGTGTCTTGATCTGAACAACCATTCCAAACCAGAGTAAAGTCATACAGACAAAAATGTCTACTTGCCAGTGAGGGAACAAAACCAATCCTTTCATTTCCCAGTCTTTCATTCCTCAGTGGTAAATCACAGCTCTACTGGGCATTTAAAATCATAACTTTATTCTTCCCATGTAGACAACCACTTCATCCCCTTTCCCAACAATTCTGTGCTCTACAGGAATAAAACACTACTCTGTTTCAACCAATCTCACTGCCTTCCCAGTGAAAATCATAAAGATTGTTCCCAACATGTGTTGGGTTTTGAATCTTGCTACTACCTTTCCCGATTTGATGAGCAGCCTGTGCACCTGATACCTTGTATGTTGTTTCCAAAGTAGGCTAAGTTTGTCATATTTAAAAGCAATCAACTCTAACTTCACAGCTTATCTGTATCATTGGCCTTAAATCATCATGAGTTAAACAAAGCTTCCACTCGAAACCTGATACACGACATCTAACATTGAAGATCAGCTTTTTGCTGTGGTAAAAAACATCTAGACAGGACAAATTCTCTTATATTCTACTTGCAGAAAACACTGAAATTTAATATCATGTTTTTTATAATAAGCAGAAGATAGATCTAGCAAAAACTTTTTTCACTGGTAAGCAAGCACTAGTCACTCTAATGTTTTTTGGTCATTTCTGTTCATTTAGTTTTAAAAAGTTAGATTTCTATCCTACTTTATTAAAATCAGACCGTTACATAAATACACACTGTTACATAAATAATTTCTGCATGTTAGCATTTGTAAGTCATGTCATTGTGTTCACAGGGATGCAAGAACACAAGGTCTGCATTTTGGCATGTAATTTGTCTTGGGAGAACTGATACAAAAGCTGATGAAAAATTATGCCCATTTTGCAATCATAGTAGGTGTAAATACACACTGAGCAATCCTAGCAGGAGTTTAACAGAGCCAAGGAACAAGCCAAGGAACATGAAAAATGGCATCTTGGTAACTCTATGTGGCATCTTTATAATTAAGTGCCACACTGATTAAAAGTCTAAACTATTAATTAAAAATTAATGAACCTCCTGTAAAAAAGCAAGAGGGGCTCTGACAATCTTGGGGAATGTGTGCTATTTCTTAAATATGCATTTTGACAGCTGTTGCACAGTAGTTAACTATCATGATATTCAAGGAGCAAAGTGATTCTTCAAACAGCCATGGCACAACTGATAGCAATGTGGCACCAATCATCTGATACATAACTTTTCCTTGAAGGCTCTACCCATTTTATGTACTCCAGATTCTTTTAAAGTAACTCTGAAAGCTGTCTGTATAGCCTCTGCAACATCTCTACGATTGCTTCCATGCAGACATTAGATTTTTTTCCCCCTTCTGGTAATCCTTCCAGTTTGCAAATCTGGAAAATCCTGCTGACTCTCAGAATTACATGCAAGGTTTTAGATTTGGCTCCAAAACCAGCAGTTAAACTTCTTCCAGCTATTTCGGTCTCTCACAGTCTTCTGTAATCAATCATATGTTTTATGAAGCAGAGAAAAAAAAAAGTCAGAAAGTCTTTAAGGCTCTAATCAACACAGGGAGTTAGTTCCAGGACCTGAGTCTGACAGAGAAACAAAACACCAGTGTAGCAGGTGCTAGAAAAACTTGGGGAGTTTTGATTTTGGTTTGTTGTTGGGTCTGGTTTTTTTTTTCCTCTTTTTTCTTTCTTTTTTAATAATTAAATTGATAAAGAAATTTAAACCAACAAACAAAATACACATAGTGCATGAGAGGTCTTCTGAGGAGCAGTAAGAAACAGGCTGTATGACAGGCAATCCAACGGCACCGAGGCACTGCACCTTAGGTAGAAGAGTATTTAGTGTTGAGACCACACCTTGAATCCAGAACATGCTGTTGGGAAAAAATACACCGGGCTGCAAACATGCCATGCCTGTCATCCCATGATTACTCTTCCTTCATCCAGGAAGCAAAAAAAGCCCAAAACCGACCAACCAACCAGAGGCAGATGTGATAACTTGTTTCCAAGTCTCCTGTTTAAAAAGAGTGCAGATAACGATGTGTAGATACTCCTTGAGAGCAAACACAAGCCTCAGTGGAACTGCAGGATAATCCTGGGCTCGTGGTGTCACAGCAGGACATGGTCCTGTCCAAGAGCTCGGCTGTGCCCTGCTGCACAGCCTGGGAGGGTGAGGGCAGGGCAGCTGCAAAGCCATAAAGCCAAGCCAAGGGAATTGCCTGCCCATTTACATCAAATGTACCATACCAAATTCAGCCCTCTGGCTCTGAGTGATCTACCTTTAAGCAAAAATCCCAAGGGTGGAAAAATCAGCTATTACAAGTGTCAAAGAGAAGCTTGTTATCAGCCAAGGAGAGAGACATAACTAGGTAAACACAAACATGACATGTCCAGTTCCCTACGGCCAGATGAAAAGAACATTTTTTAAGGACTACAGTTGCTTCCAGTAGTATTTTGTCTCGTTGTGCTTAGCAAATCAAATGGGGAGTACTGCTATATCTTTAATTTTTTAGTGCCTGAACAAAATTAACTACTTGAACTTTTCATAAGCACCTGATGAGAAGACAGAAGAAAGCTATTGCAGGAAACAACTGGAGCTCAATGAAACGACAGTAAACTCAATAAACTTGTTAAGGTTCAACCAGACCAGAGTTTAGCAGACCTGTGAGGAAAACAAATATGATTCTACCTCTCTGTTAGGTCAGTTTAGCAATGCTCACTTTATTAGCACCATGTTTTTTTAAATAATGCTTTAGTCCAGAGCAGAGTGATTCTGAATCTGGCTCACATGCTTCACAGAAGCCACTGAAATTTTGAAACTATTTGGAAGTCTAAGATCTTTGTCACATGCCTAAATGTTACCTGCAGTTACCTCTGTAAGACTTCTCATACAGCCAATCTGCTGAATTGTTGCAGTTCTCCCTTCTCAAATTTCCATTGTCTGCCAGCAAAAACCTCAGGCACATATATTCCCTGACAGAACCCATTTCCCCAGTGTACAGCAGACCTATCTAGCATAAAAAAAGAGCACTCTGCTCTCTGACCTGTAGGTCAGATTAAATGGAAAAAGTGTTCGTACTCCGGCAAAGACAAACCTGGTGCAGTGTTTTAAACTTAGTGTTTTAGAGGTGCACCTGTGACAGCTGTCACACAAATAATCCTACAAGATGAGTTTTACATCCAGAATTTCTACCAAGAGGGAGCTTAAACTGCCAGTGACACACACTATGGTTTATTTGAAGAATTTTGTGTTTCATTGTTTTGGGAAACTTATAGCCCAGAGGGCCACTGGCTGCAGCCAGCTAAAGTGTATTAGATACTACTAAATATCCATTCCCTACAGGCTTAATTGCAAAATGCCATCAACCCTCTTCCATAGGGATTCCTCTTCAGTGGAGAAAATAGCATTTCTATTTTGGATCCCTCGTCTGCTTTAAAAATTCCCTCCCTCCTTCCTTCACCCTTATTTTTTTCCCCCTCTTGCTCCTTACGACTTGATAGAAAAGTTTTTCAGCTCATAACACCCTCTCTGTTATAGTTTTTTTGAAAGCAGACTACTCTGATGAACAAATTATGTCTTCATTCTAGATTGCTTCCCTTAACAGTTGTCTTCTCAGAAACTGGATTGTTGGGTCACAATAGGCCACAAGCCCAGAAAAGAATTAGGTTTTCTAAATTATTCAGCGGAGTGCAAATTTGATTAAACCACTATTGTCTGGATCCCTTGTCATTCAGGTTACTGACCAAAGCTTTGATTATTATCCAAACATGCCTTGTAAACAATAAAATTACATTGGAAACCAAGTGGGTAAGTCTGCTTTCCTGTTATGATGATATTTCAAATAGAACTGAAACACACAGTATATTTTATCTTTCTAAGAAATTTATTGAAAGGAGAGCTGAGCTGTAGAGAAAAGGACTGTTTAACAACAGATATTTTCTACAAAAAAATTAGTAGATCTCTGGTAAAAGCTTTTATTTCAGTAGTCAGCAGACAAGTCAGCAAAATAGGACAAGGGAAGGAGATCACAGAATGGCTGGTTCACTTCTCCATCCCGGAGCTCAGCCCTGTTGTTGTGGTTCTTGAAACATGACAGCTGGAGGCACTCATATGACACTTTGGGAACCTTATTCTGTGCCTGGAAATCAGACAGAATATACACAACTACAAAATCATTTGAGGGATTTTAGATGACCCAAGTGTCAACATGGTTGATGCTCTTTGTTCTGCAACAACCAAGAGTAATAAATGCAGGCAGGCTGTCACACAAATACAACTTAAAATAAGTGAACAAAATATTTAGCTCGGTATTAAAATAATCAGTGTTCGGAAGAGTCTCAGTTCTGAACTGAATCACTTGGAGTCTTCTCAATTTACCATGTAGTTACTCACATTTTAAGATTACATCATCTTATTTAGAGTCATTCTCCCCTCTAATACCTTGGTTTCTAACTCTCAGCATCAAGTCTGTCAACACCCATGATAATTCACAATAAAAATACAATTACATTTCAAAAATCTGAAAGCACTACTGCATGTACACTATCTGTTATGCTGATAAAATAGACACTTTCATTCTGAAGTGTAGACATTTTGACATCTTTTAGCAGAAATAAAGAGTCATGCTAAGAAAAATTAATCTCCCTTATGATGTTGAAGGTAGGAATTTATCCTTCACTGAAAAATTCCTTGTCAAGTTCTTAAGAGATTAGATGTTGCTACGGATAAAGGATCTTAAATGAGAAATAAAAGCAATAAAGTAAACAAAGAATCTAAAATTCTGGGCTTTTTAAACCAAAATATAGCTATACCAGCAGTTACAGAATTTATCCAGCTACAATATGTTTCCATCAGATCAAACAAAATTTATTAAGAGAAATATCATTATCTAATCAAATCTGACTTCCAAACAAAGTCTAGAATGTGTTTAAGACCAACGCAAAAGAACTGGTTCATACCTGTTTAAGTGGAATCTTTTTAAATTCAGTATTTCAGTTCTATTTTAAAACATGTCAGCGGCCCATATGAAACACATGAGAAAGTTTACTCATCCTCTGTGGAACAGGAGACAGTCCATCATACACAGTATTTTTACCCTTGTGGCAAGCCTTAGCAGAGAAGAGACTGAAAAAGCATCCTTATTCTCAGAGGCGGTCTCTCCAGAATAATAAAAAAAAAAAGTGGAAGAAACATGGCAGAAGTTTAGACTTATTGTGTGCACAATAACCCTATCACACTGGAAAATACTGTGTTCTGTAGCTATTGGCCAGGGACACTTCACTGCTGCTTTGCCAGAAACACACCACCACTGTAGAAGGATCTGGGGTAGAAGCATGCTGTGCAGCAGGTTTATTTTAACCCGATCTTTATCAGACTTAAAACATGGAGGTGTGCTCCAAAATACTGCAGGATGAAGTGTCTGATCAACCTACATTAAAGAAAGCTCAGTGATTCAGAGCTGGATAAAACATCCGCTAAGGATCAGTGCCTACTGACTCCAGCAAAATGAGAAGTATGAGGGAACACAAGAGGCACTCTCACAAAAGCTGAGAGAAGTGGCGCAGGTGCCTGGACTGGCCCAGCTTTAAGAAGCTTCTTCTAAGAAGCAGATATTTCAGGCTTGTTACACAACTAAGAGAAACATTTCCAGGAGATTGTTCAAAATTTCAGAAATACCGATTTACCCTCCCAAGATGCTTCATTCTCTACATTATCAGAGGATAAAGACTAAGGAGTCTAACATCCTAAAATTTCTGCAGTAGGAAGTAAGGTTTGCATGATCAGGGTTCAGCTAAGAACAGAGTATTCATATAACTCTAATGTGTAAGAAAATATAAATTATAGTGTCAGCTATTGAATTTTTTTTAAACTTGAATGATTCATGCAGTCATGTGAAAATATCAATGAAGGAAGCAATTAATGTCATCACCAGCCATGGCATACAACAGTAAAGAACAATGAAAAAGTATTTGTGGCCAAAAGCAGCAGAGATAGGTAAAATTGAGAGTGAAAATTAAAACATGCACTATTTCTCCATTGGGGAAAGAAACAATTCTATGTTTTCCCTGCTCTCAAAGACCGATTAAATGTTTGTAGTGCACCAAAAGAACTAGGGAAAAAGGATAACAAAGAGAGGAAAACAGAGAAAGAATAGAATGGGCACTTTTAAGAAATATGCTTAAACATGTTCATTTCTAATGTTAAAAGGTATCAGTCATAGGCCTTTTCCCATATTAATCTATGAATATTAGAAACCATAGAATGAAATATTTACAGAAAAAGTAAGGGAAGCTAAGGTGTTAAAAAAGAAGTCTTGGATTTACTTTAATTCATTAAAATATTATCAGAGGGGTAATATTGCACTATGGAATCTGGCTGATGCAGTGTTTAAGTGCTTTCCAGATCAAGGCACTTAAAACCTCATTCCTAAAAACTAAAACTACGATTTGACTGTATTTTAGTCATCAATTGATGCAACAGTAGTATATGATATTCACATACCAACTTCAAAGTTTCAACTTTGAAAGGTCTGCACAAAGAGTAATTGTATATTTTGTCTCTGAGGAAATGTATTACTCCAGCATAAAGGAGAAAATGATAGAAATTGATGAAGAAACCACATATTTTTCACTCCTGAGCTCTGTCCACCCTAGAACCTCATGCTGCTTCATAAAAATTTGTGTTGAGAGGTACTAGAAACTGAACATTTTTTTGTTCAAGTCAAAGGATTCACAGATCAGAAGCACAGTGTGTTGGCTCATGATTTTTGACAGCTTGTCAGTGGTGGCAGCAGAAGTCGCTGTATCCAGCTGCTTCCCCCATCCCACCCCAGCATAGCACGCCTGGATAATGCAGCAGTCCCTGCAGCGCAGCCACTGCTGTGCCAACACATTTCATAGCTGGGTGCTGTTAGCTTCAAATATCATCTATTTCAACCAGGATGTGAACTCAACAGACAAGGGGACACTGACAATCTGTTCTGCTACTAGGCAGCGAAACTCCACCAATGATGGGCAGATGGCACTCACAAGCGCCTCAGCTCCTCCTTGGGACCATATCAAACATCAGATACATTTTAGATCACAGTGAAATCTTGCAAGCTAGAAACATTAGGCACCCGGGTTGCAGGAGGAGAAATTAAAAAAGCCAAAAATACTGCTGCATGTGTGGATTAGTTTTCACTTGTCTTCAAAATCTTAATATATTGAGTGGTGTGATGAAGGAGGAGCAATAATGAATGTGGTTAGATCCTACATATTCTTGGAAGTATGCAGTGTTTGACAACATCCAGCCTGTAATGTACCTATGAAATAAATATTTCTTTAAGTATTCCAAGCTTATAAGAAGCTTCAGCTCATTCCCCTAACTTCTGCAGCTCACTGTACAGAACACATTTCTAAAGGAAACCTGAAAGCAATGGCTGGACTGAATGACAGAAGATGCATTTTCTCCCTGCTCAGTCATACTTGGGTTTTGCTAGAGATTCTCAGCACTTGCACAACACGGTGTGGGAAAAGGTCAGAGCAGGTGCAGCTTTCAGGGCTCCTGTGTGACAGGACTACTTAGCTTTTATTGATGAAGGATACATATTGGCCTACCAGGATCACCTTAGGTTTTATTCAATGAGTTATATGCCTGAGGTAAACAAGAAAGCTGATTTTGAGGGGCAAGTCAGTGGCTGCAAATCCTTTTCCTACACAAACCCAAGATGATTTAATTGAACTCTGCCTGCTGCTACACGATTTCCAGACATATTGAACTGCAGTCTGGGTTTTCCAGACCATTATTTGCCCTTTGTTCAATTATGTACATCTCTCTGCAGTTCCTTGCAGCCATATGAGCTCATGTAAAAATACCAAAGTCACTAACAACAGCTTTAGTTATAAATAGTCCTATGAGAAAGTAATCTAAGTTTCAGGATGAGCAGGTGTTAAAATTACATGCATCTGGGAAAAATCAGCATTCTCTAACACCCTCTGATAAGGCTGGCATGCACATTAGCAAAAACTCACCACAGCTCCTTTGGCACATTTAATTTAATTTAGCATTAACAAAACTATGGAAGCTGAAAAAAGGGACAAAAACCTCCATAAGCCTAAGAACAGCTTCCCCATGCCTCTTGAGATGCATATACTACCATTTTCCCCTAAAACGGTGATCTTTGATAAAGATATCCTTTTATGCTAATATAAAAAGTTATTAGTATTCAGCAGTGGAAGCTCTGGAGAGCTATTTCTAACAGTTTAAAAATAGAATTTAAAAATGTTACTTTAAACATCACCAAGGGAAATTGCACAGTCACGAGAGAAATTGCTTACAGTTATGCACAAACTGATGGTACTTAAGAGGAAATAAAGGCCTTCAGTCACAGAGCATCCATTTGTGTCCTTGGGAACACAGGGAAAGGAGAAAGAGAACTTGAAGCTAAGTGTCTGCAATGTCTTTTTGAGAGTGGATATGAAGGACTTTGTGCAAAACAGTATGAAAATATACACCTGTGGGCAAGGAATGAACAACTGATGGTCAAAAGCCATGTTCTTTGGATGCCCAGGCAGATCAGGAATCTCATCAGCTGTAGTCATTCGAAGAAGAAAATTATTTCCTGAAAGCATCTTCATCTTCTAGACCATAGGAAGCTTCTAGGTAACTGAAGTGACCATAGATCTCTCCTGAGAACCTTTATCTTCTCTGGGCACCCTTCATTCATCAAGAAGCAGTACAGCACAAAGGTACAGGGACTCGTGGCTCAAAGCTCATATCTAGTGATGAACATTATCTAATAGACCACTTCTCTACCACCCTGAGAAGTTTTAAAAGGCTCCTCAAGATCCTGTGAAGGTGAGAAGCAGAGCATATAGATCAAATCATGATGTGGCGGGTACTGCTATCTGTGGAAACCCTCCTGCTAACTCCTCATCACAAAATCCTGAGTACTTATAGACTACAATGGGCTATGTATAGCAGCACTTTAAGAAAGAGGAGGATAATTCTTTATAAAATAATATTTTGCCTGTATTTGCTAAGAGTGCAGGATAACTGACACTTTCTATGTCCAAAGTCAAGAGAGATGAAAAATGCTGTTTACACTCCAAAAACAGGACTCATTGGAAGCAAACACTGAATCTGGATATTATGGGATTTCCTTCCTCCCCAAGCCCTTCTTTTTATCCGCTATGGCCTTAGTTCACTGTTTAGTGGCATATTACAACAATACTTTTTTTTCATAAAGCCACTTAAAAGGACGTATTATAGTTCCACATGATACCACAAGTTTATTTCTCTTCTGAAATTATGTTTTCTCTCTGCTAAGCTGAGGGTAATAGCTGCTGAATACTGATTAGGGTTTTCCTTATTTGATTATTGTTAATTAGAGTCAAGCATGTAGTGCATCAGACAGGAGGACTGCAGATCATTGTGACACTTCAAACAGCCTGTTTAACTTCAGCAGAGACTGTTCGAAGTTTGGGGTCGGAATAAATCTTCAGCAGAGTTGTTTATGCATAGTTGTGTAACATTACACAGCATGGGGTACTGGACTGTTTGGTTAATTAGTTTAAGGGCCTGTCAGTGGCAGCTCACCTCCAGGTTTACCATTGGAAATTGCAATTAGCATGAAACAGTTTTCCTTTTTGGTCCAATTTCTCCCACACAAATCATTCTCACAGATGTCTTGCCTAAGAAACCCAGGACCGTAGCCAGTCAGCATTCACTCACCCTCTTCCACTAGAGTCTCCATGGGATGTCTACAGCAACATCAAAGAGCTAGGCTAATCCCAGCTGATCTTGGAGAAAGTCCAGGGTTTCCTGAGGCTTTAAGGCTGTGATTAAAGAATACACCTGTCTGCCCCAGTAATGAGGTCAGACTATCTTTGACGACAGCAGGCTGCTTTTTTCCTGTGATGCACCTCCTGGAGGAACTGTCAGGAGAAGGTGCAAATATGAAGCAGTCAAGCGGCCACCCAGCATCAAGTAACAGTCTCTACAAAGCCACAGCTATTACAGAACTGCCCTCCCTCCCCCAAATCCCCAATCAACTCCCTCTTCCTCATATGGCATAGACCGCAAATTACATTTGGTGCTGAATTACTTCACACACAAGGCTGGAAGTTGTTGATATTGTCTCGGTTGGCTGATGGTAATGTAACCAATACACAAAGTATTTTTGAAACAAAGACAACTTAAACTCCAAAATTAAAAGTAAACGCTATCTTCTTCCCTACATACTCAGGCAACTAACACTTTATCCATAACTATGCAGAAAGTCCACAATAAAGTTTCTACTTCAGTTTATAATTAGGCAATATCTTCGTCTGTGTTCTCCATACTAGACAGTAATTTACCTTTGAGCCTTATCATTTGAGCTTACCAAATTACAGGTGTTAAACAACTAAGCTGCTATCCTCCTCACATCAGCCAACCACAAGTTATTAAAAACAGTGAAATTGACTGAAAAGAGAAATAAATTATTTCAATCAAGAAAATAGTTTCTCACACACTATGTGCTGCTGACTGCATTAGTGGTCTCTTCTTTTATCTCATGTCAGCCTCACTATCTGCTCAGGCCCATCTGCTTGTGCTAATTTCAGGGTCAAGTAATTAAGACATGAGAGTATTCCCCATATATGTGTCACAGTTATCCAGGAGAATAATTGGTGTTCATTAGTTACATATAAAATTAATTGCATTATATGCCAGGCAGAGACAGGCCATTCAGACAGTACTGATTGAAATAACCCCCTTTTTTTGCGAGAGTAAACTGCATTTATTTGTAAAAAAATACTTAAAAAGAGATGGGATTAAAGGTGAAGACATACTCTGGAGAAAACTGTTTCAATTTCCTAAGTAATTTCTTTTTTGCATATATTTAAAAGTGTTTCAGCCTGTTCAGAAACTGCAGGAAATTCTTCTGCTAATTTTTAAACCTAAAAAGTCAACAGGGTTTTATAATCGTGGTGCAGACTTACCAGGGACCACTGTCTCCAGCTCCCTGAAAATGCTCTGGCACTAATGACATTCCCAGTGCTCTGGCAAAGGCTGTCACTGTCCCTGACTCTCTCTCCCAGAGGGGAGCCAAAGAACCTGTCCTGAACCCCAACACAGGAGGCAAAACTCCTTAGAGCATTCAGGAAGCTGCCAGTGCCTGTCTGGCAGAATGTTCATAACAGGGCTTCACCTAGCCCTGTCCAGAAGGGATCATGGCATGCTGCTTGTCCGCACAGCCAAGGGGAAGGGCTAGGAGAGTTTAAGTGATGAAAAATGCTCTGCTTTTTTGTGGTCTTTGCAGTTTCTTAGCTAAAGTATCAGTCGCATTTCATGTGCTGTTCTCAAACCTATGCCTGCAACATATTACAAAGTCAGGCAATTACTTGTATTTTTTTAAAAGGGTGTCATGTTTTGCTAGGCCTTAGTACATTATACTAAATAGCTTTGGTTATGGTTCATAATAACTGTAGATTTTGATCAATAAATATACTTAACTTTCTTGATAAAAAAATCTATTAAGCTTTTCCAAGTGTCCTGGAGTGACTTCATGGTGTGTATCCCATATCGCCCAGACATTTTTCATGCCTTTTAAAAAACCTGGGTGCGAGAGGAAAAAAAGTCAGATGAACTTCTTCGAAGCAGTTCTGTGCTCCAAGGACACTGTTATCTTCCATGGTTTTTTTCTTCCGCGGGCGTGGAGCAGGAGGAGGCACCCTTCGGGCTCTGCTTTCAGCCAGTTTTTCAGTTTTTCGGCTCCTTTTCTTCGGAGAGAGAGACGAAGAGTTGAATTTTGGTTTTTTTTCCCTGGGACTTTTTTTTCTTTTTCCTTCTCCTCTTCTGGACTTGTGCAGAACATCAGAACATCAGAACCTGGTACCGTGAGGCCTTACCCCGGTTCAGAGGGGGCCAGGGGCCCCCACACCACCCCAGCTCTGAGAAGGAGGAGAGAGGCCACACCCACAGAAGGACTCTGAAGTTTTCCAGGTTTTCTCTCCACAGCAAGAGATTTTATTGTATAGCATTTTTTTTTCCTTCTTTTCTTTATTTTTTCTTTCTTTTTTTTTTTTTTCGCGTGTGTTTGTTAAATAAATAGGGCTTTTTATCTCTTTCACTTTCCTCTGAGGAAGATTCCTTTCCTGAACCTGGTGGGGGAGGGGTGGCTGTGATTCGCCTTCTATCAGAGTACAGTCCTCCCAAAATTTTCCTCAAACCAGCACACCAAGTTATCTTTCTTCACTATTTTCTTGAGACTCTTGTGCCAGAACTTACCAAAACCTCTCTTATTTCTACCTTAAATTAAAAAATTAATCCTAAAATCCTGATCTATTAATTTCAAAAGCAAAATTTAAAAATCCTGTCATATTTTCTCCTTTTCCACAACAATTAAAACACTCAGCTGTGGGACTAAAGATACTCTGCTCATCATTCTCACCTTTAGTAAATATTCTGGTTCTGCTATAGTACATCATCTTCTCAAGTGCACTGCTTGGGTTTCTTTCTGGCTTTGTTAGTTACCAGTTTGTTAAAATGCCCTTGATTCTGCCACGCCTGCAGTCATGGAGAGTTATTTGTGTTCTAGGAGACAGCCAAACCCCAATCCACTCGCAGACACCAAAGTAAGGGTGAACACAGCCAGACCACTGTGGTGATTTGCACTTCAGACAAGGAGACATTCTGAGTGCAAGTTAGAAGGGGATATTTCTCTTATTGTTTGCAGTAAGAGGGTGCTGGGTTGTATTGTCTGCCACCATCACCAGAACGCATGACTTACATAGCTCTACAACCAAAGGCAACTTCAAAGCCAACAGCTGAAATCACAGAGCATAAACTTTGCTTTATGTGTGTTTTGTCATAGTTTTTTTTTTTCACAACAATAATTACAATTCTGTTTTATGGAAAACGCATGTGGTGCATTGTTCTAATGATGCAATAAAAAGTGACTGTAAAAGAGAGTGGACTTTCAATAAGCAAAGAAAATTCAAAGGGTAATATATTGGCTCGTTATATCATTTAAAGACATTAGATGTTCCAATCATATCAGTATTTAATTTAGAATTACAGAGAGAAGATCATTCTCTCATCAGATATCTATTTGACTACACAACTCTTACCTAATTTGCCATGAATTCAACTTTTCAATGCTTAAATCTCCAATTATGTTTTCACTGCATTTACAACAAGCATTTGAAATATTACAGAATTCATTTTCAGGTATTTCTTCAGTCATGTTTTTGTCACCGTAAATGTATGAACTCTTAGCATAAGGTAATTCCTACACAACTTTGGATCATCTTTTTTACTCCAGTCTTGGGAAGTTCCATGATCAGCAGACTGAGGTAAAATATATATTTGGGGCAATTGTGGCGTAAGTTTCTTCCAGCTTATGATTAATGGCTAGGACGATGAGCCTTGCCCCTGATCCAGCTAAATGATTTTTGCAGGCTTTCCTAAGAGATGCCAGAAACAGGCAGGAGGGCAGGGCAGATGACAGGATCCTCATTACATCCATCCTCTCACCCTACTGGCAGCTCCTTCTGCTTCCTACTTACCAAACTTCTTACTGCCTGCCATAATTTGTGCAGGACATCTGTTTTAGTGCACAACATCTACATGGCAAAAGTAGTTTTCCTAATGTCTACCTGAAACCTTCCTGCACTTCAGGACCCTACCAGTGCTGAGCACAACATGCAACTCTCAGTATACACCACTGGAGATGTTTGCCTTCTCCTCATCAACATGACTATTAATTGCCTCTCAGCTTGTAAATCCCCCCAGGATCATGCTGTAGAGTTGATCATTCATTTTTCTACAAAGAAATCCCTCCCTCTTGAGTAGCATCTTATTTGTTACAGCCAGTTTCTCCATTTTGTAGAGATCATTTTCAATTTTGACCTTGTATTCTGTCATTCTTGCAGTCCATCCTAGCTTCAAATCTGATAACACACACTCTATTCCATCATCCAGGTCATTAATAAATATGTTGAGTTGTATTAGAGCCTAGGCAGGTCCTTGCAGAATTCCAGTCAGTTCTTTCTTCCATTTTGACAGTTGATCACCAACAGTGCTCTAAATACAATTTTCAAAACAGCCTTGCACCCTCCTTATTAATTTATTCCATATTATGTTTCCCAAGTCTGCTAATGAGACTGTCATATAGGGCAGTGCGCAAAGCCTGAGCAAAGTCAGGGTCCATGACATCTACCATCTCTTTTCTAACCACAATGCCTCCTACCCTGGGAGAATTTGAGAAGAAAATTAGATTTGTTTGACATCATTTTTCTTTTTCAACAACTCCATGCTAACTGTTAGTCATTTCCCTGTGTTCTTTTCAGGTTTGTTGACTTGAATGTTCTTGGCAAAAGTAACGTAATACTGATATTAATAGCTGGATTCATCCCACATTTAATAACAAGCTTCGTCCTAAATTCCTTTATTAAAATTTTACAGAATGTGAGAACTGACATCACCCAACTATTAGAGACCATAAACACAGAAATATTCAGTTATCTGTAACTTTTAAATTAGACAAGTGTGAGGGCAAGCAAATAATAAATCTCCAGTGTATTAAAACAGACAAAATTAAATTGGATGAATAATTTCAGTTGTCATAATTACAAATTTAGAGTATTAAGGAAAAACCTAAAAGACATTATATTAAAGCATATTGCCAGTACTGCTGAGCCTTTCACTGAAATGCTATTAAGTGAGAAAGGCTCATTCAAAGTAGACTGACAACAATTATGTCCTAACTATCTTTATTTGGGGCTCACTATTTAAACTTTTATTTACTGCAGGCTTACCCAGGTTTCCGATTACCAGCAACGTCAACTAAAAGCACCACTATCTATTTTGCTTTATCAGGAGCACTCCACAGAACACAGACCACAGATCCCAGATGGAGGCCCAGAAAGCCACTACAATATCCTACATGGCTCTGAAAAACTTTCCCATTTGTTGTACGAAATGCTTGCTCAAGGAACATGTTCTGGATCCAGCCTGCAAAGAAGCTCACTCAGATCATGGCTCTCTTGTGCAGTCCTTCGGAAGTGAACAGCAATAAGGCTGCGGCTGTAAGAACAGTTCTGGCAATTTGGTTCCTGATGTCCTGTGTCCCAAGAACCAAGGCTGTCAGACCAAGACCAGGCATATCTTCTGGTACCACAAGGACCCATCAAATCACAACACAGGAACGTACATGGCAAATGGAGCTGTAGGGTTACATGAACACTCTCAATTAATGACTCTACTCTTCACATTCCTGAGGTTCATTTCAGTCATGGAAAAAATGCAACCTCAATAAGACAAGATTAGCATCAGAGCACTTTCAAAATGATCTATCATATTTCTATCATGAAAAGCTAAGTGTGTAAGTGACAACTGCAGGTGACAGTTGCAACCAAGGATGCATCCTCAAAGGAACCATCACACTACCAAGACAGCTTGAATTATGCATGAAAGATTGGATCTTAACTCAGCATCCAAGTCAATTCAAGGTCCTTCACAGCTGAAGTTCTATCCACCGATAATTTTACACTCACACTTTCTCACCTACAAAGATGCTAGAGAAGAATAAACTGTTTCTGTGAATACTAAAATCCATGAAGTCCCAAACTAAAAACACCACTATGTATAGAGGTAAGCTCTATGCTTGAGAAGAACAGTTTTGATTGTTTTGTATATAAACAGAAGGATTGAGAATAGTTGAAAGACACAATCTCAGAAAGAAGACTTGATGTAGACATTGTAAAAGAAGTCTGCAGGGCTTTGTTTGCTTTTACATTCATAGGCACTCTCACTGTACTTTTAAATAGGTTATCAGAACAATTTGTTCCTTTACCTCTGCAGCTTCTATTGTTTCCTCCAGCAGCTATTCTAAAAAAATCTCATGTTTGAAATCTAATCAACCCTGAAAGCATCCAGCTTCCAGCTTGTGCTTTTATTGCTTGTTAGCCTAAGAAATCAAAGAAAAATGACTACAGTTTTCCCTTAAGACAGTTCTGATCTTGGAGAGTAATGAAAGGTGTTGTAGGAAGGAAAGGAGACATCACACATGGAAACAATGACAATGAAGAAAGATTATGCTAAGGATTAAACTGAAGTTAAAGACTGTTTGAATTGTTTTCAGTGTGGAAGATATGACACTGAATAAGACTGTGTCCAAGAGACACAAAATTGATCCTGAAAACAGGCTCTGAAGTATTTCAAAAGGAATGTTGCAATCAATGATGATACTGTGTGAGTAGGTTTGGTTCAACTGCAAGGCCAGAAATACAAGAGAATCCACTCAAAATTTGGGGAAAGATGACAACAGTATTCCTGGAAGACGTAGTGTTGAATAGAGTACATCTGTGTTAATGGAGCTGAGACTAAAGCCTTGGGAGTGCTAGGTGGGCAGAGCTCCTCAAAATGATGAACCCCCCTCTTTCCCAGCATGATGGCTGCCCTGAGTCATCAAGCAGTTGTTGAATGGATGCATTATCTACTGCTGCTGGCCTGAAAGTTTGTATGCCCAGCTGGGCTTCATAGTGAATGTTTGTTCCAAACCATGTGATACCTACTAATATTAATTCAGAAATAATGAGTGGATAGTAGTCTCACAATCACAAATGGGGGTAACTTGTTTATGAAACAAATAGAACAAGGATCTCTTTGAAATATAATTTAAAAATTCATGAAAAACCTCTTAGTTCCTGGCTTCATCCCTCCACGAAAGAGATGACAAGTGTTTACCCATAGTTTTTGCGGCTACATCCCTTGAAAGGGGAAACCCAGTCATTCTCACCAACGCTCAGCAGTTCTGGAGATTAATACCTCATAGAAATGACAAAAGGCTTGGAAAGTTGGGGTTGCTCAGCCTGGAGAACAGAAGGCTCTGAGGAGACCTTATGGGGCCTTCCAGTACTTGAAGGGGTCCTCTAGGAAAGATGGGAACAGACTGTTTAGTAGGGCCTGTTGTGATGGAACATGGGGTTATGGTTTGAAACTGAAGGAGGGTCAATTCAGATTAGTTATAAGGAAGTGATTTCTTACAGTGAGAGTGGTGTAACACTGAAACAGGTTGCCCAGAGAGGTGGTAGATGACCCTTTTCCAGTAACATTCATGGCCAGGTTGGACAGGGCTCTGATCCACCTGGTCTACTGGAAGGTGACCCTGCTCATTGCAGGAAATTTGGACTAGATGGCCTTCAAAAGTCCCTTTGAACTCAAAACATTCTATGATTCTGTGATTTCTGTAGGTGATTTTCATCCATGTATACAGCAACCAAGAGCTGCCACACATATTCTCAAGGTTTGTGCTAATCTGCAAGAGTCTCACAGGTAAGATTGTATAATGGTAAACATCAATTTCCAATGATAAAAATGACTTTGTTAAGCAACTTCATCATGGAAATGGGCAGAATCTCCCGCAGACATAGGAAGAAAGCAGAGCTGGATAGGCAGTATTCTCAGTTTGTGGCAGGAGAGGCTTTTGCCTGTGTTGCATTAATCTTCCCAGAAAACCGATTATTTCACAGCATAGATTTTTAAGATTTTTAATTATTTCCTTTTTTTTTCTTTTTAAGGCCGTGGATTACTGCCTGAGCAGCTGAGGGCACAGCATTAACTTTTGCTCCAAGACAATGCAGCCCCTTTCTGAAGAAGTTCCCTCCAAGTTTGGTCAGTAGTAGGCTCCTCCCCACTGGCTCCAACACACCCTCCCTTAAGCTGTAAGCAGAAAGTTGTTTTCAATACAAGCTTTGCTGTGAGGATGCAGAGCAGAGGAACAGGGCTGCCCTGGGGATTCATCCAGGCAGGCACAGTCCTCGAGGATCCCGAGATGGTGCCCAGGGAGCGCAGCCAAGGCAGATGGGCTGGGGTACCTGGCTCTGCTCAGGGCAGGATTAGGGCCACAGCTGAACCAAAATGTCACACCTGTGCTTCTGAGGAGAGACTGGACTAAGAAATTAAAGCCAGTGGATGGCTCCAGAATGCAAGGATTCCTGGCAGACAAGATTCCAGTGACTGCCTGTCTTGTCACCATGACTAAAAGGAACCATGGACCATTTCAGTCAGACACTGCCTGGTCTTAAACAGCTTATTTTAACCAAAACTCTCTACATTCTTCCTCTTACTAAATTTACATTTGGAAAGCAGCTTAAAGCTAAAGAATTGAATTAAAGTAAAATAAAATTCAAGTTTCCCCTCCTCTAAACCAAAGAAAATTTTTGATGTGGCCTGTTAGCCAAAATTCTGAATTAATTCTGCCTTTATTTAAACATGAACAGGATCTTTGGGCATGATGACCAGCAAGCAACGATCTCCTCCAATTTAGGAAGTTTGCCCCTGACCAGTGTATGAAGCCTAAGGCAGAGGTCTGAGGGAAACTCAAGTCCTTATCTCCTTATCACGTGTTCCTTTTGATATGTCCTTTCCAGCAAGGTTTATGTTGACTCTTTACATTGTTGTGTATTCTGTAGCATAAGGAGAGCATTAACAAACTTTCCTCTCAAAAGATCTGACATGCTTAAATTCAATTCCCGAAGTCAAAAAGTGACCGCAAGTCATCAGAAGTCTGTCTTCACTGACTGCCTTCCCAAGGTTTCAAAATGGATTCTTTAACCAAAACTTTAAACTGCAAAGTAGCTTTCAAGTGATAAATAAAAAGTATTCACTTACTTAATAGTAATATTAAACAGCTAAATTTATTTATCCTATTTTACAAATCAAATACCTCATATTGATCTAGAAGCACACGATATCAAATATAGTTCTCAATAAAAAACCGTAAGATACTTCCCTTGGTGGCTGATGATAATAAACCGATTTAAAACCTGTAATTTTATCTTAAGTGCATTTAAAAATATGACTATTGTACCATATTATACCAGGTTATATACAAGTTTTTTTCTAAATTGATACCCCACACAAACATAAGCAATTAAGCTGTCATTATTCTACTAGACCTTAATTAGCCACTCACATTAGAAATATCCTGAGATTTCTCTCAGTATAAGGGTCTGTAATTAGGGTAATTAAGATAATATTTTGATTACATGGCTTCAATCTTTTAGGCCACATAATTGGAAATGGAACACATTTTAAAGTGACTGTCCTTTGGAAAAAACTCAAGCAAATAAACCAAACAGCCTGATGGACTCATTTGTTCTGCATCATCTCACTGGCTCCTCACTCACACCACGCTACCACTGCCCGGCAAGCTGCACCCAGCTGCTAAAGAAACACAAATTTGGGCTTTGCAGAAAGACCACCTTCTGTGTGGAATGGCTGGCTCACAGCAAAGATTATGATAGATCTATTAGATCAGAACAGGAGGGTTTAGCTGACTTACAGCCTCATCCTGGGAGTTAAAACCATTTTTATCATTACCTTGAAGAAGGTATTTTACAGTGGGGGAAATGAGCTCCAGCTCCCCACATTTTCATTCTCAGCTATACTCTACCTTCAAAATTTGGTCCTTAACATAAAATACCATTGCTCTTCCACTTTTATTTTTCTCTTTAGCCCCAGTTTTACTAAGAAATGCAGCACACTTACAAAAACCAAAAGCAAGAGCAACCTCAGAGGAGAAATATACAACAAAGGGAGAGAGATTTGGCATCTTGCATTTGAATCAGTGTTCTTTGCCCTGACTTAAAGCTCAAACAATCCTTGGGGGAGTCATCAAGGCAAAATTTTGTTCCTCCTTAGTTGCCATTTTTCTATTTTAGACTCCTGCCCATGACTACAGGAGAGCTGCAGAAGTCTGAAGTGTGAGTCGGAGGTGACACATACCTCTTTTCTCCTCTTAATCTGAGAGACGTTTTCCTCTTTTCCACAGCTTCTTGTTTTAAGAATGACACTTCAGTCATTATATAAAAAAGAGTGCTTGACTAAAACATATAGGCAAGTGATAGTAAATGAATCCTCAGTGTTCAAAAACTGATAGCAATGTACATATGGAATTTAGCTGTCTTCCTTACTGAGTGATAATTCAGCATTGCATCTGTAAACACAGGTCTTTGAATGTTTACTCGTAGGCTTAAGAGAACCTGTTGCAGTTTGAGGTGGCCTGCTGCAGTGGCATGGCAGGTCACATGCAGGATGGCCAGAAAGCATCTCTACCCAAGCCTGGGTCAGCGCCCTGGTGCCCCAACCTCCCCTCTGAAGGCTGTCACTGCACTGTCCCTGGCTGGGGGAGCCAAAGGCCTGCTCTGGTTTCCTCTGCTCCTGCAACGCGGCGGCGGCAAAAGAGGCAAGAAGATGGTCTCTGCATGGTGACCTCAGGAGATCTTTATTCACATGGTGACCACAGGCAAAGACCAGGGGCAAAGATGAGGAATGGGGAAGGGTCTGGGGTTTTGTGTATGGGTGCAGGGGTGGGGACAGAGAGAGCACACAGGGCAGTGGTCTCAGGGCACAGGGGCAGAGTTGGGGTACAGGGGCCAAGAGAGAGAACCCGAGAGAGTGGCCAGGACCAGGGGCAGGGGCGGAAGGACACAGAGGGAAGGGGATACATATAAGGAAGAAAAGGGGTGGGGAAATACATTGTTTTTCAGTAGAAGAGATTGCAGTCTCTAGGCCACGTGAAGAACCTATTATTATTTTTATTATTATTATTATTATTATTATATCCTTAAATCCCTCTACCTTTTAAAGCTCAGAGATTAGGAAAGATGAATGAGGGATAAATTAAGAGTCTCTAATTAAAATTCTTGGTGTTTTGAACTCTGAAAAATTCAGATTCAGCCTAAACTCTGTGGAAAAAGCAGACAGCAGTCCTTGGTATCTTGCCTGGTTCAAAAATTAAAATTACAATAGCACTCATGATGCAGATTTTAGCAATCCAGAAGATCAACTCTTCCCTCAATGCCCTTCCATGAAATGCACTGCCTTGTTGGAGTAATAGCTTATCTTCTGTTTTAAAAAGTCACCTTTAAAACCAGAACAGCCAAAAAACTAATTCCCATTGCAGTCTAAGATGCCATCTAAAATTGATGTAATCTTTCTTTTTTTCTCCATTCCATGAGGCTGGAGAGGTAGAGACCAGAGCGGCTCTGATTGAAAGAAAACTTCCTCTCTTCTTCCCATACTAAGGTCGAGGATAACAAGAATTTTCATACCTGAAACCTGCCTAGGGAAATTTTACTTTAAGACCCCATTCCCTTAATTTTCTATAGCCTGACCCTCAGCACAGTTCTCCCAGCTCTCATCTCCAGCTCCATAAAGCTACAGCTGCAAAATGCCATTATGAGAAAATCAGAATAGAACTGTCAAACACTCTTAAGGATCTATTAAGCTCTTTCTTCTTCAGAATTTATTTATTTTGATAAAGGAGAATTTGAAAGAGTTTTTATAACTAGAGCACAGCAGCAAAAATGCCTTTCTCAAACTCCTATAATCTAAACCACTTGAAAAAGCAGTTAATCACATCAGCCACTTCTCTACTTGCTGGCTATCCAACAATTCTTATTATAGTCTCTTGTCAAATGAGTAAACCTCTGAGACACACTGAAATGTTAATGGTTAAAGACTCAAAAATTCAGCCATCTGCTAAATCAGCGGGTGCTTTACTGAGGGCAGGTTTGCACCCCCCAAATGAGGGGGCAGAGGAGAGTTTTTTATGTGTGGTGTCAAAACCTCTGATCTGCACAAGACAGAGGAGGTGAACGTCCCTCAGCAGAGAATGACCTCAGCAAACCAACTTTTGCTTAGCAACAAGCTAGGCTCTGAGCCAGATAAGGGGAGAGTAAAAGGCAGATCCTTCTAGGTGGGATAATGTTTTTTATCATACCAGTGTCCTCCCTTACACACCTGTCTTCAGTGTAAAACTTCCCCCTGGGGAAGTACCAGGACATTCACACTTAGGCCTGAAGGTACTCATCCTTTCTGATGGGGCATAACTGGCTCAACGAGGCAGCTCTCATGCCTTAAAAGGGGTCATAAACCATTAAAGACCCCCGAAGTGCTCCCAGACCCATTTCTGGGGCCTTCCACCAGAGCACTGCACATGATGCACAGTGTTGAATCAGACAGTGTAAAACTGCCCCCCCCCCCCCCAGGGGATGTAGCTGGGTGTTCCCATGTAAAACTAAGTGTATATTAACCCACTGAACTTTGTGTTTCATGGGCTTCTCCCACCCCAACAGATAAAGACTGAGCATCACTTTAACCAATAGGCACCAAAATTGCAACCACCAAATCTCATAACTGGATCAGCAGTGGTGGTATCTTTCTTCTCCACTATCTACTCTTATCCTTTCTTTTTCCTTCTTTTCTTTTCCTTATGCACTTTCTTAAGTGTTATTTTTATGCTTTGATATTATTATACTTCTATATATAATAACAAAACTGCTACATACCTCCTTCCCTTTGCAACCAACACATATATATATTTAAAACCACCAATCACTCAGTGTCGTTTCATGCTGATCCACCCCAAGTAACCTATTAACAAGAAGCTAAGTTACCCTTGCCTTCAGAGGCAGATCATAGACAACCTCACACCATTTTTATGCTCCTGTGGTGATTAATGAAATACTATCACCATACACACTAATATCCCATAAAATTTGAATTATAATTATGGATATCCCAAATTTGTGAAAAGTGAGCAGGAGGAAGCTAGTCTGGTCCTTCGCAAGCACAAAAGCTGGCTTAATACTACACTTACAACTCATCTACCATTCTAAAAAAGGAATGATTTATAGTCCATTACATCTACACACAATTAGTCCTCCTAGAGGATTGTCTCTAGGTTAACTCTAAGAGGCTTAATAGGATATAGTGGTAGAGAATTTCTGAAGGGGGACCAAATTCCTTTCACAGCTTCCTTAATAAAAGACAGGTTACCCATAGGCAATTGAGTCTGCTTCTCCCACAGGTCTGACATTTTTCTCAGTCAGGGATAGCACATTCCCTGTATCATTGAACAGAAAGAATGGCCATTGCAGGTACCTGCCTTGAGTAATTTAGCAGAGGCAGTCTGTCAGGCACCTCTGACATATCACAGACAAGTATTTAGTCCAGTTGCAGGGAAACTGGTGTAGCCATACTAAAGGATGTCATACAGCAAGATCCAGGGCCTAAGCAAATCCTTTGAGATGGATGCCAGCTGGTATCAATCTCATCAGTAGGTTTCTCCTGAAAAGGCTTTACAAGAGACATATCAAACCAAGAAAATTCCTTCCTCATGAAGGAATAACAATACATTTTATTCTGTAACCATTTTCCCTCAAATCTCTGGAAGCTCAAGAGGTGAGTATAAAAGTTACAAAAGGGAAATCACCCTGCCAACAATGTCAGCAGAAAGAGGCACAATTGCAACGCAAACAAAAGAAATACACAGCACACTTGGATTTACCACTCAGATTATTCATCCTTGCGCTGCTTGGGCTTAGCTCTCAGACTCCAGAACTAACCCAGGTGTTTGGATATTTCAGGTGAACTGAGGTCAGCTAGGGTTCAGCATAGTGGCCTTTCAGGTAATGTTTGTCTTTGTAGATTTTTCTACCAGCAAGACTTGCCTTTCCTACAGATGAGACACACCACATGCCTTTTTCCTGCATGCCTCAGGCACTGATGTTTTCATGCCTGCCTGGCACACTGCCTGCAGCTCACTGATCTTTTCCAGACCATGCAGCATTGTCCACTCCCTGACAGTCTGCAAAACATTTTGCTACGTGAGCAACACAAACATATAACGTTAAGAGGGATTCTCATTTATCCACCAAGTATCCACATATGAAAAACCTTAAGTATTCCCATAGGAAGCTACTGTATTCAACCCACTTGTTTGCTTCCAGTCTATCTCATTATTAGTATTTATCTCCAATACCGTAATGACAGATATTAGGAGTCAACACTTGATGCCCACTCTGAATACAAAAAGATTTCATTACTGTTTCTCTTAGAGTTCTAGTTCAAACCATACCCAGCTGGATGCTAAAGGATTCCTAAATCTCTGACAAAAGCTGAATATTTTCCAGATGCACGAGAAAACCATTAAGAGAGAATTTGAGCTCGTGGGAATGGTTGTGCCTAAATTTTGGTAAGAAGATACTATTTTAGTAGCAGTAAGATACAAATATTATGCACCAGCAATATTACTGTTCTTTTACTGTATTCAGGGTGGCAGTAAACTAAAGAGGTAGAGAGTAGTACAAGTGCCATTTCCCCTACATATCTTATTTCAAGTGGCTTCTCTGTTCTGTTTTAAGTCAAAGATAAGAACTCCCTTTTTTAAGGGATTATAGTTTGCTGCTATTTTACTAACAGTGTGCTAGATACATCTGCTCTTATAAGGATTCAGGTGTGCTGAGACACTGCAAAGTCCATGATGCACTTGCCCAGCAGAACTAAACTCCTCAACGAATACAGCAATGAAAGAAAGGTGAAATCTAAGTGACTAATTGTATACACATAAATATTTGTCATTTTGGATCCATTTGCAGCAGATATTTTTTATAAGTAGAGGTCAAAAAATGCCCCATTTTTCTCAGTTATGAATAGTGTAGATACCAGACTCTGATTTATTAGCAAGATAGCTCATAAGAAGGTAATTTTCTTTTTAATATCGCTCTCAAAGCCCAATACTTCAGACAAAGCAATAACATTTTCTTACATCCATTCAGAAGCAGAGAAGCGGTGCTTTTTCTGCTTTCATATCGCTTAAAATGGGAAGGATGATTTTAAAAGTATGAAGGTTTAAAATCAAATGGCACAATTATATTGTTCTCTATGTTATGACCTATACAGTTTATATTCTAGAAAACTTAATCCTTTGGGGTTAATGACACTTTAGAGATCCAATTAAAATCAAATGTTTGTTCTGCTGTCATCCACAAGGTACCTATTACTGTAGCAAGAGCAGATAAATTAAGGCACAAAGATTCCCCAAAATCTATACCACCTCCAAGTATCTTGCATAATTATTTTCATCGAAAAAGCAGTTGCTAAAGCACTGACTCCTCATATTGAAACCAAAATAGGCAAGCCATTTTTTTCATTCTCTAAAGGGTTTTAAAATATCCAGGCTGAACACTTGTTTCTGATCCATCTCAGCCCCTATCACTCCTGGCAGAAATAAAAAGAAAGGATGCTGCCAGGGCAAGTCTATTGACCCAAATATCTGTCCAGAGACTGGGCCTTTCTATTCTGTTCCATTAAAGAAACTCAGTCAATTGATACTGTGCTGTGGAAGAATGAATCAAGATGTTCACCGGAAGGATTCCTACCCTGCCACCTTCCTTTGTGAAACTGAGCTAACAAAAATAATGCCAACACCTAACTCAGGCATTACAAATGCACTGAGGTTGGATGGACATAAAGTCTTTCATTACTGAATTAAAGTATGGGCTGACTAAATGGATATAAAATTACTGACTTTCTGTTCTATTTTCAAAATCATTTGAAAACTGAAATGAATCCTTTCCCAGTGAGCATTTATCATCCTATTATATTCACCCTGGGGGATGTTAATGATTTTGGACTACTGCCTCCAGCCCTTACCTCACCTCGAAGTGGGTATTATGTGATGGCAGTGCACATTTCATCAAGATGTATTGCTGATTATATTTCCATTAAAGAATATAGCCAAGTCTGACTCCTAATTTTTCCAGACTAATCCACCATTGAGTTTCCCTGCACTGATGAGTTCATTGCAGAGAAAGGATTCCTTTCTCCTTTTCTTGCAATTAGCATAAATACGTGTCCAGAGTATGAGACTAAGTTAATCAGTTTTGCCCACAATAATTAGAATACTGGCACAAACTCTTTCATTTAACGAAGTGTTGTTCATCTAATTACTCTTTTTGCTTCATAGTAGCTCAATGCCCATTTTTAGCAAAATATCTCAAAAGAAGTAAGATTTTAGATGACAGGCTTGTAGTCCGCACAAGGCATTTAAGGATGTGTTTGAATGTACTGCACAGACACAGCTGAAAATTTATAGGCTTACACCTAGTCAAAATAACAACTCTGTACTGTATACAGATTCTTCTCCTTTATACCTGTGCTCAATTAACATGTAGAAAATACACCAAGGAATGATAATACTTTGAAAACATCACCCTTGTCAATCGGGTACAAAATTCAAGCATGCAGGCATTAGCATTTGCACAAGGAGAAAATTTCCTTATCTAAATAATAGTCTCAAAAGAGCATAAATCACCTGCCTTTCAGGTCGGCTGTTCTGCTTCCCAAATGTTCTAGTACAAAATAACAGCCTGTTGAGCATCCTAGTGCCTGCAGTTTGGCTGTAAAGATAAGCTTGCTTGCTCTGGGCTCTATTTATTCTCTTCCCAGGTTCGTAGTTATATTATTTGATTATTGACTTTTATGGAGGGAAATTCAAACTTGTGCTGCTTTTGTTGCAAGGAATGGGGAGTATTTCCTATTGCTGGACATAGCTAGAAGTGGCCATGCTGGGATATACAAAAGTGAGGACATGCTCAAAACAGCATGTACTTCTGAACCACACCCAGAGCCAGCTATAAATAAGGGGTGCTTATTGCAGGAGTCACACTATCTGGTGACACCTCCTGAGTTATGTTCTAGTATTTGTTTTTAATTATTGATGTGTTTTGCTCTGTTGAGATTTATTTATTTATTTTCACAAATCCATAAAGCTCATCTCACATTAGCCACACAGATTTCTTGTCAAGACTGTTCTGCACTCTCTACTGTTTGGAATGTAAGCAATCAGGTGGAATATTTGTGTTTGACACACTTCTGTAGTTATCTAAAAATGTAAATATATTACTATAATTGCCCTCCCCAGGTATCAGTGATTCAGGGAAAAGAAACAATATTCAGTGTCATGCAATACAAAGCCAACAAGTACAATGTGTAGCAGCATGGGGAACAGGCTAATTTCCAGATGAGAAGACACGTTAAAATCTCTTCACTTTTTTTTTTTTTTAATATGCTTTTTCCATAAATATTTGCATGAATTCATGTTTGTCCCAAACTGGCAGAACACACCATATCAAGTATTAAGTCATCACTTCCTGTAAGCAAAGTTACTATGCAACATCCACATGTAAATAATGCTTCAAGAAACCAGCTGAATCTAGTGCGGGCATGAGAATATACTAGAAAACCTGGAATGTTCTTCCTAAGAAGAATTCCCAGACTGGTTCACTACTGAGATCACTTTCATGGGACTCTGGAAACCTTGGTCCCCCTGTAGCTGTGTACATACCCTGCTAGATATTGCTGGTCTGTACCATGCTCTGTGCCTCAATTTCCTCATTTGTAAGAAGTTGATACTGCTCCTCTCTTTATAGGGCTTTGAACATAAAAAAATATTAAAAAAGGAATCTATATGAGAGGAATAAGTATGAATTTGAGAAATGGGAGAATATTTCTTTTTGTCTACAAAGCCCTGAAAAGCAGAGCAACACCCTTTACAAATTAGGGCTGACACTTTGGATTGAATTGTATATTCAGCTGAAGCCAGAGTAAAATATACAACAGCTGTGCTCTTCATTTTCCAAGTTATACATCATTACTAGATGATTAATTATTATTTTACTTTTCCAGCTTGTTAGCATTGCAGAGACATGTAAAAGAATCGTAGTTTTCCAATTCGGCAACATAACTGCCCATTATAATAATAAAAAAAAGGAAACTAAAATGTGTCAAGTCTGAATATCCATCATATCTTCCAGATAAGTATCATCAGTGTTTAAGAGCTGGAAGAAGCGGTATTAGTGCTGAACAATGCTACAACCCCACTATTTGTTGAGTTTTGAAGGGAGGAGATGGAGAAATGATCTGGAGCAGAGGTACATAAGTCCCATTAAAAACACTCAGCATTGTAAATAATTAAAAACTATCACATTAGGGACCTGCCTTCCATTTCATTCTTCCTGGAATCATAGCATATATGATGAGGTCTGTGGTCACACGGAGCAGTCAAAGTTCTCTATACAGGTTTAGCTTTTAGAAACTTTCTCTCCTAAGGGAGAATACCACATACTGAGCTGTTGAATTTAGTCTCAAGAAGGGGATTCTTTGCCCCTTAGGGACCAAGAAACAACTCAGCTACAGGGAAGGATAGACAGAGCAGCAAAGCAAGAAAAAACAGGCACTCACAAAACCTCCAGCAAAAAAAGATACAAAAAGATCTTCCAAGAATTAATTTTTTACCTTCCTGATCAGGAGAGGAACATTACATAACTGAAAACCAATCAAAACCAACCTGCTTCTATTCTGCTACTAAGCAGTGACTGTAATCCTGTATTTAAAAAAAAAAATGACAGGACCACAAGATAGACTCTTATAAATTGAATAATAAATTATGAGGTTTAAGAACTGATTCAGTTTTTGAAAAAAAGTAAATGAAGATAATAAAAGAATAAAAATTTAATGGGTTTTTTAAGGTTTTGCTAGTGGTGCACACAATACAATGCCATTTATTAATGCTTTTTAAAGGTTCACTCTGTAACGCTGCACTTCCAGTGTTGCAGTTTGAGGTGGCCTGCCCTGGGTGGCAGGCAGGCCACATGCAGGATGGCCAGAGAGCATCTCTACCCAAGCCTGGGTCAGCCCCCTGGTGCCCCAGCCTCCCCTCTGAAGGCTGTCACTGCACTGTCCCTGGCTGGGGCAGAGCCATAGGCCTGCTCTGGTTTTGTCTGCTCCTGCAACACGCCAGCAGCAAAGGAGGCAAGAAGATGGTCTCTGCATGGTGACCTCAGGAGATCTTTATTCACATGGTGACCACAGGCAAAAACAAAGAATGGGGAAGGGTCTGGGGTTTTGTATGGGGGTGGGGGGACAGAGAGAGCACACAGGGCAGTGGTCTCAGGGCACAGGGGCAGCACATGGGCAGAGTTGGGGTACAGGGGCCAATAGGGAGAACCCGAGGGAGTGACCAGGACCAGGGGCAGGGAAGGCAGGACAGTGTGGGAAGGGGATACATATAAGGAAGAAAGGGATGGGGAAATACACTGCTTTTTGGGGGCTGAGATTGCAGTCTCCAGGCCACTTCATTCCAGGATCTTCTATTGACTTCTCAAGCTTTTCCTAGAGTTCTAAAGTAGGTAATGTTTTTGCATTAAAGTCTGGATTTGGGAAAGCAGTAACATGCTTAACTGCATATGATCTAGATTTGCCTACGTATACAAACACTAGGCTGATCAAAGACAACTCATCCTTTTCAATGGGTAGACTGAAAAGCCGAAACTAGTTTGCTCTAAGACAAGAACAGCATCCAGCATAATTAGGTCACTCTTTATACAGGTATCTGCTTAACTTTAATGTCCATGTTTCACTCATCCAGCTAAATTTTGGGAGTCAATCTAACTTCAGCAGGTTAGTACTATGGAATCATCACATCATTTTCCTAGGACTAGAATACCAATAAAATATAACCTGGCTAGTTACACAGTGTGTTAAAAGGATGAATCACTATTTCTAGGCCCATTTTTACGGGCTGGAATACACAGTATATCTCAGATGGATTTCCAGTGTGTATAATTTTTAAACAGATTCCTTAAGATATGCCCATCCTCTAGTGCGCAGATAACACTCAAAAGGTGTTATTCTTTTACAGTTTGCAATTTTTTTTACAGATCCTTAAACAAAGCTGAACCTATTTAAAAGAATCTTAAAGAGAAAAGGAAAAACTAAAAAAATCTATTTCAGAGCTTTTTTGTAACAGCCTAATGAAGAATGAATCAATAAATGGGACACATGTCACTCTTGAAGGAGAAAAGGAATGAGAAACAAAACACTGTACTGACAAATCACAGGAACACCCTCTCTCATGTAGGAAAAAACTGACTAGGGAATTTTTAAAAGAAACAATCAGTAGTTCAGATAGGCAACTCTTTAAAATTCTAATCTAATTTTTATTATCAAGAGCTTATTAACTCTAACCCAAAAGCTAGAAAAGGAGACCTATCAGCCAGCCTTTTCCTACTGTCATTAAAAGCTACATCTCTGAACTCAAAGAGTTAGAGGACTAACACAAGATCCCACCACAAGCACAGAAATCATGTCTAGCTCTGCATCCCCTCTTTTTGGCATCCCACAAAGACAACACCAATGAAACTGAGCTGTTGTGAGTTGTTCTTTTTCCAGATAATATAATTCCTCCCCTGTATCTAGGGGAAGAATGTGTTATTCTTGATCAATAACACCGTACTGCTGTCTATTAAACAAGATGGGTAGCATGTGCTGGGAGAATAATGGTCGGGATGCCTGTTTTCCACTCTTCTTCAATCTCAGTCACCACTGTGAGTTTTTAGGAGGAGGAGAAGTTTTTTAGATGGAGGAGAAGCTCACTACATTCAGACCACCAGACCATATGACGAATATGGGGAAGACATTCCCATCTCATGCACCGTAAACTGCCAAATAACATCTGCCGAAGGTTTTCCATGCGGAACTTATGGCAGAAATACTACAAACATCTGGGTACAAAAGAACTACATTGTGAGGCTCTGCATCACGTTTTCAGCAGCCTGTTGATACCTGCAGTATTTTTCTTTACCACAGGTTTTCTACAGACTGCAACCTCTGGCTCATCCCTCTGGGAAGCGCTGCCAGCACCAAGTAAGCAGCCCCTGAGGCTGCCCAGGTACACCCTCATAACACAGACAACTTCAGGAGGTTGACAGCTCCTTGTCAGTCAAAAGCAGAGGCTGGCTGTTACTTGTCTTTTTGTAACTTCAGTAGTAAGTGAATGGGGGCAGAAAAAGTTTTTGACACCTATTGTCTAGTGTACATCAGGACTTTTCAGAGCCTTCAGAAAAATCAAAAATATCAGGGCATACCCAAGCCTTCCAGTTCATCATTTTGATTCTCAAGCAGGTACAACTCTTCTGTTTCCCAGCTCAGGAGGATGATCCCTTTGGCTAGCTGAAAACTATATTAACATATAGTTATAGTTCTTGTACCCTAGTAAACAAGAAAACTTACTCTAATCTACAGGAAAATTCCTTCCAAAAGTACTCAGTGTCTGATAATTTGAATACCTCCATTAATTTACACATAAACATAGAAGCTAAGATTTTTTTGCTGTGGCTAGCCTAGGCAACTCAATATGTGTTGCAGCTTGGTTTCTGCAGGCAAGTAAAGTCATACAGATCTAGACTGTCAGAGAACTTTGCTGTGTCAGAGCAACTAAGGAACACGGAGCTCCCTGTACTTTCTGATGTGTAGACTTTTAAGCCTCTGAGTGATGTTTCTTTTGCTACGGACATTTATTTCTTACTAGTTTTATTTGCTTCCACTGCAGGGAAGTAATACCTAAATAACATAGAGATACTTTTTTTTTCAGTGAGCTGTTCACAATATGAACACCTGCCATCTTTTTTCAGTATTTCTTATAATACTTAATGAAAAATTGGTTCCAACAAATAAAATTTAATATAGGAAAGAGTGTGTTGACTTAGAGATTTTTTAACTTAATGAGATGAATATGATTTTGGTCACAAAACAGTGCTGTGATTTTGTTTTGAAATAAGTTTTCAAATCCTTTAAAGAAAGCATTTGTTTTCCTTAGACAAGAGCCCTGATAACTCAGGAATAGTCCAAAGTCTATGTGAAAGTCTTAGTGTAGTTTGTCATTAATACAGCACATCTTTCCAACTAAAAAATAAAAGCCATGTATTCTCCATAGGTGGTAATAAAATTAAAGTCCAAGCAGAGCATCAGCTTAAGTATCTCAATAGAAAACATGATTTGCTTATTCATTTTTAAAAAGTGGTTTTGTCTAATGCTTGCCCTTATCAAATGTTCAACAGCAAATTTTGGGTATACAGTATTAAGCACTTATGGTAGTAACTTTGGTGCTGCTACAGAACCATTGAGGTTAAGATGACTTGCACTGATTCAGGCTGAGAAATGTGAAAAACAACACAGAAGGCTGGAGGAACCAAAGAGCTTATATCAGAGTGTCCAAACACTGGACTGAAATATCAACTAAGCTATTAGCAAATGTTAATGTATTAATTGTTCATGGCAAAGGGCATTGGGTTTGGAAAAGGACACTTTTCTTTAAAAGAAAAATATGTGACTGGACTACCAAGTGCTTTAAGAGAAGCTTTCGCTGTGACCATAAATACCACACATTTCAAGTCTATGGTTTATATTTAGTCAAACAAAACAAAACCCGAAAAACAGGCAAGCAAAGGACAACTAAGAAACATTTCTTCATTTTCCTTGAGTAGTGCATTTGGCAAGTGTGCTGGCTATACTAAGATTAGTCTTCATTTGCATAAGGCAAAATGTGATGAACTTTTTAAATATTATCTTTTGCTGTTCAAGCGAACTGCAATCCAGATTAATATGCAAATGTCTATTTGCTTAGGATCAGTTTTTATAGACAGAATAGATAACATGGCAAAACTTATGCCAATACAGATAAAGTGAGCTTTTTTGGGTTTCTTTGGGTATATGGATCAGGTTAATCTTGATGCTATTTACATAACATGCTATTTCCTCCAAAGGTAAGCTTAGATTTAGAACTTGATCTTTAATTTAAAGTTTGCCCATGACTTTTCATTCTGCAACAGTGCCTCAGACACCAGGTTTCAGTAGTATCTCACAAATAAGTTGGTTTAAAATCAGGGTTTCTACTCTAGCTAACAAAGAAGCTGGAAACTTTAGTTCTTTAGCATGGTGTAAGAATGTTCTATAGCTCTGAGGAGCCACTTGGTTGGCTTAGAGTGAACCCAGGCAGGCTCTGTTGATTATATGGAACCAAAGATGACAAAAAAAAAAAAAAAAGAAGTACATTTCCAGTTGGAAAATCCAAGGGAAGTTACAAGTTGTGCTTCCTTTGTCTGTGTTCAGCCCTCTTTCCAAAGCTGTCTCATTAGGTGAGAGCACAGATTACAGAGGTGATATGATCTCTCTACTATCATTCTCAAACACACTGGGAACCAAAAGGATGTCTTCCCTCAGTTCCTGCAACAAACGTTTGCCTCTGCCCAGCTTTTGAGAAAAAGGCACACAATTGTCAGAGACTGAAGGGCAGTTACCACACAAGGCAAACCACAGAAATAATCACACAGAACCAAACCAATATTTCTACCATTTTTACATGACAGAAAAAAGAGCTATTTCTGTGCAGTCTTCAGGTATTATGTACCATGCCAGTGGTACATGCAACACAGTAATTGGCTGGGATCACACCAGTAAATAAACCTTTTAAATACAGACAGCAAAATGCTCATTTTAACTCTTAATAGGTGTAGGGCTATTTTATAATCCATGTATCTTATTCATGTATACATTTCTAGTCTTCTCTTATCCTCCCTCCTTGCAATACTAGAGCAAACGTATAGGCTAGTTATTTTATGCAAGCTCCGTAGTAATGTTAAAATAAACTGAAGAAAAGATAAATAGGCCATCAGAGTATGATCTCAGTCATATGATAATTATTATTATGGAGCAAGAGAGTTAATTCTATATGAAACCGAGCTCCCTTAAAAAACCCCCATCGAATTCCAGCTTAGCAAAGTAGTGATGTTAACAAGATGTAAAAAGGTGTGTTACACTTACAGGATAAAGAAGTGTGCAAATAGCAGAATCTCCAACTACATATCCTCTGCTGCCAAACTTTATACTTGTTGCTGCCGTAGATGAATACATTTTATATGTGTTCATAGCTGCGACTGAAATGTGAAAGCCCTGATCTTCCTTCAAACAAAACAATAATTCTAAGTGCAAGAAACCCTGCTTGTGTGTCACAACGTGTTCGTCTTGTCAACTAAAAGCAAACTCAGTTGGATGAGATTTTTCAAGTAGATGTAAGAGCTTCACAGAAATAACAGGAGGGAGCAAAAATAATTCAATCAAAACACAGTCTATATCACACCCCTTTTAAAGGGGGTTCCTTGTGTCTGGGTTCCTTAGCATCTTTTTTCTCTTACTAGCTTTTTCTTGTTAATGACTGAATCAATCAAGTAATGTTTACATATGGCAGATAACATCAAACTAAACACTAAGTCACTTGTCACTTTGATAATTGAAAAATAAGAAAAAACCCCAAAGGAACAACTAGATAAAATCACCTCACGCCAGCAGGAAAGAGATCTCAAGTGTGACTGGCATTGTGCAGCAAGCAATAAAGTGAATGAGACTTTATAGCATCAGAGTCAGATATCAAAGTTCAGAGCTTTTTATAGTTGCTACACATTGCTGTTTCTTTTATATGACAGCAGCTCCAAAGTACAGGCTCCTTTACTGAGACATCTCTCTTTTCTTCTTGTGTGTAGAGGTACATGAAATCTGCCATTTTGCTTCGAGTTATGGTCCCAAGCAAGGTCTTTTGTCTGTAGAGTATAATGGAAAGCAATTAATCCCTGGCAATATAAACCTTTAATCATATGAAAAACGCCTAATCACTGTGTTTATAATCCCTTGGAGCAGAATCTAATGCTGAAATTCAGTCCTCAAACACTAACTTTCCTTTTTAATGAATGTCAAATTCTGGCTTCCTTTAAAGTTTAAGGCCCATGTTAATTTTAACACACATGCTCCTGTGAAATGCTTAGTTAGGACTTCCGCTGAGACAAACACTGTGCAGTCAATGGGATTATACTTTTGATTACAGGTTGTTGACTAGATCAGTGAACTGCCATGCTGCAAGTCATGCAAGGATTTGTGTATTTTCCCTAATGAGACATTCAGCGTCATAAGTTCAAGGAAAGGCTCAGTATTTTTTCCCCCTTTTCTGATTCGTCAGCTATTTGACATAGTAGCAAGATTTTTAGCAATAATGTTCTAAAACCCAGTAGAGTTTTACGCACAAGAGGGAATTTGTACAGTACTTATAGCCTGAAAGTCTGCTTTTGAGTTTAACCATGAATGTCTGAGAACTTCAAATAAGATCTGGACTCCCACGCTCACCAGCTGAAGTTGTATTTCTTCACAGAAGCAGTTTTACTTCTGAAGTGACAAAACAATATTCCCTGATACTGTGTCAGCTGGTCCTCTATTTCCTTGCTATTCTAAAGAGCAAGAACAATCATGCATAGGAGAACGTACAGCTCTGGGTACATCTCCTAAGTTTGCATACAACACCCCTGAACATCAGTGGTTTTTTTCATCATGCAGACAACTGTTCATCAGCAACTGGACTGAAATAACCAGTCTTGGTCTCATGTGCCACACATTGCACAACTGAACAGACAATGGCTGAACAGTTTTCAACTCCTGTTGGAATAATCTATTTGAAACAGATGGTTCATTAAATAACAACAAATTTCTCATCCATGCTCTTATGGTATTCTATCACAAAGGAATCAGCTTCAGCATTTACCTGACAATTGCAGCTCTAGATCATCAGTTCTGTCCAGTCATATTGAGGAAGGCTGAGTTCATTTGGATGACTTCATTCACTTTCAACGATTGTATTGTATTTGCGTGGCAAGCTTTTGGAGTGGGGAAAGCTTCTCTTTTGTGAGGAGATGACAGAAACTTCACCCATGTCTGATAAAACCAATGCCAGCCTGCTGCAAGACAGACCCACTGCTGGGCAAGCTGGGCAAGGCTGAGCCCTCAGCAACAGAGGTATTGACTGTGGGGTAATGTATTTAAGAAGGGTAAAATAATCCCTGTGCATAAACAAACACAGGAAGGAGAGAGAATACCTGACAGTAACAGCTCTATAGACACCAAAGTCAATGAAGAAGGAGGGAGAGGAGGTGCTCCAGGGGCCAGAGTCAAGATCACTCTGCAGCTCATGGTGAAGACCATGATAAGGCAGGAGGTGTCCCTGCAGTGCATGGAGGACCTCACACAGCGCAGGTGGATGCCCAGAGGAAGCTGTGACCCTGTGGCACTGGAGCAGGCTCCTGGCAGGACCTGTGGAGCCATGGAAAGAGGAGGAGCAGGTTTGCTGGCAGGACTTGTGATCCTGTGCGGGATCCAAACTGGAACAGCCTTTTGAAGAACTGGAGCCTGTGGAAAGATGTTCTCACTGGAGCAGTTCATGAAGAGCTACAGCCTGTGAGAAGGACTGCTCTTGGAGAAGTTTGTGAGGGACTGTCTCCCATGAGAAGGACCACACATTGGAACAGGGAAAGAGCATGAGGAGGAAGCAACAACAGAGACGTTTGATGAACTGGGCATGGCCCCTACACCCCAGCTCCCTGTGCCACTTGGAGAGAGGAGGGAGAGAAAAACTGGGAGTTAAGTTGAATCCAGGAAGAAGTGAGTGGAAGGTGTTTTATGGTTTGTGTTTATTTCTCAGTATCTTACTCTTATTTGATTGGAAATAAATGCAAATAATTTTGCCAAGCTGAGTCTGTTTTGCCTGTGATGGTACTTGGTGAGTGACCTCCCTGTCCTTATCTCAACCACAATGTCATCTTTTGTCTTCCCAGTCCAGCTGAAGAGGGGAGTGATAGGGTGGCTTTGGAAAGTACCTGGAATCCAGGCAGATTCAAAATATCACATCAATGCATTCCATTCACTAACATTCACTACCTTTTTTTATATTACCCAAGTCTTAAACATCTCCAGATTAAGTTGAAATAATGAGATAAGATAGATTGCAAAGAAAATATTCTCTTATACATGTTTGCTCCACTATCAAGAGTAACTGGGAGATCTCACTAGAAAGAGGACTTCAAAATGGTCAGCAACGCAGACCTGGAGGAATGATTCTGTGCTAGTCAGGAATTTTAACATGTCACCCACAAACAGCCCAATCCCAAATGCCAAATCTAGATGTTAAATATAACACAACTCCACTAGTGTTTCCATGGACTGTGGGAAATATTTAGTCTGCTGGCTCTTAAGCAGCAATAACTGAAACAGAAGGCGATAGCCAATTTTGTTCTTCCTACAGCTGACAGTTTTATGTGCTCTCCAGTTTCTGATGAACAGCAGAATTTCCTTTTTTCCTCCTTTCATCTCTATTCATATGTCAACTTCTTGAGCTCAATGCTGAAAAAAGTCACTTGTCATATCCAGACTCCAGCAATATTTTCTTATTGACTTCAGTCAGTTATAGCAATGCCATTTAAATGTACATTGACTTACCTGTAACACAGACACAGCTTTCAGTTTCTTCACATTTTTGCACTCTCTGATGACACTATTCACTGCTTACAGTCTTAAGTCATCTCTCAAAGGCTACATTACACGTACATGGCAGAGCTGAAGATGGATGTTTACTGCAAAAATCCCTTTTACTGAATAATGTTTTTCATTTTAAAATCTCAAGCTGCTGTATCATATATTAGATGGATTAGGCAATAAGAAAAAAATATCTCCCCATGTTTTACTCTTTCGTAAATTTTCAACACATATTCTGATACTGAAACTATGTCACTCATTCTCTCAGGATAACAACTCATCATACTCTTCCTCATATTGTCCTACCCTTTTTTCTGACTGACAACAGGCTACATATAGGATGGACACTCCATTAAACTACCATTGCTTCAGAGATATTGAGATTCCTGAAGGAAGTCTCTCTCACTGAAATACCTGTGTTAGCTTCTTTCAGCAGCACTCATGCTTGCAGTTTTAGAGTGGGGGTTTTTTTGTTGATTGTTTTGGAGTTGTTTTTGCTTCCAATAAGTAAGTTCCTTTGGGAAAGTTGCTTTTGATACTATCATTCAGGTTTTCTATTCTCTTTTAACAAAAGCAGAACACATCATTTCCTTTGCTTTTGTACAAAGCACTCAGCTAATGAAGTTCACAGTTGAGCTGACAACTGTACTATTCTTCTTTCTCACCACACCATTTGCTCTTAACAGTGGTCTCCAAAAGTTAAGATTGTGCTGTTAACTGTCAGTTAAGTAAACTTCATCTTTGGAGACGAGAAATTTCAGGACAAGTAGCCAACAGCAAAGACAACTTTCTCAGATGTCTGCAGACTAAGCACACGCTGTGCTTTTGTACAGAGGTACCTGCACGTCAGGAGGCACTACACTGCTTGCCAATATTTCCTTCCACTCCACCCCTCTGCACCAATTTGTCGCAGTTGAGGCGGATGCACGACACACACTAAGTCCAGTGTAAAGTGCAGGCAAAAAGCGTTTATTCCAAAAGCCAGTGTCATATATATACACTTTTGTATGTTTATCATTCGTGTTCATTGTCCATTGGTTGCTTAACTACTACAACAGATTCATTGGCTATTTTAACTACACTATACTATTATTAGTTATCTACAATACAGACATCCCAAGAATCCAAACAGAAGCCAGCTGCACCTGTGTTTACCATTTACTCTCTTTATTGTTTTGAATTTCTTGCTTCTCTTGATTAAGTTTCTCACGGATAGACATGGATTGTGCTGAGATCAATGTCAGACTCAGACTCAGACAGGCTTTCTGACCTGCTGTTAATTCCCACAATTCCCCCTTTCTGTTTTTCAACCAGAAGTGCAGCGTTTATCGTCTTCTGCAAGGCCCTTTGCAGAAAGGACAACAAACACGGCAAAAGGGAGAAAACGACAGTGATGACAAGTACAATCAGGCAACGCATTTTCAAGAGATTTTTGACCCAATTACTCAGTTGCCAATTACCAAACAAAGCATCAAACCAATCAGACTCACTCTCTTTCCTCAACTTTGAAACACCCATTTGTAGTTCTTTGATATTAGTAAACACCGATCTGGAGTGGTCAGAAAGATTCATGCAGCACATGCCTTCAGATTCTTCACAACCATGTCCATGTGCCAACAGCAAAAAGTCAATGGTGGCTCGGTTCTGCAGCATGGCATGTCTAACGGAATCGACATCAGTCAGCAATCCTGATAAAGTGAGCAAAGTAGCATTAGTTTTTTTAGCAAGCCAACAGCCTAGCCTATCTAGCAATCCCAACACTTCAGCAGCTGCAACTCCAGGAACAAAAAGAGAAGATAAAACACATTTTCCCAATCCCCAAAAATTCAAATTGTCATCACAGTTTTTTGAAAAAGGTAGCAAGGACCATTTGTTTCGGATCACATGTGTGTGTTTTATAAGCATAGTTAAATTCGGAGCATAGCCAGGCAGCCAATAGTACACGGCCTGCCAACAGTGCGTGAGGGCAGTGCAGGCCATGCATGATCTCCACAAATGAGGAATATTCCTCTAGGTAACTTGTGTGGAGAATTGTCTGAAGGAGCTTGGTAGTATGTAACACCATCGTGACCTACAACTGTCCAATTGTACCAAGCTGAAACATTTCGAAGCGCAGGATTTGCGGGTGATACATATTGAGTGCTGGGACAATGTTTGTTGTCCCAAAACCACATCTGTGTGTAGTTGAAAAAGACACATGCTGGAGCCCTTATTGACCCCAAAATATCTATTTCTTGTGGCTCAAGGGCCACAGGGAGCCTTTGATCCCATATATCAATTTGATGAAGGCACTTTTTTAGGGTAGTACTACAAGCAATTTTGGGAGCCCGGCCATAGGTTTCCTGAACTATTCAAGAAGGTTCAACCGGTACTCCAACCAAACATGTGTGGAAAGGCGATTGTGGTGTTGCAAGAGACATACATAAAGATGATTGGATCAGAGCATGGGCAAGGGTTACCCACACATTATCTTTTGGCATCAGGGGTAACATGGTGAGTCCTTGCTCCATCTCAATCTGAAGCAGAGCCATCCAGCAAATGATCCACACCCCTGTCATCTTCTGAAGGTTGCTCGTTGGCGTCTTGACACTTTTGCTGTTGCAGATCAGGGCGAACACACCTCGCAGGTATCCAACACACACCAGTATCTGTGGAAACACAAGCATACCCGCGCCCCCAAGTGACAAGGTCCCATGGGCCTTCTCACTTGTTAGTGATTAAGTCTCATACCCATACTTTCGCTCGGGGCA